>JAZKJV010006868.1:600000-957111 GCA_037367405.1 Ottelia alismoides | reverse complement strand
TATCATCCAGAGTCCTACTAGCGTAATGAATCGCATATGGTAGTTCATCCATCATTGTCCAACTACAACCTCAATAACATAATCGGAAGCATTCGTCATGATCTCAAATGTTAGAGACCAATCCAGTGGTTGTAGGATAAGAGCTTGGGTTAAAAATTCTTTCAACTGGTTGAAGGCTTGGAGCACTCTGTCATTGACAACGAATTCAGTGTCCTTTCCTAGAAGCTATGTCAAAGGTCTGGAAATCTTGCTGAAATCTTTGACGAATCTTTTGTAAAAACCCACATGCCCCTAGAAAAGACCTGACTTGCTTCGGTGAGGTAGGTGGTTCATGCTTTGAAATAATCTCCACTTTGGTCGGGTCAACCTCCATGCCTTGCTTGGAGATGACATGACCCATCACTATTACATTAGTCACCATGAAGTGTCTCTTCTCCCATGAGAGCACAAGATTTACTTTACAGCAACATTGAAGAACTCAATCCGGATATGTAAGACACTGATTAAAGCTATCTCTGTAGACTGAGAAAGAATCCATGAAGACCTCGAGGAAATTGGCCACCATGTCTGCAAACACAACTAATGTACATCTCTGAAATGTAGCAGGGGCATTACAAAGCCCAAACGACATCCACCTGAATGCACACGTCCTAAATGGACAGCTAAATGTGGTCTTCTCTTGTTCTTCAGGTGCTATTGCAACTTGATTGTATCCTGAGTAGACATCCAAGAATAGAAATACTCCTTTGTGGCAAGACTTTCGACTATTTGGTCGATGAAAGGAAGTAGAAAATGATCCTTCTTGGTGGCGAGATTCAGGTGTCTGTAGTACAACATGCCAAGATGTTGGAACTCAGGTCGGAATCTCCTCTCCTTTTTCGTTCGTGATGAATCTTTGATTCATCATACTAAAAGATGAAAAAGAGCTTCGTTTCCGAGTAATTAGCTTCATTTCATAATTTATTCTGCATTTTTACCATTCATGCACTTAGAATTAAAATCCACATTTTAGCATGCATGTTTGCATTCATAATCATCTCCACATTTCCACCTAATTCATGCATTTTTAACTAATTCATGCTAACTCTTATTGACCTCAAACCACCTCCATTGTGTACATATTACTAACAAGATTAAAGGAAAAATACAAAAAATCACTAACTCAAATAAATGGTCTGTGAGACAAAACTTCAATTTCAGAATAGATAGATTAAAGCACACATATCTTCCTCATACAGTGTCTGATTTAGGTCTACTCACTTTTAAAGTAATATACATTCAAAGACCTTCAAAACAAGACCAATAATCGGAGCTCATATGTGAAAGTTGGGTTTTGGGCCTCTTTTGCGCATTTTGTATTTTACCTGATTTTGACCTAATATTTTATGTACATAATTAACCCTTTTTCTTTTATTTCTTTTTCATTTATATTCTTTGATGAAAGTTTTATAAAAATGCATAAAATCTAAATTCAAATAACACTGAAATCAAAGAAACTGACTGAGTCTGAGTGTCATTTGTGAGTATATACAAATATCTTCCATTTTCTACTTTATTTTACTCTCCTATTTTATTATTTATTAAAAAAATCCAAAAAAAGATTATTGTGTAAATATTTATCTTTGATTTTATCGTAATTTTTCTCGATTTTTCTCTTAATTAAAAATCACAAAAATTTACAAAACCCAAAAATCAAAGTATTCTATGTACATAGAGTACCCCAAAAATATCATTTTACACAGATGACCTCTTTTGCTCTTAGTTCTTTCATAAAATTGTAGATCTCATCGAGACAGGAAACTTTCATGAAGAAAACTTTTCTATCAGAGGCTGTTTGCTATTTCTTTTCAATTTATCTTTAGATTTTATTCTTGAATTTTCTGGAGCTGACATGTGGCAGCTCCTCGAGCTGCCACGTGTCACTCATTTTTTACCTTATTTTTATTTAATTTACAAAAAAAAGAGTAAACCTCTGCACGTGTTGCGCACGTGCCCCCTGCGCACGTGCCCAGCACGTGCCGTCAACCTCTATCTCCCCCAACAGAACCCGCGAGACTCGCTCCCTCCTCCCCATATAACTCCATCGAGACCTCCCAGAATCCCCATCCGCCATCATAGACCTTCAATACCCATCGAGAGAGAGCTCAAGGAGGAGGTGGTGACAACCCTCCTCTCTCCGGTGCAGACCTCCTCTAGGCGCGATCATCTAAGCCTCCTCCTCCTCCGTGGAGTCGAGACAAGAATCAGGAGTCAAGTATCCTCCTCCCAACTCAGGAGACTATACCCTTCTTCTTCCGCTATTTTTCCTATTTTCCTATGTTTCTTCAATTTCTTCTTCATCGCACCACCTTCGTGCATTGATCCACCCCTAGACAACACCATCTTGCTATGTGTCCAACTCCGTGCATCACCTTCCACCTCCGTGCATCACCTACTCGTACCTCGCGCTTAACCGACACCAGAGGCTCTCGACACCGCTTACTCCTCCGCAGCCCTCTGCCTTGGCCGGCATGCCAATCACCACCCTCACATGCCTCCTCGAAAGCTGTTGCTTCCTCCAGGAACCACCTTGGTCGCTTCGCACCGCCTGCCTGCAGACCTCCATCAACTGCAGCTCCGTCACGTGGTGCCCGCTCCAACTCGCGCCTCTCCGCCAGAACCTCGTGCGGCCATCTCCATCTCCAACCGCCCAAGGCAGAACAATGCCTCCGACCTCCGCTTCCACTCCGCGAGCTGACTCGCCATGTAGCCTCCGCCGCTCTAGGTTTAAGATACCCGAGCGGTCACGTGTTCCTCACGTGACGCTTGGGAACATTCGTGAGGAAGTCCCTAAAGGTCCGCATAGCTACAGTCATACCCCCGCGCTCAAGGGTCGCGTGCAATGCACGTGACATCATGAAATTTTGCGTAAAGACCCCTCTAGAAGCGCCATTCGTCTCCAGATCCAGCAGTTCCAGGGTCACGTGAGGCGCACGTGACCCCTAGAAAAATTGCATATATACCCTTCGAGGTATATGTAATTACATTTAGATATCTCTTTGCATTTATTTTATTTTATTTTTCATTGTCAATTGCAAACATGACCCTAGCTTCATTCTATCATTTGAACCTCATTTTGGCATCATTTTATTATTTTAAAAAATGTACTTTGTTCTAAAATTAATTCTTTACATTATGGTATGCTCATGATATTTTTATTCTCTGTGGTTAATAAATCATTATTATTCTTACAAAAAGTTGCATAATTTACCCTATCTATGTTCTGAAATTCATAGATAATTAACCATTGCTCCACAAATTGTCGAAAATTCATGGATCAGAGAATTAGTTATTAATTACATTGTGACAAAAAAGAATTGAATTTGCATGCATATCTTGTTTTATAAAAATCATCTTGTGCATTTAATTAATTAGTTTTTCATAAGTATTAAATTCAATATTTTTGGGGTTAGGATTTTTCTAAGATATATTACTTAGTGATATATCTTGAATAATTTTATTTCCTGAAAATAAATAGATTTAATATTTATTATAATTAATTATTGAAAATCTCATTGTCTGCATTCATTTAATCATAGAATATTCGTATTGCATCCAAAAATTCCAAAAAAATACAGTGTGTTCATTTCATCATTACTTAGAACTGACATGTGATGTAGATATCGACCCCTTATGAAACTGAATGGGTCTGATTGGATCTGGAAGACTTTGTTCTTGATCCGATGACTACAAGAGGGATGTAAGAACTATGGTAGAGGGTGGCTCAGATGAAGTTCGATCAGCCGGATCTCGATCAATCTTCCATCTCGGCTAAGTTTCATAATTTCTGGACTACGTTTGATCATTGTTCACATTTTAGTCCTTAAAAAAATGGGCCAAAATTGCATATTGCCCATTTATTGCCTTTAAAAATATAAAATGCCTCGTTGAAAACTAATTTCGAGATCGACTAAACACCAACTACAGTTGCCTCCCTGAATTCGACCTTGTACTTACCAAGTAAAAAAATTAACCGCTCACATTAATTGATACATTAATTAAGAAGTGGTTTTTGATCAATCCTAATTTTCCCTCCTACAATGATCAATTCAAACATTAATTTCCTAAGATTAACAAGGGCATTTTTGGGGTTCTTCAAATGGCACCATTGTTGGGGAGGCACGACTTAGGTTGTTTTTAGAAAATTTTGATTTGAGGTTTCCAATCCCCCGGTAGTCTGACCCCCGGCTCTTCTTGTGCATAATTCTTTGCTTATTTTTATGCATTTATTTATTTTTGTTTGTTCGTTTTATTTTTATTGAGTCTATCTCTCTGACCACCATCTTATTTTTGTGCGAGGGACTCAACATGACGTGACATTCGCTTTAGTGGCCAAGCAACTCAAGAGCTTTGGAGGCCGGCATTTTCTAGAAAAATAGTCGACTGAAGGAATCACATAAATTTAAGATCGAGTTGAGTTGTGAGAGAGCGTAGAGTCCTTAGGATTTTATTTTCTACATTTTTTTATTTATCGTAAAATTTCCAACAATTCCCGATCGGATTTTCGCATGTGTAAAAAGATTGGACTCTCTGTGGTCTGTCAAACTTGTTTCACTCTCCGGTGAGGGTGGGGCCCGACTTGAGTGGTAAGTAGTTCTAGGACTGCATGTACGACTATTAGAGATAATAGAATTTTTTGTTGTGCCCGTAGCACTAGGACCACACTGCACTTAATTATACACACTAGATCGATTCTTATTTAGCCAAATTAAATTGTTTTATCACTCGCTAATAGATATTCATGTTCTAGGTGCAATTTCTCATGCATGTATTAGATTTATTTTTCTAGGGAATTTTCAATTCTATTTAGCATATTGCACAAAGATTGAGAGGAAGCATTGTAAGTATCTCTGACTCAACATTCATCATCGTGTTTCCCGTTGCACGGCTTTTTCGATTCTCCGTCAGTTTTTTTTTCGCATAGGAATAAAGGAAATTGGAATCCCCGTGTAAACATGCATTGATCCCCATTCACAACAAAGTGATAACCAAACAAAAACAAGGGGACTTCTAACATTATTGATTAATTAAAATCGGATAAAATTGAATATCATTGCTTTCGGGAGAGCAACCCCATCATTGTTTGATTTTATTGCAAGTAATAGAGGGGTGATAACTAGGATATAGCCAAGACATGATTTTTAGATTGACTACTGATTCTACAAAAACGATTAGCCACTTCTCAGTGAGGATCTATGAGTAGCCGGTAAACGGTTCGAATTTCCTTAGCAGAGCGGGAGGTTTAGAGGACAAAGCGTAAGGCTCCGTCCTCAAGTAACGTGTAACTCTATTCATAAGAATAGGGCCATAATTTAGGGAAATACAGGTACCTAACAGCTCATAACGCTTTCAAAAATTTTGCAATTATCACCAACTAAAATAGAAAAGATAATTTGGTCGAATCTTTGCAGCCTTCACTAAATTGAGTTGGTGAATTCAGGGTTTGCATTTGTGTATTGAATTGTGTGACCGTGCACTTGCACACACAGATCGTGGTTTCACAAATCTATTGTTTCGATTCCATTCAAAGATGTCAGAATTTCGGCATTCATACCCAGACTCCATGGATTGCGGTCACATGAAAAATTCTCAACCTTCGTATCCACCTTCTTTTCAGAGGAACTCTCTCTTTGAGGTAGTTTCTCCTCAGCCATCGTTTTCATCCACCCACCCACCTTTCATTGAAACTTTGAGATACAGACCACTCACAGAATCAAACATTTTCTATGAAGACACAATGGAGTGAGGGGACTCAAGGATGAATATAGACGTAACGAACTTTGATAGAGGAACAAGATTCTCGATTTCATATGATAATTCACTGTTTGAACCATCCTCTACTCAGGATGATTCACAACCCGAGTATGATCACTTTTCCTTTGACCACATAGATGACACCTAAAGTCAAGGAAATAAGACTCATGACCAAACCCTAATCACAGACACTGACTATATCTTGGTTTAGAAAAAATTGCCAATGTCACGGCATACCGAGCATAGTCACTCAAATCCAAGTCATGAGATGATAATGGATGACATAGCTCAGATCAATAAGAGGATCGAGGTTTTGACAGAATAATTAGATAATGTCATCCAAATAGTAAAAGACATGATAATCAACTAAGAGGAATCGAGAAGATCACAGAGCGAACCCGAAAAACATAATGTGTTTGATTCCCACATAAAAACATCACACATACCTAACCATTCCACTGACCACCTTACTGACTCTAGTAAAAATTCTAAAAAAAAATCAAAAAACCTGAAAATTCAAAAAAAATGGACAACATCAACATGGAAGCAATTTGTAAAAGTATGATCTTAGAGCTTCCACTAATCAAGGCCAAAAAATGTATACCCGATCTTCAGAGATTTGTGAAGAGTCGATTATCACCTAGGAAGACGGGAAAGAAAAGATCTCGATCTGAATATCATTTAACGACTATGGCCAATTCAATGGTGTTGGCACATACAAGCAAGGTCTGGAAAGTCAAATGGTTGACCAAGGTGACACGTGAAATTGAGAATATAGAGTTTGATAATGTTCGGATTGATGACGATTCTACCCTGATTATCCTCCTAAAGTCCGTGTTTGACCGACTCGAACTCAGACCGCTCAGAAAGACCCGAGTGATCGTTCAACTCCCCGACCGATCCACAAAAAGATCGAGAGGAATTTTTCCATCGTCATTAATTTCCAAGGTGTCGCACATAGGAGATTTATCTGAGTCTCCCATTATTTTGGGAAAGCAGTTTCTGGCTTTTGCTGGAGCGACTATTAACAGCAAGACTCAAGACATTATATTCCTGAACCCAGACCAAACTAATCAAATTCTTGAGGACACATTGGACCCTGAGACAACCGAAAAAGAAATCGACAATCGTGACATAGAAGATCCTCATATGCCCGGGCCTTCCACTTATTATAAAACGATTGACGAGGCTACAAAGGTGAATAAAAATAACCGAGATACATCTGATTCACCACAACCGGACAAGGTTATTTCAGATCTCTTTAAGTCCACACACGTAAATCCAACAGAGACCAAATACTTAGGATGTGTGCTGACCTTACAAGAATATTACAATTTATATGGAGACTCATCTGATAAGGAACATATGGTCAGCACCTCACAAAGAATACCTCCTGACCAACTAAGAATATCATCCACAACATTTCAGAAAAGGAATCTTCTGAGGATTCCTCATCAGGTTCGGAGGATGCAAGCAGTATGAGAGAGCTTAGTTCGGATAATCTGGATCCTGATCAGAACAAGAAGTCATACGTCGACCCACGTTGGATTTTCCTGCCCCTCTCTTTTATTCTTCTAAGGCTGACTCTCCTGGTCCCATTCAATACACTGTAACAATCCCTTATGACCAGATTGATACTTGTTCATCTAAATATTCAGAGGAAGAACAGATTGACCCGAAAGCTGAGCTAACATTGAGAAAGCATCTAATTAATAAGAATAGTTGGAGTGACGTGACCTTTAAGCATTATTCTTCTGATGACAGCTCCGGCGATGGTTGGGAATCTTTTTATTCATCTTCTTTCAATCAATATTTCCTTCCACCACATTTCTCGAAAAGATCGACCGTAAACCTCCTTGACCATCGGTCACCCTTTCCCCCGACCCCATCGGTTCCCTTGTACATTTTCTTCTGATACTTAGACCAAGGCCTAAGTATAGAGGGACCTATGCCATCTGTATTTACTCACCATTCGATTCTCCACTCGATCTGTATATTGTTCAGATCCCATCGGTCCTCATACTCACTCTTGTCTTATACTTAGGCTAACCAAAACCTAAGTATGGGGGGCGATGCTCATTTTTTTATCATGTATATATTTATCCAATTCTCATATTGACCTCAATCGCTCCAAATACTTAGGCTAACCAAAACCTAAGTATGGGGGGGCGATGCTCATTCTATATCATGTATATATTCATCCAATTCTCCTATTGACCTCAATCGCTCCACTTTTTGATCTTCTTCTATACTTAGGCTGACATGAACCTAAGTATAGGGGGCAATTGACTTCTATAATCCTTTTTTTCTTCACTCTCATATGCTTAGCACGAGCTATGTCTTTTCGTCACTTCTTGTGCTATGAGGACATAACACACACTAAGTATAGGGGGTGTATATATTACATATATACTTTATCCATAGCTCGTACTTTCATGTATTTTTGTATATATAATTATGGGATAGGTAAAAGTCCACAAAAACAAATAAAAACAAAAAAATGAAAAAATGAAAAATCTCTTTACTCTTACATATCATCCTTGCATTCATACAAAAAATGAGAAAAAAAATAATCTTGCACCTCATATGCATAGCATTTGCATTTCTTTTCCATATCTAGCATATGCTAAATGGAAAGTTATTGGGTTCTAAACTAAGTCACGAATAGAAATCCACTTCCAATGTGTACATTTCACTAACAAGAATAAATGAAAAATACAAAAAAATCACTAACCCAAATAAGTGGACGAAAAACCCAAACCCTGGTTCTGGGATTTTCTTACTAAAACTCTCATATCTTCCCCATCCAGTGTCTGTTTTGATCCTACTAACGTTTGAACTAATGTACATTCAAATACCTTCAAAACAAGACTAAGTTAAAGTGAATCGGAGCTCGAATGTGAAAGTTGGGTTTTGGGCCTCTTTTGTACATTTTGTATTTTAGCAGTTTTTGACCTATTATTTTATGTACATAATTAACCTATTTTATTTTAATTCTTTTTTGTTTGTCTTCTTTGATGAAAGTTTTATTAAAATGCGCAAAAACTCAAATCCAAACTGAGCTTGAAATCAAAGAAACAAATTGAGTCCAAGTCTTCAATAACTGTCTGTACAAAAAGTTGTCTTTTTCGTCTTTTATTTTATTTCTTCTTTTTCTTACTTAATAAAAATCCAAAAAAATTAGATTAATGTGTAAATATTTATCTTTGTTTTTATCATTATTTTTACGGATTTTTTATTTTGTTCAAAAATAACAAAAAATTATAAAGCCCAAAAATCACGGTATTCTATGTACATGGGATGCCCCAAAAAACATCACTTTGTGCATTTAATCGATTTTGGTTTTGATGTCTTCATGAAAGTTGTAAATCTCATCGAGACGAGCAACTTTTGTGAAGAAATGTTTTCGATCCGAGGTCATTTACTATTTTTGTTTATTTATCAAAGTTTTTATTTTTCGATTTTTGTGAGACTGACACGTTGCAGCTCCTAGAGCTGCCACATGACACCCATTTTTGGATTTATTTTTATTCATTTTTATTAAAAAAATTAAAAAAAATTAAAAACCCCAAACGTGCAGCGCACGTGCCTCCCGCGCACGTGCGACGTACGTGCTCCACCAGACTCCCGTCAACCCGCCACGTGGAGCCCATCAAGGCCGTCCAATCTCGGATGATCGGATGGCCCCTGCTTATCGTCTTCCTTCCCCCCTTTCCCAAAATGTCACCGTCGCCTCTGTAAATTTCGCAAGCGCCGCCTTCTCCAAGATCATCCGCGTCTCTCAAATCTTTGTCCGATCATCACCAATCTCGTCTCCCTCCTCGATGATCAATCTCGCCCATCCAATCAATTCTCCATCGCTTTCCATCTCCGCCAAATCCTAGCCCTATTTAAAAGCACAGTCGTCCCTTCTTTGCCCCCATCCACCGATTGCACCTAAGGACGGCCTCGCGGCGGTGACAACGCCACGACGCATCTCCTCCGGCGAGATCCGACCATCATGGTCGCTGTAGAGCCGCCTCGACGCCTGCCCTGCTCTGCTGTCATCGCCGTTGAGCCACTACGACTTTCTTCCTCGGACACGCTATTCAACTTTGCCATGACACAACGTCTTCAATCTTCACCATCCACCATCGAGCTACGCTATCTCTACGCCGTTCAACATCTTCATCACGCTCTACACCAACGCCAGCAATGCCTTCGACCTCCAGGAGCTTTGCCGCTCCCCCGCTGACATCATCGACATCATCCAGCGAGAGCTCACCAGCTGCTAGACGTAATCGCCACCAGCAAGGGAAGCTCCTTCATCAACTGGAGCGAAACTCTACAGCCGGCCGGAGCACCGCCGATCCCAGCCAACCACCGAGCGTGAGGCTCGAGGATCCCCATGCACGTGCGAGGCACGTGCGTTGAGGGAGGATGTCAGCCATCGTTGGGTAAATTATGAAGACCCCCTAGGGAATTCACATATTTGCACAGGAGACCGCCTCTCTAGAAGTAACGTGCCTAGCACGTGACTTTTGGGAATTTTGCAATATTCCCATAGAACTCTCGGCAATTACACATTAGCCTACCTTACTTTATTTAATTATTATATTATTGCATAATTACCCCTATGTTCCACCTTAAATTTGGACCTCTATGTTGCATCTTTTTATTCTTTAAAAAATAGCATTTTGTTCTACAATTAATTCTCTACATTATGGCATATGTCTGACATTTTTGTGATCAATGGTTAATTAATAATTAATTATTTTGTGGAAAATTACATACTTTGCCTATTTTGAGTTGTGAAATTTATAATTGATTAACCGTTGCTCTAAAAATTGCTGAAAATTCACAGATTGAATAATTAGTTGCGTGTTACATCATTCTAAAAAGAATTGCATTTTCATGCATAATTTGCCTTATAAAAATTATTTTGTATATTTCAATGTTTGATTTTTAACAGGTAATAAATCGCATATTTTCGAGGTTTAGGATTTTTATAAGATCCATAACCTAGTGATAGATCTTGGATAATTTTATCCCTTGAAAATAAATAGATTTAATATTTATTATAATTAAATATTGAGATTCACATCATTTGCATTAAAAAATATATAAAAAATTCATCTTGCATCCAAAAATTCCAAAAAATTACATTTCATTCATCTTATCGTAATTATCGTCTTTGCCAAATTTCACATTTTTCGGACATCGTTTGATTGCTAATCATTTTCTAGTCCTTAAAATAGGCCAAATCTGCATTTTCATCCCAAAATTGCATTAAAAAATACAAAAAAGGACCACCTCGAAAACCATACATGAACTTTGATAGACAAAATTCTTCTAGATTGTTCCTTTGCCTCCTTGTGTTCGACCTTGGCACTAGCCCAATTAATATAACATAAAACCACGTGATTAAAAATTGACTAAAATTTATTGTGGTTATTTCTTGACCAATTCTGATTGCCTGCCTACAACGAAACGACACATTATTTTAATGGAACGATAATCCAATCAATACACGACATGCATTTTAGCACAAGCAATCTTGGACTCGTCAATTACGTCAAAGACTTGAAGTTTCTAAAATCCTTTTTCTCGGTGAAGTTCCTCTGGAAATTAAGTAGATTAGGGCCAACTAAAGACCACTCTCTCATTCAGAGGTAGCATGAATTAGTTAAAAATTGGGGAAGTTAGGCTATTTACAGGTCAATTTTGGCTTCTTATTTTATGCAGAAATGAGTGATAAAACGTAATTCTTACTAAAACATGTATGAATGCTAATTATGCAGAATAAATGCAGAAATGCCAATGATTTTGAGAGATTTGAGCTTATCTAATGAGATTTAGAGTGATGAATCTGAGATTCATCATCCCCCTATACTTAAACCATGCTCGTCCCTGAGCATCAAAAGAAATGCCATGAGGTGAAATGAGATCGGGTTCTATACAAAGACCATGAACTGAAGGTGAAAATGAAACTAGACTCAACCTTTGGATTATTAGTTTGGCAGAACTTCTGTGAGACTTAGAATTTTAAAATCAACAACCTTCAAGTTCTACACATCATTGTCACAGTTTCGGCTCAGAAGTCATCTTAGATCAGTCCTCCTCCCAAAGCATACCCCATGAACATTGAACAATCGACTCATGTGTGTGAAAGATTTTAGCTCTTCCCATATAGAATGTCGGACTACCATGCAAACCTCCTCTCCAGTAACTCGTCCTCGGGGAGTCATGTATTTCCTTCTAAAGTCTATCGCGCTGTGTTCACAATCGAAATGGGGGAGAAGTTAGAAGAAGGAGAAAAGAACTGGAGGGTGGCCAGTGTAGTCACCTCTCCTTGTGAAGCTGGCCAGTGTAGCCGAGTCTCCACCAAGATCTACAGGTTTTCTTGAAGCTTGGACCTTTTTGGTCTGATATTTATTTGGTAGCGGCTTCTTTGTATTTGGATTTTTAGTGGTTCTGCTTCGATCTTATTGTGCCCCTACGGATATAGAATCTTTTTTTCCGTACATGTTTTGGTGTCTTAGAAAAAAATTGTGCCCAGTCGTCCATCCCTTTTTCAAAGCTTTATTTCAACCCGTACTCCGGTCTTTAGATTTCCACATCATCAGAAAAGAAACTCACACAGTCTTCCAACATCCCGTCTGAGTTGAGCTAAGTGCATAGCGCGAGAGTACAAATTAATTTCTTATTCCATAGTTTTACTCAAAATGAAGTGACCAGGTTAGACACTAAGAGTCAAATGATGCACATTGTCAGTGGAACTCAAACAATTAAGTCATAGACCTGAAGTTTCTAAAATCCTATTTCTCGGTGAAGTTCTTCTGAAAATTAGGTGGATTAAGGTCAAGTCTAGACCACTTTCGATCTCTGCTCATAACTTGGTTCAGAACCCAACGACTTCTCACCGATGCAAATGAAATGCTGGATGAAGTGCATGTGTGTGAAAGGCAGACACAAATTTTTTTATTTTTTTTGAAAAGCTTGTTTTTTTTTTTTTGCAAAAATGAATAAGAAGCCATTTTTTTCAAAAATTTTGAGTTGGACACAGTCAGTGTTAGTAGCAAAAACTCTTTTTCTTTTTTTTTTTATTTTTTTGTTTGTTTTGTTTTTATTTATTTTTTTCAAGTTAGTTACCCACCCCGTAAATACATATAGACTTACGCGAAAGTATGAGATATGGGTAAAATATATACACAGTATATATACAGACCCCCCCATGGTAGCGAGTGTTGTGTCCTCAGAGCACAAGAAGCGTAAAGAAGACATAGCTCGGGCTAAGCATAAGAGAGTGAAAGAAAAAGAACAAGATACATCTGTTCGCCCCCCATAATTAGGCTGTGAATAGTCTAAGTATAGAAGAAGGGGAAAAAATGAGGTGGTCGGGATATGTGAATGAGGAGAGTATTTACAGATGGTTATCAGTTCCCCCTATACTTAGGCTCTGGGCAACCTAAGTAAAGAAGAAGGGTGGAAATGGAATGATCGTGAGATGGGGAGAATGGTATGTACATATGGCATCGCCCCCCCCCCCCACTTAGGCCTTGGCCTAAGTAGAGGTAGAAGATGTACAAGGAGACTGATGTGTTGGGAGGGAGGGTGGGTAGCCGATGATTAAGGCGGTTTTCAGCCAATCTTTCTGTGAGCCTGCGGTGGGAGATCGTAATGACGAGACGGAGATGAAGCATATGATTCCCAACTATTATCAGTGTTATCCTCTGAGAAATCATGTTGGATATTAGATGAAGCGTATGAGTCAGATGAAAGGTAACCATCATCAGAGTTATCCTTAGAGGAATAGTATTTTAAAGTGGACACACTCCAGATATTCTTGTCTTTTTGTTTCTTCAGTTATTTTCTCAGAATTTGTTCCTTCTTGGGATCAAGCGATTTGTCCTCAAATGAATACTCTGAAGCATTAGTCTCAGTCAGCTCATAAGAAATAATTCCAGTGTATTTGATGAGAGTAGGAGCATCGGCTTTTGATGAATAATAGTGAGGAACGGGAGTCATCCAACGGGAATCGAAGTTTGGATCCTTGTGAAGATATTGTTTTAGAACAGTCGAACATGCATCACTCATGTATAATACCTTTTCCGGACCTTACGAGGGATCATCAGATGATTCCTCTTTTGGAAGGTCAAACGTGACTTTCTTTTTAGATGAAGGAGTAGTCATTTTGTTTCATGAAGTTGTTGGTCCACTTGAGTCTCCAGATGAATAACCATTGGAATTCTTCTCCTTGGTCGGTGTTCGTCCTGCGTGCTTGTTCTTAATCTTCTTAATTTTGGTGCACTCCTGATTTGGGATGATTTGGTCAAGGTATTCAGAGTAGGTTGACCCAGGGTGCGACCATGCATATGTCTCAGGATCATATAAGAAACATTCTTCTATTGTGAGATCCACGGGAATTGAAATAGTGGGGAAAGTCTCTGCATGTTCATTCTCAATTGATTTGACAGTGGAGCATTCATGTGTCGAGTTGATGTGATCAAGGAAGTCGGAATAGGTTGACCCAGGGTGCGACCATGCATAAGTCTCCGGATTATATGATTCATATATTTGATTTTCCATGGTGAGAGCAGCTGGGAATGGAGCATGAGGGAGAGTCTCTAAACCAATAGTCTCATCAATAACCGCTATCTCAGATGTAGCAACGGGGTAGGGCTCTTCTACCGCTTGATGGTTACGGCTGTCGAGGACTTCGTGGGTTGCCTCAAAAAATCGTGATTCCTCAAAGGTTGGGTGAGATCGAAGTGCTTCAAATGCTGTAAAATTGATTTCCCGAGTCTTGTACTCAATAATTGCCTTAGACAATGCTAAGAATGGCTTTCCGAGAATAATTGGATACCGGGTGAATTCTCCCTGATGTTCAATATCAATGATCATGAAGTCTACTTTGAGTGGAGCACCTTGGAATGTAATGATGACCGAAATGGTTCCTCTCGGCCGCTTTATCGATCGGTCAGCCAATTGAATGATCTCTCGTATCTTCCTGATAGGTCCGAGTTTGAGTTCGTGAAATACAGAGGTCGGGAGGATATTAATTGGTGAGTCATCATCAATTCGAGCATGGGTAAAAATTATGTCTTTGATTCCACAGTCAAATCTAGGCAACCGCTTCACTATGCGAATCTTGGTTTTTCTCCTCAACACCAAGGAGGAGGCCATTGACAAGATATGTCTTTCAGTCTTTGTTCTTATCCTACTCGACTTTTTCATCATTAATTTATCCATTACAAATCCTTTAAGGTCGAGGAAGTGTTCAATGGCCTGTATAAAGGGAAGTTCAAAAATCAATCTTTTCTCCAGTGCTTCTCGTAAATCAGGATCCAAATTCTTCAGATCTTCTTCAGTCTCAATTTTTATGAATTTTTCTGGATTTTCAAATTTTTGGGTGTTTTTGAATATTTCAATTTTTTGGTATTTTCTGGGTGGTGTGGTGATGTGGTGTTTTCGTAGATGAGCATGGGCTTTGATGTTCTGATTAAGAGTCAGACGCATAGTCATTTCTAGGGGAGTAATATGCAGAAGTGCCGCTGTCAGAATCATCCCTAGGTTTCTGAATATCCTCAAAATTATCAACATGAGATCCAATCTTTTCCTCATCCATTTTTATGTTCGAACTACCAGAGAGTGAAATTAATCGGTAGGTAAACTTTCAAAATCTATCCTCCATTAAATCGAATCTCTTATTTATCCTCGAAATATCATCATCAAAATTCTGTTCATGATCAATCATGGGAGCAGTCGGTGTGTGTTCTTGCATTTGAGATTTAATAATTTCATCTTTCATTTTCCTATTTGAGCTGGGAGAAGAGTCTCTTGGAATATTCGATATATGATCATTATTTTCTGAAAATCTCTCCTCAAAAATTATGAAAGGAGGCTGCTCAGTGGAAGGATTTTGCGGGAATGTGTAAGTCTCATACTCAACATGTCATGACTCAAGCATGTAATGCTGGTTGGAGTAGAGTCCACTTCCATGGTCATTATTGATTGTATCCTCAAATAATGGAGTCATACAGGGTGCATATGTGTCGATATCATCATTTGACCCTCTATATGTGTAGGTTAGTCGAAGGAGTGGTATTCAGGTTTTTCAATAAGGATCTGATCGTCACGGTCATCCAACGCTGATGATTATTAAGTACGGGTCTCTCCATGTGATGTGATCTGGTTTGGTCTCTCGGCCAATCGTGACTCTCAAAAGTGATTGGATCTTTAAATGGTTCATTAGCGAGAAATTGAGAATAAGACGGTTCAGTCCAAGATGGTAGGTGGTCATGTGTGGTTGGATGATTCGAGTAGAATTTCTTGGGATTCAATGAGGGGATCAGATTCATTCGAGAGTGAAACTCCCCCTCAAATGTTGGAGGATTATTGAAAGAAGAGGGTTTAGTCGATTTCGGCCTGACCGAGACAAATTCATTTTCATAATACAGATCAGATGGGTACTCGGACAATTGTCTTATTTTTGTCAACTGAGGTTGATGATGAATCGACATGGTTAATCTAGGTGCAAGTACACGAGATATTCAAAAGAAATTTTTATCAAGGAGATTGATGGCACAAATGTGCGGCTTTTTATCTTCGAAATCAGTTCACGCACACCAATGAAAACACAAATCAAACCCTAAGTTCACCAACTCATACAATGAAGCCACAAGAGTTCGGCTATTTTCTTATCAATTTTAGTTGGTGATAAGACAATCTTGAAAAATATTTAGCAAGTTATTAGGTGCCGAAGATTTTCTTAAAGACTGTCCCGAATTCCTACGACTAGTTGCACCTACTTTCAGCCAGTATGGGTGTAAGTACGAACCGTAAAACGGCTACCCGTGTTACTTAAGGATGGAGCCTTGCGCAGTGTCCTTTAAACCACCTACTCTGCTAAGGAATTCTGAATCGTTTATTGACTACCCATAGATCCTCACTGAGAAGTAGCTAATCGTTTTTAGAATTAGTAGTCTGAACGAAAATTTCAAAGTTGGGCTCTAACCTTAAGTTTTGTCTCTTGCTCACTCAGAAAAATAAAAGAATCCAAGATCGGGGTTGCTCTACCGTAAAAATTCTTGGTTTTATGGATTTTAAAATTGACTATATTTAGCAGTCCCAATTTTAATCACTGAAAATTTAACGTAAGCACAAAAGCACGTCTACCATTCAGTCTCAATTGCCTTTTAAAATTATGTGACAAAACGGGAGGAAGAAATTCGAGAAAAAACGATGCACGCAAAAAACAATGATGAATGCTCAGATAGAAGACTTACAGTGATTCTTCGCAATCTCCATGTGGGATTCAATACAAGAATTGAAAGATTATTCTAAATGAATGCAAGCCGATGGAAAATCGCACCTATCAAAAAGTTCTATTAGCGGGAAAGAATTGAGTTGAATTTGACTAAATTGAACGATCTACTGTGCATCTCAATTAAAGTGAAGTGTGGCCCTATGTCCTACGAGCACAATCAAAAATTTAAATGCTCTAAGATCCGTATGTGCAGTTCTATCCTAAGCGCCACTCAACTTGGGCCCCACACTCACCGGAGAGTGAAACATGCCACGACACACCACAGAAAAAGTTCAAGGTTTTTACACACGCAAGAGTCAAAACGGATACCGCTAGAAATTAGAAATTAATTACAGAAATTAAAAAAATGTAAAAAATAAATTCTAGACTCTACCCTCTCTCACGACTCGACTCAATCTTAAATTAATTCCAGCTTTTCGGAAGTCGGTGAAGATGCGTCGGTTCTTGAAAAACAACTCCACATACGTCAGGTACCTTGTAAAAAAATAGGAGAGATGGTGTAAGAGAGTGACTATAAAATAAAAACAAGAAAATAAATGCTGAAAAAATAAAAATAAATGCAAAGAAAAGAAAAAAATGGAATTTACAGTGAAAATTTAGGGGTCAGACTACCCGAATGCGAAAAATTGAACAAAAAGTTTTTAGACAAAAAAAACTAAGTTGTTTGCCTCCCCGGCAACGACGCCATCTGACGGGTCGTAGATTGCCTGTGTTAAAATACGTGTCGTGTATTGATTGGATTATCGTTCGCTTAAAATAATGTGTCGTTTCGTTGTAGGCGGGCAATCGGAATTGGTCAAGAAATAATCACAATAAATTTTAGTTAATTTTAAATCACGTGGTTTTATGTTTATTTTACTTGAGGAAGTCCCAAAGTCAAACACAAGGAGGCAAAGAAACAATCTAGAATTTTGTCTATCAAAGTTCGTGCACATTTTTCGAGGTGGTCTTTTTTTTGTCATTTTTAATGCAATTTTGGGATGAAAAATGCAGATTTGGCCTATTTTAAGGACTAAAAAATGATTAGCAATCAAACGATGTCCGAAAATGTGAAATATGGCCAAGATGATAATTACGATGACATGAATGCACTGTAATTTTTTTGGAATTTTTGGATGCAAGATGAATTTTTTAATGCAAATGATGTGAATTTCAATATTAAATTATAATAAATAATAAACCTATTTATTTTCAAGGGGTAAAATTATCCAAGATCTATCACTAGGTGATGGATCTTAGAATAATCCTAAACCTAGAAATATGAGATTTAATACCTATTAAAAATCAAACATTGAAATATGCAAAATGATTTTTATAAGGCAAATTATGCATGAAAATGCAATTCTTTTTGGGCATGATGTAACACGCAACTAATTCTTCAATCCATGAATTTTCGGTAATTTTTAGAACAACGGTTAATCGGTTATAAATTTCAGAGCTCAAAATGGGAAAAGTATGCAATTTTCTAGAAAAATATTTTATTATTAATTAAACTGCTCACAAAAATGTCAGACATATGCCATAATGTAGAGAATTAATTGTAGAACAAAATGCTATTTTTTAAAGAATAAAAAGATGCAATATAGAGGTCTAAAATTAAGGGGGAACACAGGGGTAATTCTGCAATAATATAATAATTAAATAAAGTAAGGAGGGCAAATGAGCAATTACCGAGAGTTCTGTGGCAATATTGCAAAATTCCCAAAAGTCACGTGCTAGGCACGTGACTTCTAGAGAGGCGGGCTCCTGTGTAAATATGTGAATTCCCCGGGGGGTCTTCGTAATTTACCCAACAGGTCACGTGTTATGCACCTGACCCCTAGGGATGGCTGAGATCCTCCCCTGGCGCACGTGCCTGGTACGTGCATGGGGAGCCTCGGGCCTCATGCCCGGTGGTTGGCTGGGATCAGCGGGGCTCCGACCGGCTGCAGAGTTTCGCTCCAGTTGATGAAGGAGCTTCCCTTGCTGGTGGCGATTGCGTCTGGCAGCCAGTGAGCGCTTGTTGGATGATGTCGATGATGTCAGCGGGGAGCGGTGAAGCTTCTCGAGGTCGAAGGCATTGCTGGCGTCGGTGTAGAGCTTGATGAAGATGTTGAACGGCGTGGAGATAACGTAGCTCGATGGTTGATGGTGAAGATTGAAGACGTTGTGTCGTGGCGAAGTTGAATAGCATGTCCGAGGAAGAAAGTCGTAGTGGCTCGATGGCGACGACGTCGGAGCGGGGCAGGCGTCGATGCGGCTCTGCAACGGCCGTGATGGCCGGATCTCACCGGAGGAGATGCGTCGTGGCACTGTCACCGTCGCGAGGTCATCCTTAGGTGCAATCGGTGGATGGGGCCGAAGAAGGGATGGCGGTGCGTTTAAATAGGGCTAGGATTTGTCGAAGATGGAAAGCGATGGAGAATTGATTGAATGGGCTAGATTGATCGTTGACGAGGGAGACGAGATTGGTGATGATCGGACGAAGATTTGACGAGATGCGGGTGATCTTAGAGAAGGCGGCGGCGATGACAGTTTGGGAAAGGGGGGAAGGAAGATGACAAGCAGGGGTCGTCTGATCAGTCGAGATCGGATGGCCCAGATGGGCGCCACGTGGCGGGTCGACAGGAGTCTGGTGGAGCACGTGCATGGCACGTGTGTGGGAGGCATGTGCTCCGCACGTGCGGTTTTTTTTATTTTTTTTAATTTTTTTAATAAAAAATGAATAAAAATAAATCCAAAAATGGGTGACACGTGGCGGCTCAAGGATCGGCCACGTGTCATCCCCCACAAAAATCAAAAAAAAAACTTTGATAAATACATAAAAAATAGTAAATGACCTCGGATCGAAAAAGTTTCTTTACGAAAGTTGCTCGTCTCAGTGAGATCTACATCTTTCATGAAGACTTCAAAACCAAAATCGATCAAATGCACAAAGTGATATTTTTGGGGCATCCCATGTACATAGAATACCATGATTTTTGAGTTTTATAATTTTTTTGTTATTTTTGAACCAAATAAAAAAATCCAGAAAAAATATGATAAAAACAAAGACAAATATTTACACATTAATATATTTTTTTTGATTTTTATTAAGTAAGAAAAAGAAGAAATAAAATAAAAGACGAAAAGACAATTTTTTGTACAAACAGATAGTGAAGACTTGGATTCAATTTGTTTCTTTGATTTCAAGCTCAGTTTGGATTTGGATTTTTACGCATTTTAATAAAACTTTATAAAAGAAGATAAATGAAAAAGAATTAAAATAAAGTAGGTTAATTATGCGCATAAAATAATAAGTCAAAAACTGCTAAAATACAAAATGTATAAAAGAGGCCCAAAACCCAACTTTCACATTTGAGCTCCGATTCAGTTGAACTTGGTCTTGTTTTGAAGGTATTTGAATATACCTTAGTTCAAAAGTGGGTAGGATCAAAACGGACACTGGATGGGGAAGATATGAGGGTTTTAGTATGGAAATCCTAGAACTAGGGTTTGGGTTTATGGTCCACATATTTGAGTTAGTGATTTTTTTTGTATTTTTCATTTATTCTTGTTAGTGATATGTACACAGTGGAAGTTGATTTGGGTCATTGGAATTAGCATGAATTAGTTAAAAATTAGGGAAGTTAGGCTATTTATAGGTCAACTTTGGCTGGGATTTTTGGCTTCTTATTTTGTGCAGAAATGAGTGATAAAATGCAATTCTTATTAAAACAGGCATGAATGCTAATTATGCATAATAAATGCAGAAATGCCAATGATTTTGAGGGATTTGAGCTTAATTAATGAGATTTAGAGTAATGAATATGAGATTCATCAGTAATTCCCTCAGTTCCGCATGACAATGAACAACCTTTGACTCTTAGTGTCTAACGCGGTCTCCTAATTCTGGGTATAACTTCTGAGTAGGGAATTAATATGTTCTTTCGCACTATGCACTTAACTCAACTCAGACGGGATGTTGGAAGACCGTGTGGGTCTCTTTTCTGGTAGCGTGGACATCTAATGACATGAATATGAGTTAAAATAAAGCTTCAGACAAGGGATGGATGGCTGGGCACAATTTTTCTAAGAACCCAAAACATGTACGGAAAAAGATTCCATATCCGTAGGGACACAAAAGATCCATGCAGAGTTACCAAAAAGCCATACCAAAAATATTTCAAACTACCAAATAAATACTTGACCAAAAAGGTCCAAGCTTCAAGAAAACCTGCAGATCTTGGTGGAGACTTGGCTAAACTGGCCAGCTTCACAAGGTGAGGTGACTACACTGGTCACCCTCTGGTTTTTTTCCACTTCTTCTAATTTATCCCTGTTTTCGATTGTGAACACAACGTGAAAAACCTTAGAAGGAAATACCTGACTCCTCGAGGAAGAGTTATTGATAAGGAGGTTTGCATGGTAGTCCGGCATTCCTGATGGGAAGAGCTAAAACCTTTCACACACATGAGACAATTGTTCAATGTTCATGGGATATGCTTTGGGAGAAGGATTGATCTAAGATGACTTCTAAGCCGGAATTGTTACAATGATATGTAGAATTCGAGGGCTATTGATTTTAAAACCCTAATTCTCACAGAAGATCCGTCACACTATTAATCCAAAGGTCGAGTCTAGCTCCATTTTCACCTTTTGTTCATGACTTTGGTATGGAACCCAAAATCATTGCACTTTTGCATTTCATTTTAGTTGCTCAGAGACAAGCAAGGTTTAAGCATAGAGGGTTAATGAATATGTGATTCATCATACTAAAACATGAAAATAGAGCTTTGTTTCCGAGTATTTATCTTCATTTCATCATTTATTCTGCATTATTACCATTCATGTACTTAGATTAAAACCTGCATTTTAGCATGCATGTTTGCATTCATAATCATCTCCACATTTCCACCTAATTTCATGTATTTTTAACTAATTCATTCTAACTCCTATTGACCTCAAACCACCTCCATTGTGTACATATTACTAACAAGACTAAAGGAAAATTACCAAAAATTACTAACTCAAATAAATGTCTCGTGAGACAAAACTTTAATTTCAGAATTGACATACTAAGATGCACATATCTTCCTCATTCAGTGTCTAATTTAGTTATACTCATTCTAAAGTAATAAACATTCAAATACCTTTAAAATAATATCAATTTCATAAAAATCGGAGCTCATATGTGAAAGTTGTGTTTTGGGCCTCTTTTGCGCATTTTGTATTTTACCCGATTTTGACCTAACATTTTATGCACATAATTAATCATTTTTCTTTTATTTCTTTTTTCATTATATTATTTGATGAAAGTTTTATTAAAATGCACAAAAATCCATTCAAAATAAGGCTGAAATCAAAGAAACTGACCGATTCTGAGTGTCCTTTGTGAGTCTGTACGCATATCTTCCATTTTCTCTTTATTTTATTCTCCCATTTTATTATTTATTAAAAAATCCAAAAACATATTATTATGTAAATATTTATCTTTGATTTTATCGTGATTTTTCTCAAATTTTCTCTTAATTAAAAATCACAAAAAATACAAAACCCAGAAATCAAGGTATTCTATGTACATAAAGTACCCCAAAAATATCATTATGCACAAATAACCTTTTTTTCCCGCGTTCCCATCATGAACATTGTAGATCTCATCGAGACGATAAACTTTTGTGAAGAAAATGTTTCAATCCAAGGTCATTTACTATTTCTTTTCAATTTATCGTTAGATTTTATTCTTGAATTTTCTGGAGCTGACATGTGGCGCTCTTCGAGCCGCCATGTATCACTCATTTTTTTACCTTATTTTTATTTTGTTTTACTAAAAAAAAGAGTAAACCTCTGCACGTGTTGTGCACGTGCCCCCCTGCGCACGTGTGCCCAATACGTGTCGTCAACCTTCATCTCCCCCAACAGAACCCGCGAGACATGCTCCCTCCTCCCCAATGTAACTCCATCGAGCCCTCCTAGAATCCCCATCCGCCATCACAGACCTTCAATACACATCGAGAGAGAGCTCAAGGAGGAGGTGGTGACAACCCTGCTCTATCCGACGCAGACCTCCTCCAAGCGCGATCATCCAAGCCTCCTCCTACGCCGTGGAGTCGAGACGAGAATCAGGAGTCGAGTATCATCCTCCCAACTCAGGCAACTATGCCCTTCTTCTTCCCATGTTTTCCTATTTTCCTCCTTTTCTTCTTCATCACACCACCTCCGTGTGCCGATCCACCCCCCACCAACACCATCTTGCTGCACCTCCAACTCCGTGCAACACCTTCCACCTTCGCGTAGCACCTGCTTGTACCTCACCTTCACTGACATCGGAGGCTCTCGACACTGCCTGCTCCTCTGCAGCCCGCTGCCTTGGCTAGCGTGCCGATCACTGCCCTCCCGTGCATCCTTGAAAGTTGATGCTTCCTCCAGGAACCACCTTGGTGGCTTCACACCACCTGCCTGCGAACCTCCATCAACCACAACTCCGCCACGTGGTTCCCGCTCCAACTTTCTCCTCTCCTCCAACACATCACGCGACCATCTCTATCTCCGACCGCCCACCGCAGCACAAACCTCCAACCTCCGCTTCCACTCCGCGAGTCGACTCACCCTATAGCCTCTGTCGCTCTAGGTTCAAGATTCCCAAGTGGTCACATGCTCCTCATGTGATGCCTAGGAACATTTGCAAGGAAGCCCCTGGAGGTCCACATATGTACAGTCATACCCCCGCGCTCAAGGGTCACGTGCATAGCACATTACGACACGAAATTTTGCTCAAAGACCCCTCCAAAGCGCCCATTCATGTCCAGGTCCCACCAGTCTAGGGTCACATGAGGCGCACAACCCTTGGAAAACATGCATATATTACCCTTCGGGTATAGGTAATTACATTTAGATTTCTATTTGCATTTCTTTTATTTATTTTATCATTGTAAATTGCAAATAGGATCGTAGCTTCATTCTATCATTTGAACCTCATTTTGACATCATTTTATTATTTTAAAAAATTAACTTTGTTCTACAATAAATTCGTTACATTGTGATATGCTCATGATATTTTATCTCTATGATTAATTAATTAATTATTATTATTATTACAAAAAGTTGCATATTTTACCCTATCTGTGTTCTGAAATTCATAGATAATTAACCATTGCTCCATAAATTACCAAAAATTCACGGGTTAGAGAATTAATTGTTAATTACATTGTATCCAATAAGAATTGCATTTACATGTATATTTTTTCTATAAAAATCATTTTGTGTATTTCGTTAATTAATTTTTTTAATAGGTATTAAATTTAACATTTCTAGGGGTTAGGATTTTTTTGAGAAATATTACCTAGTGATATATCCTAGATAATTTTATTTTCTGAAAATAAATAGATAAATATTTATTTAAATTAATTATTGAAAATCTCATTGTCTACATTCATTTAATCATAGAAAATTCATATCGCATCCAAAAATTCCAAAAAATTAAAGTATGTTCATTTCATCTTTATTTACATTGTGGCTGAGTTTCATAATTTTTGAACTATGTTTGATGATTGTTCACATTTTAGTCCTTAAAATAATTGGCCAAGATTACATATCGCCCAGTTATTGCATTTTAAAATAAAAAATGCCTCTTTGAAACCTAACTTCGACATCGGCTAAACATCAACCTAAGGAGACAGCTGCCTCCCTGCCTTCGACCTTGGACTTACCGGGTAAAAAAAGTTGACTGCTCGCATTAATTGATACTTTAATTAAGAAGTGATTTTTGATCAATCCTAATTTGCCCGCTTGCAACGATCAAATCAACATTAATTTCGCAAGATTAACAAGGGTATTTTCGGGGTTCTTCAGTTCATCGCGATCGTGATTCCAATTTCTTAGGAGGACTTACCCATTTAAATATGAGATGGGATAGATGAAGCCTGCATCGCACCACTTGGTGATCTCATTCATCACAACCTCATGGAAGTTAGGGTTCAGGCGATGTTAAAATTCATGGAGGGCTTAGTGTTCTCTTCCAAGTATATATGATGCGAGCACAAAGAGTGGCTAATCCCATGGAGATACGATATTTTCTAGCCTTACCTGATGATTCTCCATTTCATCACCTTATTCCATTATTTTGGCCTTAAAAACCCTAGCTAGTGCATGTAAATAGCATTATTTTGTACAACTTTCCATTTATTCTATATAAACTATTAATGCCAAAATTATAGAATAAAGAAAAGAAAATAATAATAATAAATTCCAGAGGTATTTTAGACCTTAAACCCCAAGATCTAGCATGTTGATGACTAGGTCGATAAGGAATAAAGTATGGGGAGATAACGGTCAAAATCCATTAAAAACCCTATTCTTTTATTCATCAATATGCACTTTTGGACTTATTTTATTCTCTATTATTTATACCTCAAATAAAGATACTTTATACATGAAATTGTAGATAATATATATAGAAAAATACAAAATTGAGTTTACACAAAAATAATATACAATGTATATTTATACTCTAAATAAAAGCCAAAACTCAAACTTCCCAGACACATATCTTCTCCATATAAATTCAGAATGCATTAAAATCACCTTTAATTTTATATAACTTTTAATAAGCTATTTAATGAATTGGTTTCATCCAATTTGGAGTTAAGAGACAAAAGTTAGGTTTTGGACCCCTATTGTATAGTATACATGAAAAAATAATCATTTATTTATTCTTTATAACTGTCATAATTTTATTTTTATTATTTTATAAATATTATTTATAGTACATGTACATATCTAGAATAGGATAAAACTATAAATAAAACACAAAAATAATATATATTAATACATAGATGTAATACCTAACTTAGACCTATATAACATATATCCCTATTTATTTAAGTGTACGAAATGCATCAGAAAAAATACAATAGAAATATATTTATGTATATAAAAATAAGTTATAAATATATAAAATATGAAAATAAATGAATAAAATAAAAGATACAAACTAAAATAAAATAAATAAAACGTAGGTAATTATACATATAAATATACTTGTAAAAAATAACTCCTAATAAAATAACCTTTAAAAATAAATAAAAAACGTATTAAAATGCTACATTAAATACTAAACACTTTTTTTGTTAACCAAAAATTAATAAAATCATTTACTAATTTAATTTGAATTATTTTTAATTTTAATTTTTGTTTATCCTGTAGCGGCTTAGGTGGACCAATGACTGCCCAGCGACAGTTGACCCTAGATCAACTATCCTTCCTCTAGCCTAGCCCTGTCAGACTACCTTTGACCCTGATTTCCTCGATTTTTTGTGTCTGACTCTTTCACTCTTTGTGCTTGATTCCTTCTACAAATGTCTTCCTCGATCACTGCTCTTTCACGCATGCATCTCTCATCGGTCTGAGGAGCATTGAGGCACAAGCTCTTGTCGATCAAAAGGCCTCTTGTATATAATATCTCTCCTGCCTCCCTCGCCAATTCGATCCCTCTTCCACCAAGATACCCTAAAATTTCGAGCAACTAGTTGTTCCTGGTGACAGCAGGAAACCCTAGGAGGTCTTAATGAGTCATCTGGTGTCGAATCGAGGCATGTCCGTGTCGCCGCCACCTCTCCGCTTCGAACTTCTGCTCACCACCGTGCATAGGGATGCAAAGGGATGGATACGGATACAGATATAGGTATTATAGTATCCTTATCTGTTTTTGAATACAAATATGGATGCAGATACATATATTGACAGATATTAAAACTATCTTACCATATTCTTAAAAAACGGTTACGGATGTAAAACGGATACTGATCGTATACGAGTGATGTTAGAAATACTCTATATAATCGACTTAAATATATACAAATTGTATGGGAAACACATGACATAAATTTACTAAATGTGTTTGTATCATAAAAATAATACAAATATGATAAAAGAAGGTATAGAATTATGTTATATAAGGTTAAAAATAAATATATGATTATTTATATACGAAAATGGATATACGGATATGGATACGGATGTTTGTGGATATCAAAATGATATCCGTTTCCATAACCCTTTTAAAACAGATACAGTTACGGATGTCAAAATATGTATAAAACGGATACGATGACGGATCGGATACGGATATATCCATAACCGTTTGCATCCCTAACCTTGCAGGTCTGGTAGCTTCTCCTTTTTTTTGTCTTTTCTCCCATTAGCCTAGCACTAGCATAATTAGCCATCTTATTTCATTTAATTTAATTTTATCTTTCGTAAAAATCAAAACTTCAACTTGTCGGAGCTCTGGCTCTGTCGCTCTGTCCCAGTCATCTCCGACTTTATCCGTCGCACCTATCACCACCTCATCCCCCTTTCGCATGTTGATCACCCCACCCATCCCTGTTCCCCTCGATCTCACATAGATTGAGATATCATGCCTCCTCCTCCGTGATTCATCGGAGGCACGCCGCCATACTTCATCTTTCATCCATTCCGACACTCGAAGCCTTCAGAAGCTTCGTCTTTGTACTGCTAACGTTCTCCTGCAGGAAACAAAGAGAGAATACTCTGTTGCAGGGGGTTTTGAGGTTCGAGAACAGGTTCCAGGTCCTAGGCCTCGTCTAAGCTTTTCTCGAAGTCCTAACCACTTTGAGGGGGTCTATAGCTGCAGAATCATCTTCGAAGTCCATAGAGCAGCTCTGCAGGGAAGGAGGAGGTCCGAGCCGATGAGTACATCAGATCGAAGCTGGGGGAGCTGGTGTTCTTGCTAGTTCTTCCAAGCATACTCTTCGTCGTCTGATCGAGGTCATCTCCCATAATGCACACGTGTCATCGGATTTTGCAGCGTCTTCAACGTTCATCTCACTCTAGAGATCTAATCTCAACCGCCTGGCATGAACCGACATATCACCAAGGCACGTCACGTGGACAAGTTAGTGCATGTGAACTGTTGTATTAGTGCCTTTAGGGGGTAATTTAAACTTCATACCCCTGACTTTTTAGTTTTATTATTTAGTCCTTTTATTATTTAGTCCTGTATTTTATTTTTGTAGTTTAAAACTTTTGGTAAAATTCTATTGGAACACATGCTCTTTCATGTATTTGCATTTGGGTCCAATCCACGTCACCTCACATGTGGTTCCATGTGAGGTGGTGATTTTGCATTAAAGTTCCTATAGTTTTTTTGTATTTTTTGTTTAGTCCATGATCTTTAAATATTAATTATAATATTTTGTGTAATTTGTAGAATCAACCTTCTGCTTATTTTTAATTACAAATATGCCCCTACTATTTCATTAATTTTTGTGCATGTTCTCTATTTATTAAAAATATCATCCTTGTTCCAAAAAATCTGAAAAACTAGGGTTAAGTGCATGCTTGCTTGTAATTTCATTTATATTTTCATTATTGCATTTTAGGCATTTAAGTATTTTATAAAATCAAAAGTGCATGTTTATGGCCCTGTTTGAATTATAAAATACCAAAAATATTAAAAAATTGAAAAATTCACCAAAAAATATATTTTATCTATTTTAGTATTTTGTATCTCCAGACCAAAAATATTAAAATAGAAAAGAAAAATACTAAAAATTAAAAAGCTCCAAAATCCTTTATAAAAATATAAAAAATATCAAAAATCCAAAAAATAATTATTTCTATTTTTCTAATTTTTTTATTATATATATTAATTATTAAAATTAATTTGAAGAACTTTTGACTTCATTTACTATTTTTAATCTTCAAATCAATTCGAGCTATTTATTTAATCCCTATTTTGAGGTATTTTTGACTTGAAAACATGTAAAAATTAGCAAAATTTCCCTAAAAATCAACAAATAGTAAAACAAATACATAAAACCCAAAAACATTTCATTTCCCATATATTTATTAATTTTAGTTGTATTTTTAATTACTTTGCCTTATATTGTAACTATAGTCTTTTATATTCTTATATTATATTAAAAAGATAAAGGAATTAAAAATCAGAAAATATAAAAAGAAAATTAAAAATTAAAAACTAAAAAGAATTAAAAAATATAAAATTGAGATCATAAAAATATAAAATTTAAAACCCACAAAATCTAAAAAACTAAAAATACCCAAAATCATGTATTGCCTTGCTTTGCCAATTTTTTATTATCTATCTCAGTTGTTTCATGTTCTTGACCCCTACTTTCCTTGTCACTATACATTAATCTGTAGGGTATATAAAATTTTGATTCACACTCGCTTGCTTTGCTTGATTTATACATTATGAGGGTTGATTGTTGATTAAACACGATTGTTGAGAGGTCATCACAATGACGGAGTCCTCACCTTGTGAGGCTCATTTTAGGCCCCTCGGCTTTTGCGTTTATCAAATGGCGTCGTTGTTGAGAGCAACTCGTAGGATAGAATTTTGGGTCATTTTCCTTCATTATTATTTATTTGTTTCCTCTCTTGTTTGATATATTTGCTTACTTATGCTAATGCATTCTATTTGATTTCTCTTGTGATGGACTTTGAGACAACAACGACCGTCTAGGTGGTTGGAGCATCCGAGTCGAGGAGACTTGGTCCTTCTACTTGTGGACTCGATGAGAGATCGAAACGAAGAGCATGTGATGTAATTTGCACTCGTTGTAATATGGTTACTTAGTGAATCAGTCAGAACTGAGATAAGAATCTCCTTAAAGAGTGTCTCGGCTTGAATCTATATCCTGGGCAAATCCGGGGTCGAACAAAGGGAGGCAAAGGAACAACTTCAGGTTAATTCAAAAAACTTAGGTCTAGGTTTTCAAAGAGATTTTTTAAAATTTTTAATGCAAAAATGAATGAAAATGCAAATGCAGGTAGATCAAGTTAATAAGAAAGCCTATAACTTAGACAAATTAATTTTAATAGGAAATACGTCTAATTTAGCTAAATTATATTTTTCCTAAAAACCTAATCCAATGATGAATGCAAAACACATTTTTTTTGGAATTTTATGGATTAACATGCAGCAAGGAAAAAATGAACACTTTTTATGGGGTTTTTACACAATTTATCACTCAAATAATATACAAAAATTATGAAAATTTTACTGAAATATAAGCAAGATGCAATGACGCTACAAAATTTTTTTGGAATTTTCTGACAAAATATGATTTTTTATAGATTTTTTAATGGAAACAGAGTGACTGCATGTAATTAATTTCTAATAAATCCACATTAATGAATTAGACAGAATGCGATTATCTCAAAAGATATTTATATGAGCAACCAATGAGAGTTGAAAGTTCGCAAAAATCTTATGTGCGGATTTAATTAAAAATCATTTATCAAAACCACTCAACACTTTATTTAAGACACAAAATAACTCTAATTAAGCTTAAATTTGGACAATAATAAAATCACATTTCAATGCATCATTTGTACTTTTTAAGGAATTTTGGATCAACTGTGAGTCAGGAATGAATTTAAGAGCCCAGACTACGTAAATTATGTAATATTTCACTCAAACAATTTTAATTAATTACCAAAAGATCACAAAAATCGAAATAAATATCCATATGGTAGAGAATTAGTTGCTCAACATAATAACATTTTTCATTAAATAAAGTGATGCAAAATTGAGGTCTAAATTAATATGCAAACACAGGGTTATCAATGCAAATTCTAGAGAACAAAATTAACAAACAAACTACACACAGGGACTTGTTTATAATTACATAAACTGTGCGAAACTAAAATGCAAATTCTCCAAAAATAACAAGGAATGACCTTTTTCTTCGACTTTGACAGAAGGTTAGGGCGTATGGCAGCTTGGACAGGTTGGCAGCACATACGCGGTGGACGAGCTGCGAGGAACTGGGGGGCTCGACGACGTCATGGCAGAGCGGGCGGCAGGGTGGTGGCATGCGGCTGGCGACAGGAGGAGACGAGGAGCGCAGGTGGCGAGCATGCCGGTTGAGGCCGCGCATGGTCACGCACGTGGCTGGAGGAGGTGGTGGCCGCTTGAGGATGGTGGTGCCCATGCGCGGTGGTGGCGGGAGGTGCCACCGCGAGCGTCTAGAGTTGGAAGGGGAGGCTGCGGAGTCCGCCGGCGGTGGCAGTGGCGGAAGGGGAGGGTCGGCTACTGCTGGCCTTTTAAAAAAAATACTATTGTGATTTTGATTTTTTAATTTAAAATTTTTAATTTAATTTTTTGGGTTTTCTTAAATAGGGAATAAAATAAAAATGAGGATGAAGGGGAGACGATGGTAGTAATATGACGAAGATGGTATGGTGGAGGTCATTATTTGGTGATGAAACAATACAGAAATAAAATGTAGATGAAAGAAAATAAGAAGAGAAATGAGAGATACTTACTTGTGATGGAAGGGAATCGCATGGGAAGTGCTCACGAGGAGCAAGGTCTTCGCTCGAATCGCTGGTGAACGATGAGCTCAGGCAGCGCGCAGATGCGGATGCGATGTTGGCCAAGAAGCCAACAGATCTCACCGGAGAGAGGGTTGTCGTCGCTCGACTGTGGTTGCGTCGCTGTTACTGATTCAACTATGGGAACTAGGCTTTCCTCACATAAAGATGGATCAAAGGCAAAAATGAGGAGAAGGGGATGTATATAAAGAGAAAAAATGAGAAGTTATGAAAGTGGTGGAGGGGGAGGTTAATAAAATGGTGGAGTTGAATTAGAAGTTAGAAAAATGGTGGAGTGTTGGAGTTGAATGGGTGGTTATTGTAGAGAATGAAAATTAAATAAAAAATAAAAAAATAAATGGTAGCCTACTTTAAATAAGAGATTAAAATAAAAGAGAAAATTAGAATGAAAGATTTACAAAAGTAGGTCCATAAAAACACCTTGTACATGGAATTTTTACTTTTCTAATTTGTATTTTTTGTATTTTTAATAAAAGATATTTACAAAATAAAAATAATATAAAATACTATAAATAAAATGAAACATAAAAGAGAATGTTTTGGATTTTTTAGTAATTAAGAAGAGTAAATAAAAACGAAGAAAGAAAGATATGTACAATATATACAATGCACACCTAGGTCCCAAAACTCAAAATTTGCAAATGAGCTCTAATTTTGGTGAAACTGCTTCCTTGTATAGATAATTTTCTAACTTAAAGTTTAAAAGTAAGTTTGTGAATTTGGAGTTCATACGGAGCAGGAATTTGGCCGGGAAGTTGGACTTTACAGCTTTTTCTCTTTGGGATCTAGGAATATTTATTTGAGATGGAATTTATTTTATATTTTTGTATTTTTATATACATTTTTTATAAACAAGTTAGAAAAGAATTTGTCAAAAGGGAGTTGAAATGAAATTATTAAAAATACATGAAGTTTGGTCTATTTACATGTGAAAAACTCCTTTATTTTACGGTTTTTTATTGTTAATTTATTTTGTACAATATAATATAAAATAATTAGTATATTTTTTACAAGAGTCGTTTGTTAATTTATTGATTTATGAACATTTATTTGAGATTTTACTTAGGGATTTTGCTAAGATTAATATATTGAGATGATGAATCACGGATTCATCACCCCCTATACTTAAACTTTGCTAGTCCTCGAGCAAATAAAGAATGAATAAGTTAAAATAACCCCTGACTGTGCATGTGAATACAAGACTTGATTCATTCAAGAAATCTCAATTTTAGAGATCCTAATATTCAAAGTTGAACCAAGCTTTAGTCAAAAGGTATCCGATTTCCCTAATCATCAGACTCTCTGTATAAATATATAATAGGGATATGACTTTAAGTGTGGACTGTAGTTACAAGAGTAGAGTCACAACGTCACCCAAGGTTCCAGTCCAAGAGACTCTCTTAAGAACCCGATCCTCAACACTAGGGAATAAATCAAATATTGCATTCAATCCAGTTTCTTTAGTTGTCAGACTTAAAAGTGTAGATGGAAGGCCAGTTGATGGAGGGTTTAGGATTGTGCTATTTCTTCTCTCCCTCTCATTGGAAGAAGGATCCTTTTGAGTGCCTTATTAAATCAACGCATTTTTTTGTTGTTGATCAGTGTGTCCGTCAAGAGAAGTTGGAGTCGTCTGCACTTGTTTTCCTGGGAGTACATCGGGGGGTGCCTTTTTTTAGTATCTAATATACCTTCTACACCCAGACTTGTAGCATTTACGATGTAGAGCCCTTTTTTGGTGCAAGCTCGACTCCTGGTTCTAAATAGCGGTGGTCAAGTGGACACTTTGAAATGGTTGGGAGCGCTCGCCTTTGGTGGAAGTTCTTTTGATATTTGACTTGTAGGGTGATAGCTTTTTCAACATTTGATATTTTGTTTGTATTATTTTTGGCTAGCTCCACTACTTTTACCAAGAGTTGGCGCACACTGATCAATATTTTTTTATTTTATCACACTCTAACACTTAGGTAAATGTCAAGAGATAGTACAAGAACCATGTTCTTATACTGGCTAAAGGTGCTGACACTCAGGTTTCATGAAGCCTTCATTGATTTTAACCCTCCTCGAGTATCATCAAATCATGTCCAAACTCAAATCCCTCATCACAGTTCTCAAGTGAAATTTCAATCATCTCATCACAACTACAGTCATGTATGTGAGGTGATGATCATATTCTTAAGGTAGAGACTAAGCATGCAATATAACAGACAAATCTTTCAAACTAGGGAAATGTGAATAATTAAGTCAAAGAACCTAATGACTAAGGCTAGTTAACTCAAAATCTCAAGATCTCATAAACCAAGTGTCCTTGAACTTCACTGGTCTTGTGTGAATGTGGAAGTGTCAGGATTAAACAAACTCATTAGTTTCATTTTTTGTAAATTTTTTTGATTTTTTTGAAAAAGAAAAGACAGGAAGAAAGTTGTTTTTTTAAAAAAAGCCTTTTAAAGCAAATAAGGGAAGAAAAGAGAAAATTGTTTTTTTAAGTTTTTTGGATTTTTTTTAAAAAGTTTTTTAAGCTTTTTTTTCGAAAAAGATTTTTTACCCAAAATTTTTTTACCCACCCCGTAATTATTGTATAGTATATATAGAAAATACATGAAAGTACGAGCTATGGGTAAAGTATATATGTAATAGGGATTTTTACACCCATAATCCTAAGTAATTTCGCAATAACAATCATAACCCTTCATAATAGCGAATTACACAAGAAACCCCGGATACTCACTCCGTCTCACACTCATGACTCTCCATTAATTTTCCTCTTAACTCAACCATGTCATTGGGTTAATCTAACCCTTAGTCTATCCAGCGGTTGCTAAAAAATTTCAAAAAAAACCTTCTTCATCCTCCATAGTCGACCCCTCCCCTTCTTCCTCCCCCGCCCCTCCGCATGTGGCCTCGCCTCTCCTCCACCCCTCCACCTGTAGCCACCCCCTCCGCCCGCAGCCTCGCCCCTCCTCCTCCCCTCTAGCTCACCACCCCCTCCCTCCAGGATAACCGCCTTCCCTCCAAGCCTGCCTCCCGCTAGGTACCCCCCCTCCTTCCCTCACCTCCGATCAACCCGCGCCTCCAGACCTTGCGCGACCGTTGCAGCTGACCTGCAGAACTGTCGGACTCCACGCCCTCTGCCACTCTTTCTCCATTCCTTCCGCCTCTCCAGTGGTGCTGCAACTGCGCCCAACCACCCTCCACTTTGCGTGGCGGTTGCATGACCCACATCGCTCGCACGACGTACCAACCACCTTGGTCAAGTAACAACCCGCGATCACCTGCTTCTTTATCTCCCCTGCGGCTTCCGCCTCTCTTGCCCATTTCTCTCTCTGATCACTCTGCCTACAACCCCTGTCTTCCTCGGGGGCACTGCAACCACCCATAAAGACCGCTTCCCGTTCCATGCGACCAACCCCTTCCGGGTCGCCACCCCCTTCCAGGCCGTTACCCCCTCCAGGCTCGCTACCCCCTAGCTCCACGCTAGTCGCCTCACGCTCCAGGCTGCCACCCCTCCAGGCCTGCCGCCCCCACTCCCTCAAGGCTAGCCGCCTCAAATTAACCGCCTCCCCCACCCCCCCCCACCCACGCCAACCGCCTCCTGCTCCAGGCCCGCCGCCCTCCTCCCTCCAGGATGCAGTTCTACCCTCTGCCTGGATACTACGCGTATCCGACAACCTGCAGCAGCTTCGGCATTTGCTAGAAGAACATGCAGTGCGATTCTATCTTGTAGAGTTTTTATTCATCGAAATTGTTATATAGTTGTAAAGAATTCTCTAATGAAATAAATAAAGCAATTACTACAAGACAGTTGGAAGAGCTTTTATGTGAAAAAATCCTAGGAGCAGATCCTCTACTCTGGGTTTAGCCAAAGAAGAGAGATATAGGCATGATTTGCAAATAAGGTTGAGCATTAGAGGTAATTTTGACTTTTTCTAACTTAAACCGTCAACTATAACAGACATCTTAAATGGACCATAGCATAGGGTTATGACATGTAAGAGTTAAGCATTACTTGGAGTTTCTCTGTAATTCGCTATTATGCAGGGTTATGATTGTAGTTGTGAAATTACTCAGGGTTATGGGTGTAAAAATCCCTATGTAATATATACATGCCCTCATATACTTAGCATGTGCTATGTCCTCAAAGCACAAGAAGCAAGAAAAAGACATAGCTCGTGCTAAGCATAGGAGAGCTAAAATCACAAAAAGTATAGAAGTCGATCTCCCCCCCCCCCCATACTTAGGTTCTGGTCAACCTAAGTGTAGAAGAAGAGCGAAAATGGGGCGGACGAGGACAAGAGAAGAAATGGATGAGTATATACATATGGCAGGCACCAGTCCCCCCTATACTTAGGCTCTGGTTAGCCTAAGTATAAGACAGGAGTAAGTGTGAGAACCGATGTGACTTGGAGAATATACGGAGAAGGGAGAATGTACAAGAGGAATGAATCTTCTAAGCTGCTGAATCTTGATGCTGCATCTTCATGAAGAATAATATGATGTATCTGCTCTATCCTCACTCTGCATGAAGTTGATGACCTTGACTTGGACTAACTGCTCTTTAGAATCTACAAAATGCTTCAACAGTTGTCCATTCACCACATGAGACTGTGCACCATCTGTGAGATCAGCTACCTCTACACTTCCATTCCCATGCACTTTCTTAACAATAAAGGGACCCATCCATTTAGATTTGAGCCTCCCATAGAATATCTTCAACATGGCATTAAACAACCATACCTTTTGCCAAGGGACAAAGTCTTTACACCTATTGTGTTGATCATGCCATCTCTTCACTTTGTCCTTACAAATCAAACTGTTGTCATATGCCATGTTTCAAATTTCCACGAGCTCATTCAAGTTTAAGTCTCTATAAAGCTTCCCTAGGTGACAACTCCAATTAATCTGCTTAATTGCCCATTCGGATTTGTGAATCAACTCTGCGAGCAAATGGCATGGCTTGCCATAGATCATTCTGAATGGTGAAGTACCTAATGGTGTCTTGTAGGTTGTCCTATAGGCCCACAGAACTTGGTCCAAGAGCTGGGACCAGTTCTTCCTATTGGGATGAACCAACTTCTGTAAAATACTCTTCACCTCTCTATTCGAAACCTCTGTCATGCCATTGGACTGTGGGTGGTAAAGACTAGTAACTATATGCTCAAATCCATAGTCCTTAGCTAAAGATCTCACATCTCAATTTACAAAGTGGCTAGCTCCATCAAATATCAAACTTTTGACACCTCGAACCTGTAATAATATGGTCTCTCACAAACTTATAGACAATCTTGCTATCTACAGTTCGGGTTGGGATAGCCTCCACCCACCTAGATAAATAGTCAACCGCCAAAAAGATCTACTCAAGTCCTTGGCTGTTGGGAAAGGGACCCATAAAATCTATGCCCCATGCATCAAAAACATCACAAATAAGCATCGCCTACATAGGTATCTCATCTCTCTGTCTAATTGTCCCTCCCATCCTTTGACAAATCGGGCATGATCGAACAAAATCAATAGCATCTCTGAACAAGGTCGGCCAATACAATCCACATTGAAGTACCTTGTGAGCGGTTCTCTTCCCCGAATGGTGTCCTCTAGCCTCAAGTGAATGACAATATGTGAGGACACTCTGGTACTCCTCCTGAGGAATACACCTTCTCCAAACACAATCCGACCCTTCGAAGAAAAGGAAAGGATCGTCCCAGTGGTATCTCATCGAATCCGACTTAAGTCGGTCAATGCTGCTCCTAGTCCAACCATGGGGAACCTGCTTGGAGACAAGATAGTTCACCATGTTGGCTTACCACGGGAGTGAGTCAATAATGCAAATTGACTTGTATGGGAAGGTATCTCTAATCCGCTCATAATCAGGAGAATCCTTAAGTTCAATCCGAGAAAGATGATCAACCACAACATTCTTTACTCCATGTTTATCTTTTATGTCCAAATCAAATTCTTGGAGGAGTAAAATCCATCTAAGAAGATGCGCCTTCGCATCCTTCTTTTCCTTTAATTATCGTATGGATGTGTGATCATTGTATATTGTCACCTTAGAGCCCAAAATATATGACCTGAACTTCTCGAAGGCCCATACTACAATGAGCATTTCCTTTTCAGTCACGGTGTAATTCTTTTGTGTAGGGTCTAATACTTTGCTCGCATAGTGGATCACAAACAGACCACTCTCGTCGTTGTCCTAAGACAGCTCCTATAGCGAAATCTGAAGTGTCAGTCATGATCTCAAAGGGGAGAGACCAATCAGGAGCTTGTAGGATAGGTGAGGCACAAATCTTCATTTTCAAGAGCTCAAAGGCCTCCAGACCTGTGATCTACAACGAACTCTGTGTCTTTCCCTAAGAGCTCAGTTAGTGGGCGGGCAATCTTTGAAAAATCCTGAATAAATCTCTTATAGAATCCAACATGCCCTAGAAAAGGCCTCACTAACTTCACATTGGTAGGTGGATCGAGTTTCTTGATCACCTCCACCTTGGCATGGTCAACCTCCATTCCCCTTTAGGAGATGACATACCCCAACACGATACCCTCCGTCACCATAAAGTGACTCTTCTCCTAGGAGAGTACCAGATTCACCTCTCTACACCTCTTGAGGACTTGGTCCAAGTGCGCTAAACATGTATCAAAGGAATCACCATGGACCGAGAAGTCATCCATGAATATTTCCAGGAAATCTCCAACCATCTCGGCAAACATGGCTATCATGCACCACTGAAATGTGCCCGGGGCATTGCAAAGCCTGAATGGCATGCGCCTGAAGGCACAAGGGCCGAATAGACCTGTGAATGTGGTATTTTCCTGGTCCTCAGGGGCTATAGCTACCTGATTGTAGCCTGAGTACCCGTCAAGAAAACAGAAGAAATCTTTCCCTGCGAGTCTCTCCAAGATATGATCAATAAAAGGCAAGGGAAAGTGGTCTTTCTTGGTCGCAGCATTCAGGCGCATGTAGTCGAAACAAACATGTCATGACATGGGTACTCGTGTCGCGATCTCTACCCTCTCCTCGTTGGTGACCATCTGAATTTCTGACTTCTTCGGGACAACATGAAGCGGGGCCACCCACTTGGAGTTAGGAATAGGGTATATAAACCCTGCCTTGCACCATTTCTCAATCTCTTTCTTCACCACTTTGCGTAGATTGGGGTTGAGTCTCCTCTGGAACTCACTGGAAGGTCTTACATTATCCTCAGTAAAAATGTGATGCGAGCAGAGAGCGAGGTTTATCCCCACGAGATCCGATACTGTCTAGCCTATTATTTTGCGGTTCCTCTCTAAGACCTCTAACAACCTAGACTCATGTTCTAAAGTCAAGTCTGAGCTAATGATAACAGGATATCTCTCTTTGGGTCCCGCAAGAAAGGCATACTTGAGTGTAGGAGGAAGTGATTTCAATTCAGGCAAGGTGGTGTCATCATGCAAATCTGGTTGAACTGAATCTGAATCTGGTTCCATGCTGCATGAAGGTAGGGGTCAAAGCCACGTCCGACTCATCATCTATGTCCCATGACCGTTCTGAAGGGAATGGAACTGATAGGTCCAGATGAATTTCTATGTCATCATGGGAATAGGTAGATGCATCTCTAACTAGATCAAGCAACACCTAGCAAATTGCATCATCCACTTTATCCTTTCCAGATGAAAGGGTCTCGCTCTGTCTAGGAATCTGTCTCAAAATCTCAACAGTGCTAATCGTTCTGCAATATGCCTCTGATGATAAGTACTCTGTGCTACTCTCTGAATCGGGTCGCTGACACTTGGTTTGCTTCATCTCAAGGTTCACTTCTTCGTCTGGAGAACAGAACTTCATCTTTCGCGTACCATAATCAAAACTTGCGCCTGTGGTCTTAAGGAACGGTCGCCCGAGAATGATCTGAGATTCTCTCAAATGATTGGGGGTCTCCATGTCCAAGACTGTGAAGTCAACCTGATAGTTCTACCCCTCAATCGAGATAACTATGTTCTTCACTTCTCCCTTAGGTCTCTTCATTGAACGATGTGCGAGTTGGAGTAAAGCTCTGGATTTGCGAAGTGGTCCCAACTCCAACTTCTGATATAAGGCTAAGGGAAGTAAGTTGATGGAAGAACTGTTATCCAAGAGTGTACGTGAAAACACGATGTCGTCAATTCGACTCTCCACATAGTGATTACCCATGTCTCTATTTTTCCTTGGCAATGTCTGATTCTTGAGGCAATAGGTTGTGGCTACTGACAAGACGTGTGTCTTCACCTTTTGGTTCTCTTTCTTCCTGTTAACCCTAGTAGGTGTGCATCTCACCTTAAGGTATTTCTGGAATGCAGGATGGTTAGCCACATACTCATCAAATGTCAACTTTACAATGATATTCTCTTTACAAAACCGTGCCATATTCGGGTCATCTTTCTGAATCTTTTTGATGTGCTTTCCTGCCGTAAGATCACGAGGGAAAGGGATTGAAGCTAGGGAAATAGAAGATGAAGAGTCTGAATCATGAAATAAAACATTGTTCTTGGCATTAACGGAAACAGAGTTCTTCATACAAGAATCTTTTTAATGCAACATGGAATCAAAATCATAACTATCTACTATAGGATGTGGAATAAAAGTTGGAGTGGTATCCGCCACAACCGGAGATGCAAGTGATGAATATGTGATTCATCACTCTAAAAGTTGAAAATAGAGCTTTGTTCCCAAGTAATTAGATGCATATTTCCACTTATATTGCATAATTAGCATTAATGTGTGCAAGCATAATATCTGCATTTTAGCATTAATTTGCATTAAATAAGAAGCCAAATTCATCTGTAAAAATCACCTGTATATTCTCCATATTTCACCTATTTGTATATATTTTATACTAACTCCGAATCCAATAAAACCAACTCTATTGTGTATATATGACTAACACTAATAAAAGAAAAATATCAAAAAAAAATACTAACTTGTAAAAATTATCCAATAAAACCCCAAACCCAATTGGAGACCTTAGACCTTAAAATATGCATCTCTCTCTCATACAGTGTTCGATTTAGGTCTACTCACTTTTAAAGTAATATACATTTAAAGGCCTTCGAAACAAGACCAATTTCATTAAAATCGGAGCTCGTATGCAAAACTTGGGTTTTGGGCCCCTTTTGTATATTGTACATATTGACCGTTTTGCCCTTCATTTTATCCTTTTATTTTATTAATTATTAAAAATCCAAAAATTAGATTAAGTTGTAAATATTCCTATCATATTTTTCCTAACTTTATTTTGATTTTTCTCTTAATTAAAAATGACAAAAAATTGCAAAAGATAAAATGCGGTATTTTATATCTAGAAGGTACCACCCAAAAATATATTTTTGTACAGTTGTCTTCTTTTGATTTTCGACCCTTTACAAAAGTTGTAGATCTCGTCGAGACGAGCAACTTTCGTGTTGACCACTTTTTGATTTAATCTCTTTTGTTATTTCTTTTTTATTTTTCTTTACATTTAATTTTGAATTTTCTAGGAGCGACATGTGGCATCTCCTAGAACCGCCACATGTCACCCCATTTTTTTATTATTTTCGGATTTATTTTATTATTTTCGGATTTATTAATATTATTATTTTATTATTACTATTTTAATTATTTTTAGTAACCTACTATATTATTTTATTAATTATATATTTTATCCCCTTTTACCTCTTCTCCCCTTACTTATCTTCCACTCCAAGCCAATAACTCCCCACTACTCCACTCTCTCCATCTCTTTTCCAACTCCCTCCTCCTCTTTATATTCTCATCTCCTCCTCCATTGTTCATCATCCGCCGTTTTCGAGAGAAGTGAGGTCGAGCCCCTTTAACCTTCTAGTGACAGCTGTAGGAGACGAGTCGAGCGACGACAACCTCAAGGCGAGATCTGTGGTTAATCTCCGCATAGTGAGCTACCAGCAAGCTCACGGAGCTTCTCCGATTTTTGATCACCAAATTGGATCGAGGCCACGATGACCGGAGTTGCAACACGGCTTCTCCAAGTTACGACGAATCACAAGTAAGTATTCTTTCTCCATCTTGTCATATTTCTTTATCTAACGAATTTTTTCCCTTGTTGTTTCATCCACAAATCATTACATTTTCACCATCATTTCATTCACCACCATCATTACCAACAATCACCTCCACTATCATCATCACACAAATTACAAACATCACAATCCACCTATTCATTCACATTTTTATTCACTATTTACAAAAAAATTTGCAAAAAGAAAATACAAAAAATAAAACAGGAACTGCAGTCGTCCCAGCCACTGGCACCGTCCAGGTGCGCCATCGACGTCCACCGCCCGCGCGGCCCCACGCCTCCTCGTTGGCCACCGACCTGCAACCGCCCCAGCGACCACCCAACTCCAGGTCGCCAGCCCCTCCCCCGATGCAACCGCCATCGACCAGCAGCCCGGCCTCCAGCCGCCTCGCCACGTTCCGCCCGCGGTGGAACGCCCACATGCGGCCACCAACCGCCTAGCGCCATTCGCCACCAGCCCCCTGGGCTCCCACGTCAGGTCCTCGCTCAAGAAGGCTCTTTCGATGCCCCACGCGCGACGCTGCGCCGCCGCGCGGTGCCGCCCGACCCCGTCGCCTCTCCTCCCACCTGCGAGCTGACTCCGCGCCAACGCCAGCCACCGTCTCCACCTCGCGTCGCTCACGCGACCGGCCACTCCGCCAACCACCTGCCTCCACACGCCAATGCCAGCCATCGTCCCCACCTCGCCGCCGCTGACACGCGTCCGCCGCGTGAGCAGCGCAACACCCGCGCCGCCGTGCATGCGGCCGGCTCCTTGCCCCCCACCACACCGCCCTCTACGAGCAAGCCCTGGCCGCCCCCACACCTTGCGTGAGAAGGAAAGGCTTCAAGTTCACTCCTTGAGGTTTCCGTAATTACAAAAGTGCCCATGGGCACAGTTGTTTGTTTATTATTTCATTTTCAGTATTGCATTGATACCCCTAGCTTCTCATGAACATTTTGACCTCAAAATAGCATCATTTATTTTAATGAAAAATAACATGTTGTAGGGCAACTAATTCTTTATCTCGTGGCTATTTATTTGCATTTTTGTGAGCATTAGATATTTTATTAAAAATCAGAGATTGAAAATCAGTGTTATTTTGACCACTTATACTCTGAAATTTGCACAGACATATTCCTTGCTCCAAAAATTGTGAAAAATTTGTAGATGATGCCTTTATTTGTTCTTTACGTACTATTCAAGTTTCATCAAAATCAGAGTTGTCTTGTGCATAAAGTAAATTCTAGGGTGATTTAGGTAATCGATTTTTAATTAAATCCACGAATAAGATTTTTGAGAAATTTCAACTCTCATGGATTCCTTATTGAAATATTTATTTGAGATAAATAGCGCTCTGGATAATTCGGATTTGTGGATTTATTAGGAATTAAATACCCACAGTCGCTCTGTTTTCAGTACAAAATTCATAAAAAATCATAAAGTGTCAAAAAATTCTAAAAAACTTAATGTAGCTTCATTTCATCATGTTTATCTTTCAATAAATTTTTCATAATTTTTGCATATCATTTGCATGAAAAATTGCATAAAAACCCCAAAAAAGTTTGTATTTTTCATTTGTGCATTTTAAACCCAAAAATTCCAAAAAAATACATTTTGTATTCATTGTTGGATTAGATTCTTAGGAAAAATATCACTTGGCTGATTTGAATTAATTTCTCATTAAAATTAAATTTGGCTAAGTCGGTTCTTTTCGTATTAGCTTAATCCAATTCATATTCTGTATTTATCATTTTTATTGCATTAAAAAATACCCAAAAAATCCCACTAGGAAAACCACAATCTAATACCTCTAACTTGATCCCGAGTTATTCCTTTGCCTCCTTGAGTCGACCCTGGGGCTTGCCCAGGCTAAATAAACATAAAACCACACTTAATTTCATTAGACGATTCATCGATTTGTGCGGTTATTTTTTATCGATCCGGATTTATCCGACTGCAACGAAATCGCCAATTCGACACATTAAAAGGGTAGATTCCGAGATTTATCAGCAAGGTCCTCCGTAGACTCAAAAGAATATCTATGATGCCGATGTTGCATATGCGCTCTCCTTCTCTTCTCAGCTCCCTGAGTAGAAATCCTCAAATGGTGTTGATGGGGCTCCAGAATATGTTGCCTCTCCTCCTTGTACTCTGAATACTCCTTAGGTAGAGCTCCAGAGATGCCCATCCTCTTGTCCCTCTCCCGGTCAGGTACGGTCACGGTCCTTCCGCTCTTGAGAGACATATGATTAGCCTCTCACACGAAAGAATCTCATGTTCAAATCTCAGAGATGCTGAATAGTATACCTGACCAAAGTGCTGCTGAGAACTATATCGGTTCAGGCTATTGGGGTTAGCTTGAACTTGGACTAGGATTGAGGTAGATGGTACAGTCTGCTCGTCTCGGCATCTGGATAGGCGATTGACATCCACCCGTAAGTCATGAATTTCATTCCTATAGGAACAGAGCTTGTCGAGTATCTGCTGTTGAATGTCCATGGGACTAGACGAAGAAGGAAGGGGATAAGCTCAGGAAAACTGGCCCTGCTGGCCAGGATACTGCCTCTACTGATGGTGCTGCTGCTGGGGTGCTTGCTGAAATTGCGGGCCTGCTGGCCTGCCTGTTAATGGCCCTGTCAGCCATACTATTGGTACTATTGTTGTTGTTGCTGGGGTCGGTGAAATCAAGGTCTCTGCTGTGAAGGAGGTGGTGCGGAGGTAAATGCGGTGTTATGAAAGGTCGGGAGACGCTGGTAGGTCTGTCGGTCCAGTATACTTCCCTGCCTGGCAGGGTCCTGAGTATACCATACTCCTTTCACCTCCCAAATCGGTGGAGGCTCCTCCTGAATTGTCTCTGCTAATGGAGGTGGCTGCTGGAAAGAGTGGGCATAAGACTGATCCTGCTCCCACGGCTGGGGTTGCCCTGACACCAACTGTTCCTGAACATGGTGAACTCGGTATACGGGAGCAGAGGGTGCGGTCACAACATGTATCTTTATCTTAGATATCCTCTCAGTCAACTCATTGTTTTGGAAGTTTGGAGATGCTCCGGTCTAAATCATCAATCTTCCTATCAATCTTCTCGACTACAGTAAGCCGGCTTTGCCACCCGAGGTAAATGGAAGGGTTGTGAGCCTAATATAATTCTAACTAACATTAGGATATCTAAGGTTAGCGTAGACGATCTTGAAGTCCCTTAGTAATGCATATGGTTCCTCATAATCATTCCCATCAAAGTGTGGTAGCAGGTTCAGAAATTGTGGCTTCAACTCAAAATCAACTGTGGGTTCGGTTGGACTCAAGTAGCTCCGAATTCTTTATTATCCGGGGTTATACGCCGCATCCATTGGTGATTCGACCCCAACATTGAGTTGTCCTAACTGAGCTCTGAGTAGTGCTTGTTGCTACTTAGATGCAGCTAATCTGGCTAGTACCATTCTCATCTGGTCCTCGGGGTGTTCTTCTTCATCTTCTTTCTTCTTTGGAGGCATTTTACTTGAATCTTCTTTAGAGCTTGAATCAGCAATGTGGTCTTGATTAGAAGAGGATTTAGGCATGAAGATATTCTCATCGAGGCGAAGGTCTTCGTCGATGAGGTGGGAAGAGAGAAAGGGAATGGTTTGAGAGTAACCATCCCGAGAGTGAGTGATCCTGAGCTCAAGAGGGTCATGAGTCAAGGTTGGCCCAAGTTGTGCTTGGACCTTTGAAGACGTACTTCTTGGAGGGTTCAACGAGAGATCCACAAAGTCCGAATAAATATCCCCCCAATTAGTCATCTTTGATGTCAAAAGAACCGATTAGAACACGATATTCAATGAGACGCTAGTTCTACGGTACACGTGAATGTGCGGAGAATACTCACACAATACAAACACAATTCAAACCCTCAATTTCACCAACTCAACACATGATGGCCATAATGGTTCAGCCGAATTATATGGTCAATTTTAGTTGATGATAAATGCAGTCTTGGAAAGATTAACGAGCTGTTAGGTGCCCGCATTTTCCTACAAACTGGCCCGGTTCTTACGACTAGTTGGACCTACTTTCAGCCAGTATAGGAGTAAGTACGGACCGTATATATACGACTATCCATTCCTTGAGGACTAAGGCGTCCTCTAAACCTCCCACTCTGCTAAGGAAATTCGGATCGTTTACCAGCTACCCGTAGATCCTCACTGAGAAGTAGCTAATCCCTTAAAAAGAAAGAACCAATAGTATGCAAGAAATCATGACTTAGCTCTATCCTAGTGTCGTCTCTCTCACACTTGCAAGTAAATCAAATATTGAGGGCTTTATGCACCTGTGAACAAGGTTCTTTTTATTCCAATTTTTTAAATCGACCTGCTTAATTCAGTCCCAATTTTAGAGTTAGGTTATCACTTGAAATTAATCTAAGCACAACAAAGCACATCTACCATTCAGTCCCAATTTCCCTTGAAATCATAAGTTACAAACAAGAGAGGAATTGTAAATCAGAATGCAAACGTGAAACAATGATGCATGCTCAGAAGAAGTTATACTTACAGTGACTTCCAGCACTCTCCATACGTTATGCAAAACTGAATTTTTAAATTTACACTATATGCATGCAGATCGAGAAAACTGCACCTAAACAATATACTATTAGCGGGGAAGAATTGAGTTAATTTGAGCTAAGTAGTACGTATCTATGTGCGTCTCATTATGAATCTTATCATATGTGTGAATCTTCTAAGATATGTGTGGCCTAAATTACGATAGGCACAAACAAATTTGATGCTATACTATTGTGTGCCTATCCTTAATTTTGCCATTCAAGTCGAGCCCCACTCTTACCGGAGAGTGAAACATGTCTTGAAAAACCACAAAATAAAGTCCAAGTCTTTTTACACGCGCGAGCTCTCAAACAAGAGCCACTGTTACATACCCCCAAAATAGTATTTCATACTGATAAAATACCTCAATAATTTTGTGCAGTGTACATATGAAATAATTTGATTTTGAGGCCTTCATGAAAGTTGTAGATCTCGTTAAAATCTATGTATTTTTTCATTTAAAATAATTTTCTATTTCATTTTCAATTTTTTATCTTCTTTGTTTTGGTCAGCGATCAACGCCAAATGGCACTTTGACATCGGATGAATCCCACATCACATTAGCACCTTTCTCAGTTTTAACTTGGTTATCTCTTCTGCTCATTTCTCTTTACCTATGACCCTTAACCAATCCCCACATGCCTTCTCCGCAATAACTCGTCATCAACCATTCTACAACTAACTCTCCTCCAACGATCCTGATAACCTCTCGCCCAAATCTCTAGCCAACCAAGCCTTGATGGCAAATCAACCTCATTCCCATAGACCCAATCTAGACCACTTTTGAGAGAACCACCTTCGAGTTTTGAGTGACTTCAATGACAATGAAGTTGACTTTTATCTAGACAGAGATGAATGGTCCTTCTCCAGCGTGATCATAAGCCTGAATTAGAGCTTTGTTGTGGGTTTTTTAGCTTGTTGAAATGAGATAAATACAAGATGTCTCGGGGATCAGACTACCCGAGTGAGAGAAAACCAAAATCTATTTTTTTCTAAATTAATCACTACGACGTTTGCCTCCCCGACAACGGCGCCATCTAATCGAACCATTGAGCACGTGATGTAATTTGCACTCTTTGTAATACGAGTACTTAGAGAATCAGTCAGAACTAAGAGAAAAATCTCTGTGAAGAGTGTCTCAGCTTGAATTTATATCCCGGGCAAGTCCAGGGTAGAAAACAGGGAGGCAATGGAACAACTTCGGGTTAATTCAGAAAACTTATGTCTAGGTTTTCAAAGCAATTTTTTTAACTTTTGTTAACGTAAAAATGAATGAAAATGCAAATGCGGGTAGATCAAGTTAATAAGAAAGCCTATAACTTAACCAAATTAATTTTAGTATAAAATAAGTCCAATTTAGCTAAATTATATTTTTTCCTAAAAACCTAATTCAATGATGAATGCAAAACACATTTTTTCGAATTTTATATATTAACATGCAACAAGGAAAATGAACACTTTTTATGGATTTTTACGCAATTTTTCACTCAAAAAGTATGTAAAAATTATAAAAAAAATACTGAAATATAAACAAGATGCAACGAGGCTACAATATTTTTTTGGATTTTCTGACAAAATATGGTTTTTATAGATTTTTTAATGGAAACAGAGTGACTGTAAGTAATTAATTTCTAGTAAATCCACATTAATGAATTAGCCAGAATGTGAAATATCTCAAAATGATATTTATATGAGCAACCAATGAGATTGAAAGTTCGCAAAAATCTTATGTGTGGATTTAATTAAAAATCATTTACCAAAATCACTCTACAATTTATTTAAGGTACAAAATAACTCTAATTAAGCTGAAATTTGGATAGTAATTAAATCACATTTCAGTACATCATTTTTAATTTTTAAGGAATTTTTGGATCAACCGTGAGTCAAGTATGAATTTAAGAGCCCAGATTGGGTAAAATATGTAATATTTCTATCAAACAATTTTAATTAATTACCCAAAGATCACAAAAATCCAAATAAATATCCACATGGTAGATAATTAGTTGCTCAACATAAAAACATTTTTCATTAAATAAAGTGATGCAAAATTGAGGTCCAAATTGATATGCAAACACATGGTTATTAGTGCAATTTATAGAGAACAAAATTAACAAACAAACTACACACATGTACTTGCTTGTAATTACATAAAATGTACAAAACTAAAATGTGGTTTCTCCAAAAAAATAAGGAATGACCTTCTTCTTCGACTTTGACAGGAGGTTAGGGCGCAGGGTGGCTTGGACGGGGTGGCGTCGCCGTGCGCGGTGGACGAGCCACGAGGAACTGCGGGGCTCGGTGGCGTCGTGGCGAAACGGGCGGCGGGGTGGTGGCCTGCGGCTGGTGACAGGCAGAGGCGACGAGTACGGGTGGCGAGCAGGCCGGTGGAGGTCGCACACGGTCACGCGCGCGGCTGGAGGCGGTGGTGGCCGCATGAGGACGGTGGCGCCCACACACGGTGGTGGAGGGAGGCATCGTTGCGGGCGTCTGGAGCTGGAAGGGGGGCGACGGAGGCCGCAGACGGTGGCGGTCGCGGAAGGGGAGGGCCGGCTACTACTGTCCATTTTTTTAAAAAAAATTACTATTGTGATTTTGATTTTTAATTTAAATTTTTAATTTATTTTTTTTGGGTTTTATTAAATAGGAAATAAAATAAAATTGAGGATGAAGGGGAGATGATGGTAGTAATATGATGAAGATGGTATGGTGGAGGTGATTATATGGTGGTGAAATAATACGGAAATAAAATGCAGATGAAATAAAATAAGAAGAGAAATGAGAGATACTTACCTGTAATGGAAGGGAATTACCTAGGAAGTTCTCAGGAAGAGCAAGGCCTTCACTTAAATCGTTGGCGAGAGATGAGCTCGGGCAGTGCGCGGATGCGGCTGCGATGTTGGCCAAGAAGCCAACGGATCTCACCGGAGGGAGGGATGTCGTCGCTCGACCGTGGTTGTGTCACTATCACCGATTCAACTCTGGGAACTAGGCTCTCCTCACATAAAGACGGATCAAAGGCAAAAATGAGGAGAATGGGATGTATATAAAGAGAAAAAAATGAGAAGATATGAAAGTGGTGGAGGGGAGGTTAATAAATGGTAGAGTTGAATTAGAAGTTAGAAAAAATGGTGGAGTGTTGGAGTTGAATGGGTGCTTATTGTAGAGAATGGAAATTAAATAAAAAATAAAAAAATAGTAACCTACTTTAAATAAGAGATTAAAATAAACGAGATAATTAGAATGGAAGATTTACAAAAGTAGGTCCATAAAAACACTATGTACATGGAATTTTTACTTTTCTAATTTGATTTTTTTGTATTTTTAATAAAAGATATTTACAAAATAAAACTAACATAAAATACTAGAAATAAAATGAAACATCAAAGGGATTTTTTGGATTTTTTAGTAATTAAGAAGAGTAAATAAAAAATGAAGAAAGACAGATATGTACAATATATACAATGCACACATAGGTCCCAAAACTCAAAATTTGCAAATGAACTCTGATTTTAGTGAAACTACTTTCATTGGATATATAATTTTCTAACTTAAACTTTAAAAGTGAGCTTGGTGAATTTAGAGTTCATACGGAGCGGGAATTGGGCCTGGAAGTTGGACTTTACGGTTTTTTCTCTTTGGGATCTAAGGATATTTATTTGAGGTGGAATTTATTTTATATTTTTGTATTTTTATATATAATTTTTATAAATAAGTTAGAGAAAGAATTAGCCAAAAAGGAGTTGAAACGAAATTATTAAAAATACATGAAGTTTTGGGCTATTTACAGGTGAAAAACTCCTTTATTTTGCAGCTTTTGTTTGTTAATTTATTTTGTACAATATAATACACAATAATTAGTGTATTTTATTTACAAGAATCATTTTGTTAATTTATTGATTTAATGAACCATTATTTGAGATTTTACCCTGGGATCTTTCTCAGATTAATATATTGAGATGATGAATCACGGATTCATCGAGGAGCGAGCAAGAGAGAGAGATACTTAGCATAGGATTTTTGCATCTTTTATGAGAGAGTGATTTATTTCCGTGCTTATTAATTTGTAATAATACATGTACTTTAGACTTTGGACATTTGGGCCCAATTTCCAAGTAGTTGTTCACTTGGGGATCACCGTTGTTTTTCGCAATTTCTACCGCTTTTATTTTCTTTGTTTCCCGCATTTTGAGTTTTCCATTTTTCTTTTCTTTATTTTATGTGATAGAGCCTTTAGATCCAGTTGTGCTTGCTCGGTATCTAGGTCCACATCCCTAAGGCAATTCATGTTACTATAGATTACTTTGCAATTGGACATAACTCAAAATTATTTTTTAAAACTTAGATTGATCACCGAGTACTGAGAGAGGCAACATACAACACATGAAGGACCCGTTGTGGTGCATATCGAGTTATCTCGAAGACCGGACTTTTGGGTGATCATTCTAGGGATTAACAGTTTGGTTCTTCACGCTAATAACACTGTAGGTTCTTAGGACGATTTAATCATTGCATTTGCAAATAGACTAGGTTTAATATTTTTGGCCTTGCAACCCGCATGGAGAGAGAGCTTAGAATCACTGTGAGTCCTCTATTTGAGCATCCATTTTCTGACTTGCATGACTCAGTTCTATAGGCTTATCGGACGATGGACAATTCTCCATTGGGTATGTATCCATATAGATTGGTTTATGGAAAACCTTGCCACTTGCCAGTTGAGTTAATACACAAATCTTTATGGGCACTTCATGTATGCACCTTGGATTATGAGAGAGCCGGTCAGAATAGGAAATTGGGTCTGAACAGATTGCTGGAATTACAGGATTTTGCCTACGACAACTCATTCATGTATAAAAAGAAAGTCAATAGTTGGCATGATAGACACATTAGGAGGAAGACTTTCGGCCCTGATTAGAAAGCATGGTTTTTTGATGCAAATTTGGAGGTGTGTTTTCCCGACAAACTAAAAAGCAAATGGTCAGGATCGTTCATTGTGAGAGATGTGTGTGACATTGGTAGTATTGTCATTTATGGGTTGTCATCTGACGGACAACCATTTGTTGTGAACGGACGGTTGCTGAAGCCATATCTAGATCATGATGCATTCTTGTCTGTGGTTGATTCCGTCTATTTGGTATCAGACGATGACTCTTTGACATCTTCTGCGTCTGATACATGAGCTAGTATTCTTTTATACATATCCCTTCTTTTTATTCTTTCTTCTTCCATTTTTTAACATTCACTTCTTTCCTGTGTGTGTGTGCTATACTTAGGGTGTACTCTATCCTAGGTATAGGGGAGGTGAATGACTTGAGTTATTCTTTTCTTTTCCTTCCATCGCTCTTGTTGTTTTTGCCTATACTATGGGAGCTTTTACCCTAAGTATAGGGGGAGTGATATCGTTCATTTCATTCCTCTTTCACATTTTAATTTCTTTTTATTTGTTTGTTCCCTCGCTTGTCCTTCAAATTGTTGATATTCTTTTTCTATACTTAGAGATCTTTTACCCTAAGTATAGGGGATGACAAGTTGAGTCGTTGAGTTTGTACATTCTTTTCCTTGGTTTTCCCACTTGTACAATTTCTATACTTAAGATTATTTGATCATAAGTATAGGGGGATCACTGAGTTCTATTCTTTCATTTGTTATTCTTTGAGTCATTGTTGTATTGACTCTATTCACTTTTCTATACTTAGCACGAGTTATGTCTTCCCTTGTCACTTCTTTGTCGCTATAAGAACATAGTTCAAGCTAAGTATGGGGGTATCATATATATATATATATATTGTATATATATTTCAGCCATAACTTGTACTTTTTGTTTATAATAATACGGCTAAATAAACTGAAATAAAAATATTTTGTAAAAATTTTGTAAAATTCTTTGAAAAACCTTTTGTAAATAGTTTTGTAAAATATTTGTAAAAATCTTGAACAAATGTTTTGTAAATTATTTGTAAAAAATATTCGTAAAATTATTGTAAAAACCTTTGTAAAATTATTTTTTAATAATTGTTGTAAAATAACTTTGTTTGTAAAATCTTTACAAAGTATTTTGTTCCAAAATTATTTATATTGTAAAAATGTTTGTAAATAAAATCTTTGTAAAATGATTTGTAAAATTGTTGTAAGCTATTTTTGAAAACCTTTTGTAAAATGATTGTAAAAATGTTTTGTAAAAGTTTTTTGTAAAATATTTTGTATTTGTAAAAACCTTTTGTAAAATTATTTGTAAATTATTTTGTCACCTCGTATATAAACAACTTGTTTGTACATATTGTATGTATATACTAGTTGTATAAAATATTTGTAAATAGAACTTTTAATCACTTTATAAATATGTGAATAAATTTCTTTGTGCATAAAACTCTTTTAATAAATCCTTGTATAATACTTGTATAGAGTGTATATAAAATTATTTATTAAAATTTATAAATAAAATTCTTTTGTAGATAAAACCCACTTTGTAAAAAGTGTAAATAAAACTTGTAAATATTCTTGGTGTAAAATCTTGTATAAATTGTGCATAAACTTGTATATATGTTTTGTATAGCATCATTTTAAATTGTGTAAAATCCTTGTAAATTCTTGTATATGTGCATAATTCTCTCTATTAAAAACTCTATAAAAATTGGAAAAAAAATAAAATATGTAAAATTTGCAAAACTCTCTGAAAAAGCTTTCAAAAATGTGTCTTTTATTTCTTTTCTTTTCTTTGAAAAAATACTTTGTATATATATATTTCTTGCATTTGCATGGTGCAATTTTTAGAATGAAATTGTTGCTTAAAGTAATTAGGAGTAAAATCGAAGAATGGATCTTGGTTAAGACCTTAATCCACTTAATTTTAGAGGAACCTTATAGGAACTGAAGTAGAGACTTTTCAGGTCTAGCGATTTAATTCTTTGAGTCCACAAGACTATGTTCACATGTCATCTTGATTGATATAAGTAGAATATTTCTTACAAACGCATGATTCTTTTAGAAAGTGACCTATCTTGGACAAGCACTTTACACGTAGCTCTTTACTGATGAGGTGGTGAGGGTTAGAATCCTCTGGAAAGAGACACACGCGGATGAAAACATACATAGTCACCTTGAGTGGCCAGTGCGGCCCAACCTAGTCTAGTGGCATGGAAGTCTAACGACAGGAGCTGTGAGTTGCAATAAAGCTTCAAAAGAGGGATGGTTTGCTGGCACAATTTTTCTAAGACCTCAAAACATGTGAGGAAAGAAAGATTCTATATCTGTAGGGGCACAATAAAGATTTATGCAGTGCAACAATTCTTTCCATGATGCAGAATCAAATATGTATCAAATAAAAAAATCATCATTCATGTATATATTTGTCCATATTGATCCAGATTTAGAGAGACTACAGATCTTAGTGGGGACTTGGCTACATTGGTCAGCTTCACAAGCAGATGCGGCTACACTGGCCACACTCTGGTTCTCTTCTTGTTCTTCTACTTCTCCCCCTTCGATTGTGGACACAACATGTACCTAAACTTAAAAGGAAATACCCTGCTCCTTGAGGAAAGAGTAGCTAAACAAGGGAAATAGGGTTACCGTGTCTTTGTCATTTCTAATGTGGAGATCTATATTTCACATACACAATACAAGTAGATTCATAGTCATTAGAATTTGCGTATGAGGACTTGTTCTGACCTTACCATTGAGGTGACCTAAATAGGTTGTGGAACTTAGAGTCTGTTAGGTTTTAACTCCATTTCTCAATAAGGTTCCTCCAAATTAGTAATCCAAAGATCTGACCGAGCTTCATATTTTGGATTTATGAAGAATAATTTAAAAATCAAAATTGGTCTAAGTTCTTTATTTTTCCTTTCTTCCTTTTATTTTTAGTCATTTATTCTTATAATAAGTATTTTCTAAGGGACTAGCAAAGGTAAAGTACATGGGATGATGAATGTGCATTTCCTCATCTTTATTCATTTATTTTATCTTAAAATACCTTTTTAAACATCTGTAAATATTCATGAATCCATGTTTTTATTATTTCTTATTCTTTTGTAAATATTGTATAAAAATTATTATTTTTAATCTAAAATAAATAAAGAAAGAAAATAAAGACTATATATATGCAATGAATACAGGCTAACTCTAACCCCGAGCGAAGGTCTAGACTTGACCTAATTGATAAGGAATAAAGTAAAGGGAGCTAAGGCCTATAAAAATTAATTAAAAATAAATTCCAATCACATTCATTGTACAAATTGCACATATGTTATCTATTTTGTATATAAATTCTTAGTCTATTTTATTTATCACTCTTCTCATTCCAAATAAAAATGTTTTCTTCTTGAACTTGTACATAAAAATAAGTTGTAAATGTTAAAAATAATTACAGGAAAATTCATTATTCATTGTGTAAATAACGACACTTTGAAAAAGCTGCAAAGCCAAACTTTTCACACATATATGCTCCATAAAACTAAAAAATAAGCAAACTCACTTTCATTGTACTCTGAATTAAATAAGCTTCAAAATGACAATGGTTTCACTAAAATCGGAGTTAAGATGCAAAATGTGCCTTTTTGGAGTGTATGGTACATTGCGTCTTATATGTATTTGTTCATATTGTATTTTAAAATACTTGTAAATATTGTATTTTATCTAAATAAAATAAGAATAAGAATTACAATAATCAAAATCATCAAAAATAAATTCATTGTACATATTGTATATATACCACTATGTATATTATAACTTTACTTATTTATTTAACTTAATAATTTATTTTGTAAAAATAAAACAAAAATATATCTAAAATCCTTGTAAAATAATGTTAATAAATAAAATAATAAATTATATAATTATTTGTAAAACTAACTTATTAAAAATCAAAGTATTATATATATAGTATATATACCTATGAATAAAGGGTGCTATTTATTTTAACCTATTTAATTAATTTATTTAATTTATTAAAAAAACAAAAAAATATGTTATTTAATTATAAACATTATTTATGTTTAATGTTTTTTAATTTAAAACCTTTTTTCTATTTTATTTTTATTTATTTCTAATTTATTTATTTTTATTTTGTCTTATTCGGTTTGTACTTTTCTTAGGTGGGCCACTATTGGCCCATCCCTTTTTTATTAACTCCGTTCAATTGGGCCTTTGCCCTCTTGACCCTCCCTAAATCCTCTTGTTCAACCAATTTTCCCGCTCGCATCTACTCACCAAAGAATTTCGATTCCTCTACCTGAATAAAGCTAGTTGGACCCTAATCCACGCCCAACTGAATTGATTCTCATTCTGTTTCAATTTTCACGCCTTTCTCGTTTGAAATTCGACCATCCTATCTCTTATAAATAAGCTCCTGATTCTCAAGTGGTGGTTGAATTGTTTCTCTTCAGTTACTCCCCAAGTTTGAGCAAAAGGTGTGGCTAATTTGTGACATATATCAAGCCCCCTTCAAGAAGGAGTGTAAGAGATTGTAGGAGACGTGATCCAGCTTCCTACGTCGATCTGATCGGAGCTCTGTTATGATCTTGCTTCCAGTCCATCTAGGTGTTGTCGAGGAGTAGTTCTTCTTCAATTTTCTTCCGCTTTTCATTTCAGGTAATGGTAGGTTAGTTTATGTTTGATCTGCATTAGATGTCATGTGTTTTTATTCAATTTCGTAATTTTGGTATTAGGATCTAATTTACCTCTAATATGCATGATCGGAGGCTCCTTGAGTGTTTTTGAACCCATCCGATCAATTGCCTTTGCCCTTTGATCAATTTCACTTCTCCATGGCACATCAACTTCCGTCATTAACCTCAAGATCGATTAGATCTGAGTTGATATCCATTCTTCCATCATCGCTGGAGATCTTCATCCAATCCTCCATGTTTTTTCATTGCTAATAATGTTCGCTAAGGTTCGCGAGACTTAGAGCTTTCAAATAAACCCTACAGGTGTGAATGAGCAGTATCTAGAGACAATTTGGAGCAGATCAGAAGTCCACCGTTGAAAGAGAGAAACATCCAGATCTATTCATAGAACAATCTAGACATTTAGATCCCAACCAATTGGAGTTGAATCACTTAAGGAATGAATTAGAGCACTTACGGTAAAAGTCCAAGGGGAGTAGTGGCAGATCGAGGAGATTTAAGTTAATTGAGAGACACCTTCATAGGAGTTCTTATAGTGAGCTCCCGCATCGTCACATCAAGCAACTGTGCCCCAGATTGCATCTGAGTCGCACATACACACTTAAATTCCATACGTAGGATCATATCTTAAGGGAGGCATCTGGACCGCTCACCACATGCACGTGACAACCACGAGTGCTTTCGGTATATCGTGATTCGCCCTTGCAGTTTCTTTCATTTCATTACAGTCCATAAAGTGAAATAACTATATAAAATAATCAAACACTAGACCTCATAGTTCTTATATTTACATTTTGGTCCCTCATTTATTATTGCATGTGCGTCTTCACGTGAGTTTTTCTGGTGTATTTTCATGTTCCATCCTACATTCTGATTGGATTAATAATATTGAAAAAGTTTTCTATTAATTACACTTTGGTCCAATCTGCCTGAGATCATGTGTTGCACGTGATTAATGTGGAAAAATTGTAATAAATAGCCTACAGTTTCTTATTTTATTATCTTATAAATCTTTTAAATAAAAATAATCACACATATACCCCTATGAAGTGGATTATCATTTTGGTGATTAATTAGGTTTAATGAATATTAAATCAACTCTAAAAATTCCCAAAAAAATACCACAAGCTCCTGCTAAGTAGTATATTAGCTCCAGTCATTTTGTTTTTTATTTTTGATTATTTTTCTTATTTTTCAAAAATAAAAAACCTTATGTTTTGTTCCGGTTTTCTTAAAATAATAAATAAAAATACAAAAACACTTTGAAAAAACTAAAAAATTGTGGCTGCTTGTTTTTATTTGTTAGATTTTCTTTAAAAAGTTCATCTTCTAATTCCCTATAAAAAGCAAAAAAATACTAGAACACTAAAAATACATAAAAATTCATATAAAATCACAGAAAAACTATAAAAATTGATAAAAAATACCTATTTGGAAACCTAAAAATTTACCTTTGTTTTTATATATATTTTACATATTTTTGATTTATTTTACATTTTAAAATTTCGAAAACATCTGTTTTGTTTTCTATTTGTTGTTTTTACTCTTTTTATTATTTTAAAAATCCTAAAAAAATCTAAAAATACTTCAAAAATCGCAAAAATAGTATAAAATATCCGACCCCCCATTTATTTTAATTTTCTGTGCACTTTTGCTTTATTTTAAAAATCCAAAAAACTTGATTTCCTTTCTTTTATTTTATTTCTTTTTCCTTGTTTTTGTTTTATTTTATTTCAAAAATTAAAAATATTTGCAAAATTTAAGAGTTACTAAAAATTACATAATTAGATAACCATAAAAATATAAAAATTAAAAATCCATAAAATTTTAAGAAGATAAACAAATCCACAAAAATCCAAGTTTAATTTGCTTTGAGTTCCTCTTTCATTTCTTTGATTTTTCATTGAATTAAATAACACTCGAACATTATTGTTGTCTCCCTGAGTTTGATCATGTAGGCTATATAGGTAAATAAATATCAAAAATAATTTCTCTTGCTTACATATTTTTCTTCTTGATTATTTGCTTCAGTTGTGAATAAAAGCTAAAATAATTTTTGTTTCACGCTTCTTTGGGCTGCGACGACATTTTTACATTGTGAATAATTCTATTAAATAAAATCCCGAAAAGTTGTGTTCAACAATAACATGATTGTATAAGTGTGAGGGTGTATATTATATATTAATATCAAGCAAACCCTAATTGTTTGTTGGTTGAATGGGATTGTTGATTAATTTAATATGATTAAATTAATTAGTCTAACTAAAATAAATATTCCATTATGAATGGAGATGTAATTCCCTTAGAAGAATTAATCATAATGAATGTGAATTATAATGATTAATTAAAATTTGAATGCGATATGGAGGATCATATAAATGAAATCCATGGTCTCCCATCAAGGCGAAAGGTTCCATCACCATTGATTGTATGCTGGAGATGCTTGTCTGAAAGGACAACTCTTACATACAAGCGCACATGGATCGGGCCCTTTGCTTTTCGAATGAGTAAGGATGTATGTGTAATGACCCCAATATTGGTTCCTCAAACATTGGAGCGATATTGGACTACACATAGCGAGTTCTATTCCTGTTGATGGCTTATTCATTTAACAATGGGTCAACATCACCTGAAGGGTGGTGGGCCCGGGTGATAAAGACTGAATTGGGAAATGCAAGTTGGAATTACAAGGTAGAATGAGTTCCCATTTCTTTTTATCTAAATTACACTTTTCATATTATTGGAATGTAATAAAGGTAGAAAGGAGATCCCAGATCTTGCTAGAGATATAACAATAAATGTATCTCTTGTTTTGAAAGTAAATAAGGGAATGAACTTTCGGAGTTTAAGAGGCAAGATAAATTTGATTTAAAAACATGGATAACCTTAATCAAAGATATATATTTATGAAAATTATCTTATTTCAGACAACCTTCATTAAATCCCCTCAAATCTATACTCAATCATAACCAGTATCATGGATTGGATCCATGATTAAAATGTAATGCTTGCAGTTGGACACATAATGTATGTGGTTGCAATGTGCAAGTTTCTTCATGATTATAAGGATTAATAATTAAACATGCAATAAGACAACAACCTGGGGTTTGTGTGTCTCTAAAGTCTTGATCTCTCATTGAGCGTACTTTGGAAGTAACATGTCGATGATGATTGTAATTGTCAAGATCATTCTTCAAAACCAAAGAATGTGTTTTGGAAAACATATGTGCTCTTAGCATTAAATTATGAATGACATGGTTCGCTGCATTATGCAGAATGATGGCTCCATAAGAGATGATGTACTCAAAATATTTGAGTACATGCCTGAACCTAAGTCGCTTTTGAGTTAAGATGGGTGTGGATATGATGAATGACATCATTCTGCTATCTCTAGTCAATTCTTTCATGGTGCATCATATTATTCATATTGTATGAATGGGATGAAGCAAGAATAAATGTTGAAATACTCTCACATTGAAGTCCTTTGAGGACATGTTCAATTTAAGAGATTCTTTATCTTAAGCAATGGTTGTTTAAATGTTAAGGAAGCGTAGTGGAAGCATGGGTCTGACCCATGTAAGAAGGAGAGTCAAAGAGTTGACTGTACTTCTGTGACTTCAGTATGTATGACATCCAAAGAGTTGGATGAATTCCAATACTGCAACAAGCGGATGCATTGATAGTATGGATATCTAGACTATCTAATATCCTTAGATAAGGACTCGAATAGTGTATCGGGTTATTATACATCTACATATCATCATTGAAATTGACTTACTTATTAGATAAGATTAAAAGTCTAATAATTGTATCTCCTTTTTCTAATAACACTTCCAATTGATTGCAAATGTTTTAGAATACTAGAAAATTTTGATATTGAGGTTTAATAGTCATCCACATGAGAGTTGACGCAATTGTTGCAACAACAATCTCGCTTGAATAGAAAGACTACATATTTTCAGTGGGAGAGCTATCAGCCTTAGAGAATGTCTCTATGACCTAGATATTAGAATACATTCATTATTTATTTCTAAACTTATTAGAAATGGACATACATTCTGCAATAGACGTATCATAAAGAGGTACGATGGATATATTTCAGATAGTAATCTAACATCTAGAGGACTCTACTAAATTAGAATATTAATGAATGATTCATTAATATTTCTAATACTAGAAATTAAACCTTAAAGGATCAAAGGGAGGATAAAGATCATTTGATAGTGATTTGGCATCAAGCCTTGGACATTTGTCTATTGATAAGATCAATAGAGTAGTAAGAGATTGGACTTTAGATTGTTTGAAAGTTCAAATCTTACATACTTGTGAATAATGCATTCAAAGTAAAAATGCATGATGCATCTTTCTCTAGGAATGGTGTAAGATGTTGAGGTATTCAAGACCTCATACATATTGATGTATGTGGACCCTCTATACCATAATGAACACTAATGATAAGTAATATCCATTAATGATTATTTATGGTATGAGATTTCTTCCTTTAAAAACCTTTGAAATGTTCAAATATTTCATGATTTAGTTTGAGAACCAAAGTTAGAAGGAAGATGAAAAGAATTTAATCTGACCTAGTTAGCCAGTACCTATTAGATGAATTCAAGGAATACCTTATTGAGAAAGGATTAACGTTCCTATCTAACTCCTCCTAATACACCTCAGCTCAATGGAGTTGTAGAGAGATGCAATTGGATCATGTTAGACATGATATAATCAATGATAACACTTAGCATAATTACCTTTTAGTTTTCAGGTGTATATATATGTAGTATAGACTGTAATATATATTCTTAATAAGATTCCATGCATATATGAACCCATAAGTCCTCGTAAGCTATGGTTTGGAATCAAGCTTAGTGTCAGACACTAGAGGATTTAAGGGTTTCTTGGTATGTGTTATAACATGGATGCAAGAAAGCTGGAATCTTGCACTTGAGAGCGCTACTTCATTAGAAATATAAAGGATGGTATCGAATACATACTTTATGACCTTAAGATTCTTAAAAGATTTCATCTCTAAGAATATGATTCAAAGAGAATGAATTTCTTAAGAATCAAGATAAGAATGAAGTAAAAGGACTCGTTGAATCCTAAGAGGATAATGAGGTTCCTAGAATCAGAAATTAAAATGACAATTAAAGATGAAACACTCGTACCTATTCAAATCAGTTTGAGGGTGGCAAGAGCACCTAAAGGGTATGGATTCCATATGTTAGAGAAATCTGAAAATGATCGAACTTCATATGACAAAGTTTCTGTAGATCATGACATGAAAAGATGGATGTTAGCGATAAAATCTAGAGTAAACTTCATACACAAGTGTTGTGTATGGACCCTCGAGAATCCACCTATAGGGGTCAAACCCATTGGGTGTAATTGGATCTTCAAGAGAAAGAGGGGACCTGATGAGAAGGTAGAGACCTTCAAAGCACGGCTCGTAGCCAAGAGCTACACATAGAAAGAAGACATCGCTTGTGATAAAACTTGCTTTCTTGTAACCATGCTTAAACCCATCAGAATACTGCTTTCTGTAGCTACACAACTTGACTATGACATATGTAAGATGGAAGTCATGACTGTATTGCTCAACAAATACCTTAACAAGAATATTCATATGAAATATCCCCATGGCTTCATGGTTGAAGAATGCAAGGTGTGCAAGTTAAGGAACAACATCTATGGTCTCAAATAAGCTTCTTGTAGTTGGAACATCAGATTTGATGAAATTATAAAGGTTATGATTTCAGATAGAATCTTGATGAACCATGTGGAGCTTGGTGGGGGTGTTATTGTGTTCATCATGCTGAATATAGATAAATCCTAATCATTTGGAATGATATAAGTATGATAATAAGTGTCGTATGATCTGGTTGTTCCATACTTTGAGATAAAAAGATCTCAACGATGCCCCATATATCTTAGTTCTGAAGTTGATCAGAAGCAGAGAAAATAGGGCATTGGGACAACAACATTAGTAGTACATCTTGAACATATTCTATTTTTTTGAAAACTCCAAGGAAAGATTCTTTCCCAGTACTGACATGTCTAAACGGATAACACCTCAAAGAGTTGAGGATGTGAATGCCAAAGCTACATGTCCTAGTGCATCAGCTATGGGAAGCTTGGTGTATACTAGATGTGTACAAAGGTCAGGTGTCTGCTATGTAGTGGGAGTAATAAAATATTACATAAAATACTAAAATGAAGTAATAATCAACATCTTCAAAGGCACATGATTTTTGAGATAGTGATCTCAAAGTATTTTCTTTAAGAAATTAAGACTTTATAGATAGTGATATAAAATATCTTACCTACAGATACCTTACTAGGCTTAAGATTATGTTTTAATCTAAGGAGATAGAGATCTCCAGGAATAAAGTTATAACTTATTGGTTATAATAGTTATCAAGTCATTGTGACAAACATGCAATAACTACTTTAACATGATTGAACATTGGTTGCATAAGATGCAATGTTCGCATTGGATGCGAGCACTGTTACTGAGGGATACACAAGTCTGTAAAAGGACTTGGCATAGTCTATCGAGAACAGAGTGGTTACTTAGCGCACAAACCTATTTTTTCTAAATAGCTTATGATTAGTACATGAGTGCAGGTTTAAAGATTAGCTCATTAAATGAATCTTTGGGATAGTAGGAGATTGTTGGATATGTGAGCCCACGATGAGCCATTATGCAATAAATGTTATTGCAATTCACTCCTTACTATGAAGTTTAGAGTAATTAATTTGCATAAAAGGTCCCTTAGTAGAATCATGATTATGTACCATAGACATCTTAATAATCATACATTTGTTGATTTAATGGTTGAATCATAGAGGCTGGTGCTTGGATGATATCTAAAGAGTTAAATTGAGGACTCATCAAGCACCGTCAAATGATTGTTAACAAAGGATCTCTAGCCTATGATGGAGATGACAATCCTTCTCTAAAGGCTGATATATATATGACCTCTTGATGCAGGTCCTCTGCATAGGAATAAAAATCTGGAGGTGTTAGATAAGTTAGGTCAAAGAGTTGACTTAACGAGATCGAGATAACTAAGACTTATGTCATATATTGTCACGATATAGGCAAGTATTCTCTGACGGAGACAGATGTGTTACTATATGTTTGAGTATACATCTGTCGACTAATAGGTTGATGACCTATTCAAGGTCTATACACCAACGAGTTGGTGTGCATACAAAGACATATGAGTAATACGATCTCTCAAAGGGATCATATATGTTCATTATTGAACAGGAAGACATGAGCTCTCTCATGAGATTTTGGGATCAAATTCCGTGCACGGTCATCTCGCTTGAGAAGTTTGACTGAAGTTGTAAGTATGATATATGCTTTTGGAAAGTATATAATCGATACTAAGGTATGAAATGTGATTTTGGAAAGTATATGATCGGTACCAACCCCTAATGATCAAATGAGAAACTTAATGATAAAAATCCTGAAGGAGACAGTTCAAATATTATCTAAAACTTCTGGTTTATTCTAGATCTTCTAGTATGCAGGATGTACGGGTATTAGGAATAGTCGAGGGTGATGTGATCATAAACGATTGTATAACCGTGACACTTCCATTCTGAGGGAGTGATGAACCATGTTTGGATTTTAGTGACTCCTCTCAGTAGATCAGTAAATTAATCTTAGTCGAAATGTTATACATTGATTCGAATCTGATTCAAATGCGATGAGAAGATAATATTTACAATTTGATTTCATCAAATATCTATGAGAGGTCTCCGAGATATGGATTTGAGATATGATCTCAATATCCAAGTCACTATACATGGAATGTACAATCACCTTGTCCTTATCTCCAAGTATCCGTAGAGAAATCACATTGTTCTTGAAAGAGTTCAAGAATAATTCCATTGTTGATGATATATATGACCATTGGGAAATTGATGATTAAATATCATTTAATTATCATGAATAATAAGAATATGATTCATATTATTTGGAAACATGATAATAGTCATCCAAGATAATTAAATATAATTTAATTATCAAAGATATGATTAGTGTGATATCACTATCCATAATAATCATAAATATTATAATTATAATTTATAATATGCTGGAGAGATTTGATTGTAAATAGTATTCGCGAATAAAATGTTATTGTGAGTTGGATTCACATTGAACAATTAATTGTAAATACAATTTACATTTTATATTGGATGTATGTATATGATTCATAATTGTTGATGGCATGATTAAATTTATCATAAAATAATATGGAAAGTGAACAACTATGCAACAAAAGTTGTTGCACATGTAAAATATTTGGAGAGATATGAGATCTCTCAATTGAGGAAGATGGAAGCCACCTTCCCCCTTAAGAGGGTGGACGACCATGGAGTCCTACTTCATGTATGGCCCTCCACCCTATTGAGGGAAGGAAGCTTGTCCTCTTTCCTTTATTTTCCACATGAGATTGATTTGAATTAAATTGGATGCGTTATAAATTATTTGATAATTTTTCATTCTAAATTAATTATTTGTTGTTATAAATTTATACAACAAATCATGATCATTGAAAGCACAAAATAATCTAAACCCTTGATTATGAGTGCACATGGATTGAGATCCATGGACACTCAATTTAGTAGAAAAGGAGGGTAGCCCTAGCCTTTTCTACTAGCAACAATTGAAGCGCAACAACTCTCTCTCTCTATCCATATTCTCACACATGTCCTCCATCTCTCAACATTGTGGCCGCCCACATTATTGACCTAGAGAGACTCACAGTCGTCACGATGCCGTTGTGTTGCCAGATCGACTGCTCGTGGATCTCCTCCATCTTCAATGCTTCTTGCTCATGAAGAAGGCATCGGATTTCGTGAGACAAAATTAGAAGACTCCTCGCTCGGATCATAAACTTGGATGTTCCCAATATTAATGCATATTTCATCTCTCAAATAGTATATTGCATGATGCCCATCATATCCCCACATATTGCATTATTTTGGCATCTCCATATAGATATTACTTATTATGAATTTTCACGGCATTCTGTACACATCCTGTACATCTTTGACAACTCTCACACTATGCATTTTCATCCTCAACTAAATTTCTTGTTCTTAATTAGTTAAGGATGTTGGAAACATGGATGAAGATCTCTTTATAACTTGATTATGATTCCTTTTTTTATAAAATGCAATATACATTTGTTTAATTTAAGATTGATTTTACGTTGAATATATAGGTATCCATTAGATGTGCGGCTACTTCATGGTTAGATCATGTGTGTACATGTTAGAAAGTACTATATTAAATAGGGATAGATTTGAATAGTTATTTTATAAATGGTATATGTTAGAGTATAGTAACACCGATCTCAAATCTAACCGCGTCTCATCACTTCGCGGAATACTCCATTCTTCTTAAACAATATCAAATGTTCAATTTTCACTTTTTTGGAACTGCAACAAACTTTATTTCCTCTTGCCTTCCTCTTCCAGGTTCTTTATTTTTTTGGTTGGGAGACGAACTTAAATTACTACTCTCCCTCCTCTTTTTTGTCTGTTTTGTTTAAAAAACTCAAAAGAGAAAATAACTGCAACGAACAAGCACGTGCCTCCCGCGTACAGCCCTGGAAAATACACATCCTACTTAAACCCATTCCGTCTGGCACACAGTGTTTGATATCCCATCGTTGTCAATGCCCCTGAGACCAGAGGTGCTCCACAGCTCTCCTCTTCTGACTCGTCGCCTCTCGGCTCGTTGTATGTGTGAGAGAGAATTCCTGATCTGAATCTTTAGATCTTCAGGTTTTGATCAAATCCGATCTTTTCTTCAGATGTAAGATGTTGAGGTATTCAAGATCTCGTACATATTGAAGTATGTTGACCCTCTATAGCACAATGAACATTAATGATACGTAATATCCATTAATGATTATTCATGGTATGAGATTTCTTCCTTTATCCATTAGAATCCTTTGCAATGTTCAAAGATTTCATGATTTAGTTTGAGAACCAAAGTGACGAGCCGCAAAATCGGCCCTTTAAGGGTGCGTTTTTAGCACCTCAACATGTCAAAGCAGTCGGGCCGATTTTGGTCATCAAAATATCAAGTCATTTGAAGATATGCAATAATAAATCAAAATGAGGTGATCGTGATTTATTTTACTTGGCAAGAAACCAAGGTCGAACTCAGGGACACGAGCCTCTCTCGTATTAATCGGATTTCAGTCTATTTAATTAAGTGTTGAGTTATAGGCATATAGGTCAAAATCATGCAGGGATAAAACCAGATAATGCATTAAAATAAACATGCATTTTTTTTATCAATTTTTATAATGCAAATAAATGATCATGCAAAGCGAATGATATGCCCCAAAAATCATAGTCACTTGAGCCATAGAAAAAAATGCGAGTTAAACTGAGTTGGCATTAAGAAGCATTCCACATTTAATAAGCAAATAAGCATGTCAAATAAAACAATCAGGACACTTAGATATTAGAATAATACACTACTGATCTTAGTGTCAAATTTAAAATTTAAGCATGCCATAATGAAGAGGATGAGAAGAGCTTCAAAACGAAACTGAAATCAACTTGATTGGAGCTATGTAGCTCAAGATATGCATAAAAGAAGACAGGGGCATAAATGCAAGAAAACATGAAATGATAACTACAAAAAGGTCCCTGGGAAGGACTAAAAAGAAAATAAAATAAGTTCTGAGGCCTTCCCTGTAAATTACCCATAAGCGCGGGGACCTTTTTGCAAATTTGGAGAAGTCCAAGGGCAGCTCTGCAATTTACCCAGAGTAGCACGTGCGATGCACGTGCTATCTAGGCTCGGAAGGAGGCTTGGTTGCTGCTTCGGCTAGGCTCGGGGGGTCCGAAGCTCCAGCAGGCTCGGTAGAGGCTCGGGAGCGTCCAAGCCTGGGGCCCGGTCGCTAGGCTCGGGAGAGCTCTGGATGAAGACACGTGGCAGTATGTAGGCCCTTGGATCGTGATGATCCAAGGGCTGATGAAGGCGATGACGCGGCTCCATCTGGACCGTTGGATCGAACAGATCCAACAGCTGACGAAGTCGATGACGTGGTCGCTGCTGGACCGTTGGATGGTCACCGAGGGTGGACCATCCAACGGTGACTGCTCTTCTCCCTCGGCCGAAGGCTGGTGGTGCGTTCAAGGCTCCGACGAAGGGTCTCCATCTCCGCCGCTCTCATCTGGGCACTGTGAACCTCCCTCGAGCTCACGGAAAGATCGTCGATGAAGCTGTGAGCTCGAGGGATGCGTCTGACATCTGGGTTCGGGTCACCGGAGCTCGGAGTTTGCAGGCGGATGTGACGAAGTATGCTCAGGCGAAGCTCCGGCCATTGACGTATAGGATACCTGCAGGGTTAGAACACATAGCCGAAGCGAAAGAAAGGCGAGTGCGAGCGAAATGGGGTTCCGTGAGGGTGAGGGGAGACGAGGAACCGGTGCTCTATCTCCGGTGGTCGGAGATGAGGTGGGTCGGCGGTGTTCGAGGTATGGAAGAAGGGGAAGGGTGCTGTCGGATATTGCGCGTAGAAGGGGGAGGCGTGGCGGAGCTAAATGAGTGACCATCGGAGCGGGAAAGAGCGTGAAGAAGCTAAGAAAATTAGGCAAAAAGAAGAAGAAAAACAAAATAAGATCAGAGACCTTACCTGGGCAATGGCGGTCGAAGGGCCTGGGCTTGAGCTCCGAGAGGAGCTCGGGGTCTTCGCAACGTACTGGGCGGCCTCCCCAGCGAGCTCGGGCGGCTATAGGTCGCCGCAGCTCCGCCGTCGAAGGCGGAGGGTCTCACCAGGGGCCTCGTCGTCTTCGCTCTATCTGGCCACCTCCCCCTGTCACTGGGAGGTGGCGGAGGGCTGGGCGAGACCCCATGTAAAGGCGGACAGTCTGAAATGGAGGGGGAGGCGAGGTTTTTAAAGAGGAGGCTCGGCGGTAATGGTGGTGGGCGACGTGGGTTTGAGGGCAGCTGTGGGGCGACTGGAAGGGAGTCGTGGGTAGTGGAGTAGTGCGCGAGGGAGCTGGTTGAGTGGCGAATACCGTGGGACGGTTGGAGAGTCGAGATGATGGTCGGAGTGGGTGGAATAATAGGAAGGGGGTGAGGTCTGTGCGAGATAGATCGTGGGAGAGAGAAGGGCTATCGGAGGTAGACGACGACCGCTGGCCGTTGGATCTGGAGATCCAACGGTGGGCATTTAGGCGCGGAAGGACGGTGTAGATGGGATCGGGGGACTGAGCGATCGATGGCCGATGGGAATGCCGCGTGTCAAGCAAAGGGGATGGCGCTTAAGGACGGCTCTGATTGACCCCAGGGTTATATCGGATGGTTGATGGGTGTCAAAGGGAGGAGCGGCTGAGATCGCACTTTCAGACGATGATCAGATGGTGACGGACGAGCCACGTGGCGTGAGCAGAAGAAGGTGGAAACGTACGGTGAAGATGGAGTGCGGGGAAGATCTGAGGGCTTAGGAGAAGAGGCGGATGTGGATAAAGCTGGGCCGTTGGATCCAATGAGAGATCCAACGGTTGAGGATGGCGGCGGAGGAGACAAGGGAGGCGGGCCACGTGGTGCCCCAGATTGGGCCACGTGGCCCAATCGGATTATTCGGATGATATTTTTGATTTTTGAGGCATATATGGGCCGAATTTGAGAAAACTCAAAACATGAAAGTTGTAGATCTTGACGAGATCTACAAGTTTCATTTGACCAAAACTGGAAAAGAGATCAAACAAGGGCCCGGAATATTTTTGAAGGTATTTTTAAGTCTAAAAATACCACGAATTTTTGCTTTGTCATTTTTTTGTGGTTTTTAATTTATTAAGGACTCCGTTAATTATAGGACATTAACAGGGATTTATTGACAAACTTTTAAGCAAGGGGGTTAATTATGGGAAATAAAGATGATGAAACTGAGGTTCATCACCCCCCTATACTTAAACTATGCTCGTCCTCGAGCATCAAAAAGAATGACTAAGTTGGATTAACCCCCTTGTGCATGTGAATACCGGATCCAATCTGATCAAGTCGACTCGGCTTCAGAGATCCAAAATTCTAGAGTTCAACCCAGCCTTAATCAAGAGGCTTCCAATTCCTCTATTTCTCTAGACTCTCTCTGATGTACATATAAGCTAAAGGATATGAAATTTAGTGTTGACTGCAATTTTGAGAGTAGAGTCAATTCGTCACCCAAAATCTTGGTCCGAGAAAGTCTCCTAAGGACCTAATCCTCAACACTAGGGAATCAATCAAATCTTGCATTCAGTCCACCGTCTCTTTAGTTTGTCAGACTTAGAGAATGTAGATGGCAGGCCAGAAATGGAGGGCATGGGATTGTGTCAATTCTTCTCTCCCTCTCATTGGAACAAGGATTCTCTCTAGTGCCTTTTACGCAACACATTTTTTTTGGTGTTGATCAGTGCGTCCGTCAAGAGAAGTTGGAGCCGTCTGCACTTGTTTTCCTGGGAGTACACCGGGGTGTGTCTCTTTTGAGTACCTATCGTACCTTCGACACCCAGACTTGTAGCATTTACGATGCAGAGCCCTTTTTTGGTGCAAGCCCGACTCCTGGTCCTAATAGCGGTGGTCCAAGTGGACACTTTGAAATGGTTGGGAGCGCTCGCCTTTGGTGGAAGCTCTTTGATATGTAACTTTGTGGAATGAGAGCTTTTCTTTGAATTTTATTGACTTGTATAAGTAGTGGCTAGCTCCACTGCTTTTACCAAGAGTTGGCGCACACTGATCAACATTTTTTTATTTATTTTTCACACCCAGGCACTTAGGTTAATGTCAAGAGATTAGTATAAGAATCAGATAGAACTTGATGAACCATGTGAAGCTTAGTGAGGGTGTTATTGTGTTCATCATGCTGAATGTAGATAAATCATAATCATTTGGAATGATATAACTGTGATAGTAAGTATTGCATGATCTAACTATTCTATACTTTGAGATAAAAAGATCTCAATGATGCCTCTTATATATTAGTTATGAAGTTGATCAGAAGCAAAGAGAATAGGGCATCACGATCCCATCACATTAGTAGTACACCTTGGACATATTCTTTTTTTTTTTGAAAAACTACAAGGAAAGATTCTTTCCTTTAAGATACGGTACTGACTTGTCTAAAGGGATAAAAACTTAAAGAATTAAGGATGTAAATGGCAAAGCTACATGTCCTAGTGCATCAACTATGAGAAGCTCGGTGTATACTAGATGTGTACAAAGGACATGTGTCTGCCATGTATGGGAGTAATAAAATATTACATAAAATAAAATGCAGTAATAATCAACATCTTCAAAGTCACAAGATTTTTGAGATAGTGATCTCAAAGTCTTTTATTTAAGAAATTAAGACCTTATAGATAGTGATTTAAATATCTTACTTACAGATACCTTACCAGGCTTAAGACTATGTTTTAATCTGAGGAGATAGAGATCTCCAGGAATAAAGTTATAACTTATTGGTTATAATAATTATCAAGTCATTGTGACAAAGGTGCAATAACTACATTACCAGAATTGAACATTGGTTGCATAAGATGCAATATTCGCATTGGAAGCGAGCACTGTTACTAGTGGATATACAAGTCTGTAAAAGGACTTGTCATAATCTATCGAGAACAAAGTGACTACTTAGCGTACAAATCTATTTTTTCTAAATAGCTTATGATTAGTACATGAGCATGGGTTTAAAGATTAGCTCATTAAATTAGTCTTTGGGCTAGTGGGAGATTTTTGGATATGTAAGCCTACGATGAGTCATTATGTAATAAATGTTATTGCAATTCACTCCTTACTATGAAGTAAAGAGTAATTAATTTGCATAAAAGGTCCCTTGGTAGAATTAGGAATATGTACCATAGACGTCTTAATAATTATACATCTGTTGATTCAATGGTTGAATCATAGAGGCTGGTGATTGGATGATATCTGAAGAGTTAAATTGAGGACTCATCAAGCACCGTCAAATGATTGTTAAGAAATGATATCCAGCCTGAGAAGGAGATGGCAATCCTTCTCTAAAGGCTGATATATAACCAACCTCTTGATGCATGCCATTTGTATAGGAATAAAGATTTAGAGGTGTTAGATAAGTTAGGTAAAGAGTTGACTTAACGAGATCGAGATAACCAAGACCTATGTCATATATTATCACGATATAGGCAAGTATCCTCTGACTGGAGACAGACGTGTTACTATATGTTTGAGTATGTACATTTGACCGGCTGATAAGTTGATGACCTATTCAAGGTATATACACTAACGAGATGGTGTGCATACAAAGACATATGAGTAATACAATCTCTCAAAGGGATCATATATGTTCATTATTGAATCAGGATGTCATGAGCTCTCTCATGAGATATTGGGATCAAATTTCATGCACAGTTGTTTCGCTTTGGAAGGTTGAGTGAAGTTGTAAGTATAATATATGCTTTTGGAAAGTATATGATCAATACCAAGGTCTAAATGTGATTTTGAAAAGTATATGATCGATACCAACTCCCAATAATCAAATGAGAAACTTAATGATAAAACCCAGAAGGAGACAATTCAAATGTTATCTAAAACTAGGCTTTATTCTGGATCTTCTAGTATGCAGGATGTACGGGTATTAGGAATACTCAAGGGTGATGTAATCATAAACGATTGTATAACCATGACACTTCCATTCCGAGGGAGTGATGAAACATGTTTGGATTTTAGTGACTCCTCTCAGTAGATCAGTAAATTAATCTTAGTTGAAATGCTGTACATTTTGATTTGAATGTGATTCGAATGCAATGAGAAGATAATATTTACAGTTTGATTTCATCAAACATCTATGAGAGGTTCCCGAGATCTGGATTTGAGATGTGATCTCAATATCTAAGTCACTACACATGGAATGTACACTCACCCTGTCCTTATCTCCAAATATCCGTGGAGAAATCACATTGTTCTTGAAAGAGTTTAAGAGTAATTCCATTGTTGATGATATATATGACCATTGGGAAATTGATGATTAAGTGTCATTAATTATCATGAATAATATGAATATGATTCATATTATTTGGACACATGAGATAGTCATCCAAGATAATTAAATATGGTTTATTATCAATGATATGATTAGTGTGGATATCATTATCCACAATAATCATAAATATTATAATTATGATTTATAATATGATGGAGAGATTTGATTATAAATAGTATTTACTAATTAAATATTATTGTGAATTAAATTCACATTGAATAATTAATTGTAAATGCAATCTACATTTTATATTGGATGTATGTATATGATTCATAATTGTTGATGGCATGGTTGAATTTATCACAAAATAATTTGAAAAGTGAACAACTATGCAACAAAAGTTATTGCACATGTAAAATATTTGGAGAGATATGAGATCTCTCAATTAAAGAAGATGGAAGCCACCTTCCCCTTTAAGAGGGTGGACAGCCATGGAGTCCTACTCCATGTATGGCCCTCCACCCTATTAAGGGAAGGAGGTTTGTCCTCTTTCCTTTATTTCCACATGACGTTGATTTGAATTAAATTGGATGCGTTGTAAATTATTTGCGATAAATTTGTCATTCTAAATTGATCATTTGTTGTTACAAATTTATGTAACAAAATCATGACCATTGGAAGCACAAAATAATCTAAACCCTTGATTATGAGTGCACATGGATTGAGATCCATGGACATCCAATTTAGTACAGAAGGAGGGTAGCCCTAGTCTTTTCTACTAGCAATAATTGAAGCGCAACAACTCTCTCTCTCTCTCTCCATATTCTCACACATGTCCTCCATCTCTCAACATTGTGGCTGTCCACATTGACCTAGAGAGACTCACAATCGTCACGATGCCGTTGTGTTGCCAGATCGACTGCTCGTGGATCTCCTCCATCTTCAATGCTTCTTGCTCATGAAGAAGGCGTCCGATTTCGTGAGACGAAATTAGAAGACTGCTCGCTCGGATCATAAACTTGGATGTTCCCAATATTAATGCTTATTTCATCTCTCAAATAGTATATTGCACGATGTCCATCATATGCCCACATATTGCATTATTTTGACATCTCCATATAGATATTACTTATTATGAATTTTCACAGAATTCTGTACGCATCCTGTACATCTTTGACAACTCTCACACTATGCATTTTCATCCTCAACTAAAATTCTTGTTCTTAATTAGTTAAGGATGTTGGAAACATGGATGAAGATCTCTTTATAACTTGATTATGATTCCTTTTTTTTATAAAATGCAATATACATTTGTTTAATTTAAGATTGATTTTATGTTGAATATATAGGTATCCATTAGATGTGCGGCTACTTCATGGTTAGATCATGTGTGTACCTGTTAGAAAGTACTCTATTAAATATGAATAAATTTGAATAGTTATTTTATAAATGGTATATGTTAGAGTATAGTAACACCTCTCAAATCCAATCGTCTCGTCACTTCGCGGAATACTCCATTCTTCTTAAACAATATGAATAAATTTGAATAGTTATTTTATAAATGGTATATGTTAGAGTATAGTAACACCTCTCAAATCCAATCGTCTCGTCACTTCGCGGAATACTCCATTCTTCTTAAACAATATGAATAAATTTGAATAGTTATTTTATAAATGGTATATGTTAGAGTATAGTAACACCTCTCAAATCCAATCGTCTCGTCACTTCGCGGAATACTCCATTCTTCTTAAACAATATGAATAAATTTGAATAGTTATTTTACAAATGGTATATGTTAGAGTATAGTAACACCTCTCAAATCCAATCGTCTCGTCACTTCGCGGAATACTCCATTCTTCTTAAACAATATCAAATGTTCAATTTTCACTTTTTTGGAACTGCAACAAACTTTATTCACTCTTGCCTTCCTCTTCCAGTTTCTTTATTTTTTTTGGTTGGGAGACGAACTTAAATTACTACTCTCCCTCCTCTTCTTTGTCTGTTTTGTGTAAAAAACTCAAAAGAGAAAATAACTGCAACTAACAAGCACGTGCCTCCCGCGTACAGCGCTGGAAAATATACATCCTACTTAAACCCATTCCGTCTGGCACGCAGTGTTTGATATCCCATCGCTGTCAATGCCCCTGAGACCAGAGGTGCTGCACAGCTCTCCTCTTCCGACTCGTCGCCTCTCGGCTTGTTGTGTGTGTGTGAGAGAGAATTCCTGATCTGAATCTTTAGATCTTCAGGTTTCGATCAAATCCGATCTTTTCTTCAGGCACTGCTGTCATCAGCGTCATCTCCATCTAAGCGAGAGCATTCCAACGGATATCTTCACTTCTAGGGTTCGAGCCTATCCTATTGTTTTTATTTGATCGTTCTGTTCATCTCAAAGCAGATCATCTTTGATTTTTTTGATATTTCGTTAATGTTATTTGTGACCACCGATTGCTTGTTTCTACTAGTAGGTGCTGTTAGAGTAACTAATTCGAGTATATATCGGTAGGAGGACAAAAGCTTTGATATCTAACTATTTGCGGTAATCACAAATCAAATTGCAGGTTCTTACTCGCTACTACTAGAAGATTTTATGTTCGGGAACTTCCGTTGGATTTTTTGATGAAATCGATTGATATAAATCCGATGCGATAGTTAGGGCAGTTGGATATTATAGCATATGGAGGAACCGATTGGAAAGGACGACCTGCATGGTAATGTCCTGCGGCTGGTCTCCTCGAGACCGAGTGGGGTCCTGAAGCATACAGCCTCCGGGAGGTCTACCCCGAGGAGCTCACCGAGGAAGTGGAGGGCAGCTCAAAGAGAGCTTAAAGGGAGTCCCTGGAGTTCACAGTGGTTTGGGGTGAACAGATTGATCTTCTGGTTGGTTTTGATCACAATCTGGGCTTACATAGGGTTTCTTGTCCAGTCCAAGTGGGCTCATAATGACCGCAACAAGCACGAGTTTGCAGGCTACAGGGCTAATGAGGTTACTGTGCTTGAGGTGCAGGATGCTTCTGGAGCTGCTGTTGTCTCTGCCGGTAATTCTAGCCTATATATTCGAGGAGATCCTGTACGCTTGAAGAATTTCAGCAGACCTGGTTCAAGAGATGGCGTGAGTCTGGTTACAAGAAGGCCAAATAGCAGTTATTGGCAAAACTCAAGTGTGGTGCCTGGTAGAAGATCAACAGTCGAACATAGGTCACTTAGCAATGATCCAGTACTACCAAAGGTGGTTGCGATAAACAATAGAGCTGGAGAGGTTGGTGACGGAGTGAACAGAAGAAACACCTCATATGGATTGCTTGTTGGCCCTTTTGGAAAGATAGAGGATAGAGTCTTGGGTTGGACTGCTGAGAAAAGGAAAGGAACCTGCGAAAGGAGTAGTAATTTTGCCAATCTTGCCCGGTCCAGGAAATTTGTCTTAATTTTTCACGAGCTTTCCATGACAGGTGCTCCGATCTCAATGATGGAATTGGCTACGGAGATTTTAAGATGTGGGGGGACTGTGTCTGTGGTTGTTCTTAGCAGGAAAGGTGGGCTATTGACCGAGCTTAATAAAAGAGGAATCAAGGTTCTCAGAGACAAGGGCAAGTACAGCTTTAGAGCTGCCAATAGAGCAGATCTTGTTGTTGCCGGTTCTGCAGTCTGTTCTTCTTGGATTGGTATGTACACTTTTCAGCTACGCTCATTGAACACATTATCCTAACAATACTATAAAATTTTCCTTTCATGGTGTATTGATATGCAACCAAAAAAATGGAAGTGGATATTATAAGAGTAACTGTGGATTATAGATCCCCTCTTAGATTATCCTAAAAAATCTCAATGGTGTGGTTGGTTGAAGTATGATGCATGTCCAAAACCTCATTGTTTTAATAGGTCTATATAAATGCTCCCCGGTTGCAGTTTGATGCAACTATGTCCAATCGTGGCATTTGAAATCTTGATTTTGAGAGTCATGGGTGTTGAAACAACAAACAAATTTATCAAACATTTAAGCACAATGGAACAATAGGTGACATTCTACTGAGGATAGTGGAATTAATCCAAGGGTAGGGGTTGAAATTGTTTGATGGTTGATGTTAAGGGTAAGGTACTTTGGTGGATAAACAAATCTTTGTTGATGGACCGCTTACCTATTTCTATATATATTGTACTCATCCCACATTTTGTTTTATGATGAACAATGAAGAATAGATTAGGGTGGTGTGTGTCCCTGTGGGTTTTCCCTCTCCGTAGGATTTCCACGTAAAGCCTGTTCATCTTTGCATTGTTGTGCTTAGAGTTTATACATGGTATGTGAGCCTCATTTAGGTCTTTGATATGTGTCTTTTATTCTACGGTGAGAATCTTCGTTCACGTTCTTTGTTGGGTGCTACCTCTTGCTGTGATCCCAAGGTCCAGGCGGATCTAGGTGCTCCTCCATCTCCTTTGCACGACGGCTCTGGGCGTGACTCCATGAGGTGCACCTCCATCTCTAGGAGGCACACCCCCTGTTCAAGCGAGGGGGCTCCAAGTGCAGCTCCCGATGGCGCACCTCTATCTCCAAGTGCGGATCCAAGAGAGGGGCTCCTTGTGCCCTAATCTCGTGGCGGCACGCCCCTCGTGCCCCAATCTCTAGGCAACACGACTCCCTTGTGCGAGGTCCATGATAAGGGCTTGTGGCTCGAGGGGTGTCGCTCCAAGCGAGCAGCTCTAAGATCACCCTCTCTAAGAAAGCAACTTTAGGCGAGTGACTCCAAGCTCGCTGGCAAGGGCTAATAGGGATTCATCCCCTTGGTCCCAATAGGGCTGCAAGCTGCTATGAATCATTCTTTCATTCCAGAGGAGGGCTACAATGCCCTCGGGTTCTCTTGCATGGACTCATTTATTTACGTTTGAATCTCTTTCTTGTGGGATAACTTCTCCCCTTGATTTTGGGGTATTTTTGTTGTTAAATCAAAGCTTTCTATTGTGTTGTTGGTGCTGCGTTGTTTGTGTTGGATTATTCCCCTAACAATGGCTTTAGAGAATAAAGAGGAAAGTGAATCTTTGATGAACTCTAACGATTAGGATGGATAACATGCCTCGTCAAGTTACAACCATACAATTTAACGACAAACTATTTGTTATAGTCTGCTACGATGGAAGTTGCCCTTGCTTCAGAGGTAGAGGTGGTTACGTAAATGGGAGAAAAAGGCACTGACTGTGATTGACAAATTGTACGACCAACGGTACTTGGAAGATGAACAATGCAAAAATTGGAATATAAATGTCATGTTGTATGATATTCAACCACTGGTGCTTCGCAAGAAAAGTGCTTGTGATCAATTGCTCACTTTAGAAAGACTGTATCGACATAACATGAGACTAGGTGAGTTGTCTATTGCTGCTTACTAGTACGATTTAATGGTGAAATGGGAGGTATTGACTATTATTTCGATGATATTTGGAGTAGCCTTGCTAATTAAAAGAAATACTCCTCTCCGCCTCTTCTTTTCCCCTTCCGCCCATCTGGTTTTCTTCCTCCCGGCCTCAGAAGTAGGGTTCAAAAGGAGATGAGCGGACATTCTACTTTCCCACCGCCTTCTCACAGCTCTCTAAGCAGCCGGCCAACTCACAGCTCAAACTGCCCAATCCACAACAACCCTGGGAATCTTCACTCGACTGATTGATAAGTCGAGTCTGGGATGAGATCTGGAAGTAGAGAATCTCCATCTTTCACAGTAGTCTCAACTCTGAATTTGAGGCAACAAGGAGCCAACTCCTTACCACGTGAATTTGATCAAATATTAAGGTGTATCATGCTATTGAATATGAAGAACAATGCATAATGGCCATGAATTATGAACATGTTGTGTCCTGGAACGATCAACTTACATAGTAGAGGAGCCAAAACTAGATACTAGAAAGACAAGAAGTACAATCACTGTAAGAAGATGGGTCACGAGATTGACTATTTTTGGGAACTTCATTCCTGAAAAGAAACTGAATAAAAAATGGCAAAGCCTTCTTCACTATAAGCATGGCCGGCTACATGGATTCTTGCTCAAATCCATGTTGAAAGATTTGACTATTTTTTCCGCTGGTTGTCGACTACCTAATGCAACCCCACAAGGGGGATTTGAACCATGGTCTTTTGGGCAGTAGGCACACTGCACTACTGCTAGACCATTTAAGTGGGCATTGAATAAAGGGAAAAAACTAGTTGTCATGATTGTGGATATAAAGAGCATGGGTAATTCTTATGTTGAGGACAGAAAACCGATAAACGACCAAATCAGAGATCTCCATGAGTATGTAAGGAAGCTCTCTATATCTGACAAAATCAAAAGTAATGTTGATATTGTAAACAATATGATGACCAAATCAAAGATCTTCATGAGTATGTAAGAAAGCTCTCTATATCTGACAAAATCAAAAGTAATGTTGATATTGTAAACAATATCATGTCTTTTCAGAAAAATGAAGATAAAAATTCACTTCATAATGAATGGATTATTGATAGTGGTTTGTATAACCATATGACATGAAATTCCGAAAATATTTCATGACTATAAACTAGCGTTTGGAAGGAAACCTTAAATCTAGAAGATGGGTCCTCTATTATTTTAGCTGGAATAGGGAGTATATCTATTCTTGCTAAGTTTCTTTTGAAGAATGCTCTTTACGTCTCCGATTTTCCTATTAATTTGTTGTCCATTCATTGTATTACCGCGCTTGATTTTTGGTGCTCACTCGTGTGTTATAAAAGACTTGGTGACATGGAAGCAGATTGTTATTGGTTTGGTTACTAATTGTCTTTATCGTCTCGGTCAACTGTTTAGCCATGTCTACTAGACACTGCATCTTTGTGGGATATGGGCAAGATGAGTATGGCTATAAATAATATGATCTTGTAGAGAATTAACTTGTGAGAAGCCATGATATTATATTTGGTGAAGGCCAGAAAATATCGAAGATATATGAATAGCATCAAATGATCCACCCTCACTATAACTATAAGGCAGTTGATGTAGGTCCTATTCTTTTGCACCAGAAGTATAGTTCTAGATGAAGTTCGTGAGGAGGCTCCATATCTTGAGGAAGGTAACACTGATGTGATAGATGTTCCTACTATCAATCGAGAGGAAGGCGCTTACTTTAATGCAAATCAGCCCCACAGATCAACAAGGGAAAGGTATCCCTCTACAAAATAATCTGCACTTAATAATGTTTTTTAACGGACAACGACGAGCTAGAATACCATGAAGACGCTATGCAGGAGGTGTAGAAAGATAAGTGAATCGAGGCTATGCAAGATGAAATGCGGGTTTTCTATGACAGTCATACCTCTGAGATTGTGAAGTTGCCCAAGGGAAAAGAGCTTTGAAAATTAAATGGTTTTTTTAGAGTAAAGCATGAAGGAAGCTCTTTAAATCCTATATAGAAAGCTAAGTTGAGAAAAGCTTCAGACAGAAGAAAGGGGTTGACTTTGATAAGATATTCTTTAAAGATTTCATCCACTGATATCCTTCTCAATTTGTCAGTCAATCAAGACTTGAAGTCTGAAGATTGAATATATGGATGTAAAGACCACCTTCCTCCATGGTGATCTCGAGGATGAAATCTACATGGCACAACTCAATGGATTTGTAGTCAAAAGAAAAGAAGACTGTATTTGTAGATTGAGGAAAAGCCTATATGGAATAAAGCATGCTCCTAGACAACATTATAAGACATTTATAGGAAGCATGGTTACATAAAGAGTACTTAGATTATTTGTCTTTATCAAAAAATAAGGTGATGATTTCGTCATTTTGTTGATTCATGTCGATGATATTCTCATTTTTGACAATAATACCCTGAGAATTTCAAGTTTGAATGAGTAATTGAGCAAGTCCTTTCTATTCAAAAAAAATGAGCAAGTCCTTTGTTATGAAGGATTTGAGATCTGTAAATCAGATTTTAGGGCTGAAGATTACTCATGACAGGAAGTCCAATAAACTTTGGTTATCTTAAGAGAAATACAATGAGAAATTACTTCCGAGATTCAAAACGTTGTGGAAAGAGGACGATTGAATAACATTAATCAGAGGCCTATAGAGAGGAGAAACCCAAGGATCGACATATCGATATCGACAACATATCGATACAATGTCGATACCGATATATCGTCGATATATCGGCGATATATCGACGCATATCGCCGAAACCCGGTATCCATTAGGCATTTTTGTCCTGTCGATACCTGATATCGTCCATATCGGCGATATATCGGTGACTTGTCGATACCAATATATCGCCGATATATCGACAATATATCGCGATATGGCGATCCCTGGAGAAACTCTGTTGGGCAAATTACCTAATAGAGAAAAAAAATGAGAAATATATATAACCATATAATATATAATAACTTTCAACATTCTTCCTCAAGATGGAGCATAGATGTCAATCGTGCTTAGTGTGGAACATCTTTGAAATGGACCTCTGGTTGGAGCCTTGGTGAATACATCTATTGTCTGTTCCTCTGAGTTGATGCGGAAAGTAGAGATAAAACCCTTCTGAGTCATGCCATGCGTGTAGTAACAATCTACCTCAATATGCTTGGTCCTCTCATAGAAGGTAGGGTTGTTGGCAATGAAAATAGATGTCTGGTTGTAGCATTGTAGATGCATGGGAAGAGACATGTCAATAGCTAGGTCAGTTAGAACGGATTTGACCCGCATCATCTCAATCAATGCTCAGAAATGTCATCTATGCAGACACATGTGTATTCAGTCCCCCCACTGAAGCACACAATCCATATGCGGTCATTATGCGGTCTGAGCGCATAATCAGACCGCATAAACCATATATGCGGTCGACTATGCAGCTCTTGGCGATGCATATGAAAAACCTGCTTATTGGGATCCATTTAGAGATTCGAACAATAAAAAAAAAACATACTGCGAAAGTATTTAATTCCTAAAAACTAATTCCTCAACAACCCTCATTGATTTCTCAACTTTTTCCTCTGCTCGATGTTGCTGCTCCTCCCTTCACCTCCTCGATTCTCCTACTTCCTCACGGAGCCATGTCGTCGCCGCAGGTGGTCCAATATCGTTGCAGCTCTGCAGGGCATGCCACTGTTGCTGTCTTTGCATACCATAACACATCCACCTCAACTTCCACAGGTTCTGTATGTAGTTTTTTATTTAGGTTTTCAACAACTGAATTATATAGACGATATTTGCTAAGATTACAAAGAAGGTTTATTGTTCATCTAATATGGTATTATGATTTTCTGAGTTTACATATGATTCAACCGTCGAATTTTTGATTTTAATATTGGTGTATTCACATGGATTTTTGCGGTTCAAGTGGTATTTTATAGCCTTTATTTGATTTATGATGAAACTCTGAATAATTGTTACGTTCTGGAGAATATGAGCCGGGAATCTAGGATGTTGTAGTTCAAGCTTCAGATTTCCAATATCTGATTTTTTTTGCTAGGAATCCAAAAAAAAGAACGACTTAGTTATTGCAGATTATTCTTATAATTGGGTTTTATAAACATATAGTTGCTTTCACTAGAACCGTCAGGGGATGCTTAGCATTTATGTCCACTTTCTGAACATTTGTTCATTAGCTGGATTATATACAAATGGTCTTTGTTTTTTATGGAATTGATGGTTTTTGTGGGTTTTCTTAAAACAATTTTAGATATCTACATGATATGGACAATAGACATGTGGGCGTTATTTGTCCTTCGTTCAACTGTTTAGTTTTTGTTTTGTTTGTTTGATTAAGATGGATTCGTTGTGTGACCGTTATTAAATCTATGAAATGGGATGATTTTGGGATTTATGTAGCCTTTTGTTGTGATCTTCATATATGAATATTATCAATGCTTGAGTAGAAATTATGTTACACTTAAATGTGTAGACTATGATATCATGACAATAATGATTTGTCCATGCAACATACTACTATTTTACTGGATGAGCAGGTGCCCTCTCAGGGGGCTAGTTCACAGGTTGAGGAGGTGGCATGCGGTCTTGATGTAATATTGCTCTGCGGAAGCGGAGACCTACACATGCTACTTATCCTCCTATACCCATGTTTCTTTGGGGTGACCTAGCGGATTTCAAGAGTTTGTCGTAGGATTATAAGCCGTGCTGAACTGGTGATACTACAAACATACCGTGAGGCGATACAGGACAATCAATAGCGTTTTGCCATGGAGGAGGAGATGGTCACGTTACGGTTACGTGGCTATCTATGGCCTTAAGCATAGTCCAAGAGCATGGTTTCGAAAGCTCTCAGACTTGATAGAACAACATAGATTCATGAGATCGATTACAGATCATTCACTAAGAAGGATACGGAAAGATCCTTAAGCGCATCACGGAAGCGTGAGGATCGCATCGTATGCGATCGGAAGCGACTAGTCTCCGGGTAGTGGATTTAAAAAAAATTGAACGATGAAGCCATATGATCCAAGAACACTTCTCGGATTGTTTCATCTAAACCACAAACAAGTATTAAGTTTACCTCTCAAAGCGTGGTTGCGATCGAGTCTTTAAACGAAGAGACCTTCTGTCTCAAGTCCGATCTGACGGAGGAGACGCTTGCGAGTATGTTGATGAAACATGTGCTCCTCGCAATCCATATATTGATGATCCAAGCGACGAATTTCCTGATCTCATCTCACGAGATCCGACGTCTTCTTCACGAGCGAGGTTCACCGAAGGAGATGGAGATCCACAAGCAAACGATCCGGCAACATAACGGTGATGCGGTGGGGAAGACGACTCTCTCTAGGGCTTCATGGTGGATGGCTACAATAATAGAGAGAGGGACTTGGCATGTAGAGAATGAGAGAGAGAGAGAGGGCATATGTTGTTGTGTCTCTGATGTGTATTGAAGAGTAAGGGTTGCCTCTTCTTATATAATATTTTGGGAGTCCAAGGATAACACAAAATCAATGGATGAGATTGATTTGTGTTCCTTCTAATGGCATGCTTTTGTTGTAAAAAACCAACAATTAGTTAAATTAAATTAAATATATATTGAATAATCAATATAAATTAATTTCTGTTAGAAAATCGGAAGCGGAAGCGCAACATGGAATAAAGATAATAAAAGAAAAGAACAGCGGGATTTTAACGTGGAACCCTACTCCGTGAGGAGCGGGATGAAACCACGGGAGAAGCCCTCAAAGGGGCGGATACTTCATTCCTTTTTCTCAATGAGTACAGGAGGTCTAGGGCTCCTTATATAGCCTCTCCAGAGCCTCCAAGTCCCACCGCTGGATGATGTGGGACAAAACACTGGATGGGGTAAATGGATCTCCTCCAGGATCCATTTACCCTGTTACAACTCAATGGGCGCATACAACTTATGCTCCAACACTCCCCCTCAAGCTGGAGCATGCAATGCTCAGCTTGGACAAACAGAAAGATACTCAACTCAACGCTACAGGACACTACGGACAATATCAACCCAATGTGCACATTGCTGCAGTCGAGGACGTTGCTTCTCATGCCATGCAGGTGAGGAGGACGAACGGGCTGGAATGTGAGTCAACTGAAGACTCGGAATCTGACCATCGAGTTTGAACTTGCGCCTGAAATCTCCTCGTCGGAGAACTGGGTCTCTCCCATCTGGCTCAGAGAATGGTGCACTGCTCTGGTGTACCTATGATACCACATGAAAACCCTTGCCCTCAAGGGAATGGTCCTCTGCTCTGGAGTCCCTATGGCTCATATGAAAACTCTGGCCGAACAACAAGGATGATGGGGACCACGAAACAAAAGATGGCAACATATGCTCATCTGAAAATGACCGCAAACTCGTGCGTGTCTGAAACTGGAGATTCGGAAACAATGATCGTCGAGTCTGAAATCGAACTGTAGAGTCTGATCAACTGGCTCGTCTGGAGACTAGCATCTGAATCTGGAATCTGAATCATGAACAGACCTGTGACTCTACATGCATACTCCCCCTTTCTCCCATACTTGTCGGAAAACATGAACATCGACAATGTTGGGAGAAGACAACAATAATGGGGAAAACATGAAACTTACGGCTTTTCATTTTTTTATAAGCTGTCTGATTTTTTTTCGTAAGCCGTTCCCAATTTTTTTTTACGGCTTTCTTTTTTTTTTCAAATATTTTCCCGCATGGCTTTTCTTTGTGCGTGCCTTTTTTTTCATTATTTTTTTCTTAACAAACTACGGCCCATCACATGGCATACAATGGCAGCTTTTTTTTTAAAAAAAACCTCACAGCCCACTCGGCCGAAACACACCCCTCAATAATAATTTTTTTAAATCTTTGCAGCCCTCCCCTTTTAAAACACGGCTCACCGTTCCACTAGGGTTCCCACGTTGGGACTTTCCTCTCAAACTATCACCGCCGCCAGGGGATCAAATCACGAGCATGGGCGCTGGGGACTTCACGTGAGGGAGGGTCGCGCTGGGGACTTCGCGCGAGGGAGTGTCCTGGGGCGCAGTGTTGGACGGTGCGAGCCTTTCCACCTGCTGGGAAGGAGGTCGGCGGTGGGCGCAACTGCTGGCGCCTAGCGAGGGATGCGATTTGGAAGAGGAGAGCGCGCCTTGTGCGCGCAATGCGCCTGGGCTCGTCTGGGCGCGCGAGGGCCAGATCTATGGATGGAGGCTGCCTGGGGTGTCCTGTGGGTTGCGATCTGGTGGAGATCTTGCGGTGGAGATCTGGGAAGCCATGGGGCTCTTGCGGCTGCCGCCTGGATCGCCGCAGGGCTGGAGGAGGGCGCGCGGGCGCATGGAGCACGATGGCCAAGAGGCTCGCGAGGGCTTGGGTGGGGCTGGTGCCTGGGCTCCGCCAGGAAAGGTTTTCCCCACTTCAGCGGTGAAGAGCCTGGGGCCATGCCACTGGAGAAGCCTTGACGGTCGATGAACGATCTCTGAATCTCTGAGACAGTTTGTCGAGGGTTTCAAACAAGAAACCCTAGTAATGATAGCATGATGCTGAATGACGCAGAACTTGAACAAACTTATATGTAAATCTTCGTCAAAATCTGGCTCTCAAAAATGACATAAAACAAACTCAAGAACAAATCTCCGAGAATCGAACCCGCTCTGATACCATGTTAGAAAATCGGAAGCGGAAGCGTAACATGGAATAAAGATAATAAAAGAAAAGAACAACGGGATTTTAACGTGGAACCCTACTCCGTGAGGAGCGGGATGAAACCACGGGAGAAGCCCTCAAAGGGGCGGATACTTCATTCCTTTTTCTCAATGAGTACAGGAGGTCTGAGGCTCCTTATATAGCCTCTCCAGAGCCTCCAAGTCCTACCGCTGGACGATGTGGGACAAAACACAGGATGGGGTAAATGGATCTCCTCCAGGATCCATTTACCCTGTTACAACTCAATGGACGCATACAACTTATGCTCCAACAATTTCAAATTAAATCAATTATCCATGGAGATAATTGGGAAGGAGGTTAACCTCCTACCATAGGGGGGGCACCCATTCCAATAAGGACTTGGTGGCCGTCCACCACCTTTATATGGTTGGTTGCAATCTCCTTCCAATTACATGAAAATCTCCAATATTTACAACAATATTATCTTACAAAAATAATTTATAATTATCTTGAAAACATTGCAATCATGCCATTGGAAATTTGTTAATCACATTCACAACCTAAAATAAAATGTAAATTATATTTTCAATTAATTGCCCAATGTGAATCCAATTCACATCAACACTTAATTCGTAAATGATATTTACAAATAGCTCTCTCTTATATATAAATCGCATTTATAATATATATGATTAATATGGATAGTGCTTATCCACATTATTCATATCCATGATAATTAAATCACATTTAATCATCTCGGATCTCTATTCTCATGTGCCCAGATAATATGAATCACATTCACATCATTCACATCTTTGATAATTAAATTACATTTAATTATCTCAGATAACTCTCCTTATATTATGAATCAAATTCATATTATTCATGATAATTAAATCACATTTAATTATCAATTTTCTCAGTGCTCGGATATATATATCAACATTGAAATTATCCTTGAATTCTTTCAAGGATAATGCGCTTTCTTCGCGGATACTTTAGAGATAAGGACATGGCGATTGTACGTTCACGTATAGTGACTTGGATATTGGGATCGTATCTTAAATCCAGATCTTGCGGACCTCCCATAAATGTTAGATTAAATCAAAACCGTAAATCTAATCTTTTCATTGCATCTGAATCACATTCAGATCACTGTCCAACACTTGGACCAAGATTGGATCACTTCTTTATTGAGAAGAGTCACTAAAATCCAGACCTGTTTCATCACTCCCTAGGAATGGAAGCGTTATTGTTGGAGTACTTCGTTGTATGCATCATGTATAAGGGAGATGGGTAAATGGATCCCTCCTCATCCAACAGTTTAGTCCCACATCTATCAGTGGTGGGACTTGGAGGCCCTGTGGAGGCTATATAAGGAGCCCCAGGCCTCCCGTATCAGACGAGAAAAAGCAATGAAGCATATGCCCCTTTGAGGGCTTCTCCCGTAGTTTCATCCCGCTCCTCACGGAGTAGGGTTCCACGTAAAATCCCGTATTCTTATTTTCTTTATCTTTTATCCATGTTTTTGCTTCCGCTTCCTATTTTCTAACATGGTATCAGAGCGGGTTCGTTTCTCGAGGATTTCATCGTGTTCTTTATTTTGATTCGAGATCCGATTATTGGTTCGTTCTTGAAGATGAAATTTTTATGAAGTTATGTTCAAGATCTGTGCACTTCATTGTTCCTGTTCTTGGGTTCCCATCTGGAACCCTAATCTATGCCCTCTTCATTCAAGCGGCGGCGCTCCCAGGCGACCTTATGCAAGATCAATGCGCAGGCTGCACATCTTCTCTAACAAGGCAACACGCATCCCTACGCAACATCCAGGCGCACATCCCGGCGCACAAGGCGCGCATCCAGGCGCGTTTCCTCCAGCATCCAGAGTACTGTACAACATCTCCTTTCTCAAGCCGCGCTCTTGGCGGCCGCATCTCGCTCGCAGCGTGAGCCCTCCAGCCCTTCGGGCTCCTCCCCCACGGTTCCTGAGGTGCGCGCAGGCGGAACCCCCATGCCCCTCTCTAGAAAGCTCTCTCCTCAGGAGGGTGTAAAGCACGTGGAACAATACCCGGATCTTGGGCTGACGTCAAAAGCAGCAACACCAATACGTATATGGTGAAGATAATGGCGACAAAAAGATCAACATATCCTGAATTGTTTCCAGAGAATCTGTGTATTAGATGTCTTGCAACAAATATGCAGAAAATAGCGACAGGAATGACAATGAGCAACATCGTTATCAGCAATGACTTGGAATCCGGCCCAAATATCAATCTCCCACCAAGAATAAATTTATTACTCCACTTCCAGACCTTGTAAACGTGCTTGACTATGGCAGAAGCAACAACCACGAGGGTGAGATTTCACATTACGCCGAACAAGACTTTTGAGTTGTGAAGATTCTCATCCTCCTGTTGAGGCAAAAGAATGGTGATATGACAGCGGAGAGAGGCAGGAGTAGGTTCTGCTCTCCTTTGGTTGAGAAAAGGTTTACAACCCGCCATCCGCTCCTCGCCTCCGGCACATCCTCACGCACATGCGATCTCGCGCGCAGGACTCGTGAAGTGGCACGCGATCCCCAGATTCTCCAAGCAGCTCCCCCAGCCGTGCAACCCTACATCCGTGCTCCATCCATGCGGCGACCCCGCTCCCTCCTCTCCAACCCATCTTTCACAGGCGACGCTCCCCCGCAGGCGGCGACGACTATTCGTATGAGAAAGGGTTCCCGTTAGGGTACCCTAAATATGCTCAAAAGGGGCCTGCGTTCGGTCCATGTAGGTCACCAGACCATAAAAAAATATTTTTGAATGGAGAAAGGGCCTAGGAGGCCGAAGGGTATAAAAAAATGTGAAAAGAAAATGAAGGGGAGTTGGCCAAAAGGAAAAAAGAGAGGAGGCATGCCCAGTATAAAAAAAAGAAAAAGAAAAATATTTATAAAAAAGGCGCGTACAAGAAAAAACCGTACACAAGTAAAAAAAGGATGAAAAGTCGAAAAATGTCAACGGCTTAAAAAAATATACATATTCAAAAAAAATGATGAGTTTTGAAAAGCCGACAAAATTGTGATCGGCTAAGTGGTTTTGTTTTTCTCCATTTTTTGTCTTTTCCCAACTTGGTTGACGTCCATGTTTTCCGATAAGTATGGGAGAAAGGGGGAGTATTATGTAGAGTCATAGGTCTGTTCCATTGTTCCATGATCCGGATTCAGATGTCAGATTCCAGGGTAATCAGTTGTTCAGACTCTACAGTTTTCAGATGAAGATTCTCCATGCACAAGATTCAGACTCGACGTTCAGATTTCGAGTCCACAGGTGTGATGCGCAGTTGTTCAGACTCGGCAGATTGGTCAGAGTCCAAGTTCGAGGCACTCCATGATGAGAGGCCCATTCTTCGAGTTATCCAGAGAGAGACTCAGTTTCAGACACACACGTGTGCGCGATCATTTTCAGATGTGCACATGTTTGCCATCATTGTTAGTGGTCCCCATCCATTCTTGTTGTTTTCGGCCAGAGTTTTTCATATGAGCCATAGGGACTCCAGAGCAGAGGACCATTCCCTATGCCATGTTGGCAAGGGTTTTCATGTGGTATCATAGGGACTCCAGAGTAGAGGACCATTCTCTGAGCCAGATGGGAAAGACCCAGTTCTCCAACGAGGAGACTATTTCAGAATCCATTCTCCAGCAACCGTAGACTTCGACGAGGATTGTACATCCACGACCCTTTTCAGTTAGGCCCTTTTCAGAGATGGAGCAGTTGTCCACATTACTGTGGCGGGCCAGAGTACTCCGACGAGGAGACTCATTTCCAGTTGCAGTGACTCTGACAGGCGCAGTTCAGAGCACATGCTATCCAACGAGGAGATTCAACAGACTCACACTCCAACCCATTCGTCCTCCTCACCTGCACGGCATGAGAAGCAACGTTCTCGACTGCAGCAATGTGCGCGTTGGGTTGATATTGTCCGTAGTGTCTTGTAGCATTGAGTTGAGTCTCTTTTTGTTTGTCCAAGCTGAGCATTGCATGCTCCATCTTGAGGGGGAGTGTTGGAGTACTTCGTTGTATGCATCATGTATAAGGGAGATGGGTAAATGGATCCCTCCTCATCCAACAGTTTAGTCCCACATCTATCAGTGGTGGGACGTGGAGGCCCTGTGGAGGCTATATAAGGAGCCCTAGGCCTCCCGTATCAGACGAGAAAAAGCAATGAAGCATATGCCCCTTTGAGGGCTTCTCCCGTGGTTTCATCCCGCTCCTCACGGAGTAGGGTTCCACGTAAAATCCCGCGTTCTTATTTTCTTTATATTTTATCCATGTTTTCACTTCCGCTTCCTATTTTCTAACAGTTGTGATTATACAATCCTTTATGATCACATCACCCTCAGGTATTTCTAATACCTGTACATCCTGCATACTAGAAGAACTAGAATAAACCCGAAGTTTTAGATCTCATTTAGACTGTTCCTTTAGGGTTTTAACATTAAGTTTCTCATTATCAATCATATACTTTCCAAAAGCATATATCATACCCATGTGTTGCTCATATACTTTCCAAAAGCATATATCAAACCTACAAATTCAATCAAGCTTCCAAAGCAAGATGATCGTGCACAGAATGTGACTCTTCCAAATATCTCATGAGTGAGCTCATATATTCCGGTTCAGTAAATGAGCATGTATGATCCCTTTAAGAGATCGTATTACTCATATGCCCTTGTATGCACACCAATGCGCTGGTGTATAGACCTTGATTAGGCCATTAACCTGTCGGTCTGCCAAATGTACATACTCAGACATATAGTAACACATATGTCTCTGATTAGAGGGTGCATGTCTATATCGTGACATCATACAACATAAGTCTTGGTTATCTCGATCTCGTTAAGTCAACTCTTTAACATAACTAATATGATACCTCCGAATCCCTATTCCTTTGCAGAGGACCCGCATTAAGAGGTCGTTCAGATATTAGCCAAAAGAGAAAGGAATGCCATCTCCTACTCAGGCTAGAGATCATCTCTTAATAATCATTTGACGATGTTTGATGAGTCCTCAATCTAACTCTTTAGATATTTATCTAAGCACCAACCTCTATGATTCAACAATTGAATCAACAACTGTATGATCATTAAGATGACCATGGTACATAACCCTAATTATACTAAAGGACCTATTATGCAAATTAGTTATTCTTCATTTCAGATCAGGGAATGATATTTGCAACGACATTTATTGCATAATGGCTCGTCGTGATTTTGCATGTCCAACAATCTCCCACTAGATCAAAGAGCTATTAATGGGCTAATCTTTAAACCCACACTCATGTGACAATCATAAGCTATTTACAAAATAGCTATGTAAAACGATCAATCACTCTGTTCCTAAGAGACTACACCAAGTTCTTTTACGGTAACAGTGCTCGCATTCAATGCGATTGTTAGATTCTATCTGAAATCATAAACTTTATAATTTCAGATAGAATCATTAATGGCTTAGTCTCTCAGGAACAAAATGATTGATCCTTATCAGAATAGTGCTCGCATTCAATGCGAATGTTGCATCTTATGCAACCAATACTCAATTTTAAGGTAGTTATATTGTTTCTGATACTACAACTCAATAATTGTTAAAATCAATATGTAATTTCTATTATCCTTATCAGAATACCCTTATTCCCGGAGATCTCTATCTCCTAAGACTAAGACCCAGTCTTATGTCTTATAAGGCATCTGCAGTAAATACCTTTTAGATCACTATCTATAAAGTTATAAGTTCTTGAAGATAAGACTTTGAGATCACTATCTCTAAAGTCTTGTCATCTTTGAAGATATTATTATTACAACTAAGTGTTTTATCTCCATAATAGGATTAATAACAGTTTACTACCGCTGCATGGCAGACATCTGGCTTTCGTACGCATCTAGCATACACAGAGCTTCCCATAGCTAATGACTAGGTCATGCAGCTTTGGCATTCACATTCTCAACTCTTTGAGGTGATATTCCTTTAGACAGGTCAGTACCATGGAAAAGAAGCCTTTCTTGGAATTTTCCAAAAGGAACATGTCCAAGGTGTACCACTTTATGTGACGGTCCCAATACCCTCTTCCCTTCGCTTCTAAACATCTTCATAACTAAGATCTAAGAGGTATCCTTGAGATCTTTCATCTCAAGGTATGGAACAAACAGATTACAAACACTTATTATCATCCTTATATCATTCCAAATGATTAGGATTTCATCTACATTTAGCATGATGAACATAATGACACTCAAACTAACCTTCACATGGTTCATCAAGATTCTATCTGAAATCATAAACTTTATAATTTCATCACATCTGATGTTCCAACTACAAGAAGCTTATTTGAGTCCATATATGGAGTTTCTTAAGCTTGCTCACCTTGCTTTCCTCGTCCATGAAGCCATGAGGCTACTTCATATGATTATACTCAGGGAGGCATTCATAGAGATATGCAATATTGACTTCCATCTTGTAGATGTCAAAGTCAAGTTGTGTAGCTATAGTTAGCAATGTTCTGATGATTTAAGCATGGTCACTAAAGATCAAGTCTCATCGCAAGCAATGTCTTCTCTTCCGTGTGTATCTTGAGGATACGGATGTGCTTTGAAGGTCTTTACCTTCTCATCAGGTTCCCTCTTTCTCTTGAAGATCCATTTACACCTATCGGGTCTTACCCTTATAGGTGGATCCTCGAAGGTCCATACACAATAGTTGTACATGAAGTCTACTTTAGACTTTATTGCTAACATCCATCTTTCCATGTCATGATCCTTAGAAGCTTCATCACATGAAGTCAGATCATTGTCAGACTTAACTGACACGTGGAATACATCCTCAAACTCATTTGAAGAGGTATGAGTGTTTCATCTTTAATTGTCCTTTTAGTTTCTGATTTCAGGAGCATCATTATCTTTTCAAGATTGAATGAGTTCCTTCACTTCATTTTCATCTCGATTCTCAAGAAAGTCTTCCTCTAAGAATCACATCCTTAGAGATGAGATCTTTTAATATTCTCAAGGTCATAAAGTAGGCATCCACTACCATTCTTTATATTCCTAATGAAGTAGCACTCTCTGATGCTAGATTCTAGCTTACTTGCATGGAATCTTATTAAGGATATACATTGTAGTCTCTACTATATATATACCTGAAAACTAATAAGGTAATTATGCTAAGATTCATCATTGATCAAATCATGTTACACATTATCCAATTGTATCTCCCTACAACTCTATTGAATTAAGGTGCATGGAAGGCCATATCCATATATATCGACGATATATCGGTATCGACAGATGATTGATATATCACTGATATGGCCGATATTTGGCCTTGACAGGCCATTTTCTTCATGAAATTGTTGATATATCGATGATATATCGTATCAACATAGTACCAATATCGATACCGATACCGATATGGCCTTCCATGTTAAGGTGTATTAGGAGGAGTGAGATATGAATGATATTCCATTCTTCATAAGGTATTCCATTGAATTCATCTGATAGGTACATGCTACCTAGGTCAGATCAAATCATTTCATCTTCTTTCAGCCTTCGGTTCTAAACCAAAATTGTGAAATTTTTGAACATTTCAAAGGTTTCCAAGGTGAAAGAAAGAAATCTCATATCACAAATAATCATCAATAAATATCACATATCATTAATTTTTAGGGATTTTATCAGTTGTGCCCCTCCGAGATGTTGCAATATCAGTTATGCCCCTATCTTTTTGGTAATATCAGTTGTGCCCCTCACTTCTTGCTATTTTATCACTTGTGCCCCTCGGGTTAGTGACCGTCCATTTACAGTGCAAACGGACGTTAACTTTGAGGACATAAGCGGAATTATTTTTTTTTAAAAGGTTATGTGGTCATTTCTTCCTCCTCTTCCCCAACCTCTTCTTCTTCCTCCTCTTTCCATCTTCTTCCTCCTCCTCCTCCCTCTCCGCCCCGAGCTCCCCGCAGCCCCTCCCCTCCCCGGCGCCGCACCTCCTCCCCCCCGCACCTCCTCCCAGCCCGCCGCCCCCTCCCCTCCCCGGCGCTGCCCCCTCCCCTCCCCGACACCACCCCCTGTGCCTCCTCCTCCTCCCTCTCTGGCCGGAACTCCTCCCCCGGCGTCCTCGACCTCCAATAAGAGATACAATTGATATTTCAAGAAAGAGAGATTAAATACGTCTAAAAATTAGAATTTATAGTTCATGTAGAATGCAGATCACACCCTTATTAATTCCCCATTCGTCCTCGACCTCCTGATCAAAGAAGTCAAAACGCTTCAATTCCGCTCAAGGCAACAGAAAAGTCGGAAGAAAATGGATCATATTCCCACCACCTCCCTCTCGTGTATAGAAAAGGAAAGGACACCCACCGCCTCAGCAACTCCACCACCGATTCCCAACCTATCTCGCATCTTCCTCCCATTCTCCACCCGATTGCAGAAGACAGACCATCGTCATGATTCCCTCCACCGCCCTCCTCTCCTTACCCCTCCTCCTCCCCTTCTCCGCATCCGTCTGCATCCCCCGCGCACCTGCCCCTGCACCATCACCTCCTTCCTTCTTGCCGCTCTCCTCCTTCGGCCCCCACATCGCCAGCAGCATCGCCCTCTCCATCAAGGCCGTCTGCGGCCGCACCGACTACCCCGATGCCTGCATCTCCGCCATCAATCCCCTCATCGACACCGCCGCCTTCGGCACCACCGTTGGTATCCCCTCGCCGGCGCCGCACCTCCTCCCCTCGCCGGCGCCGCCCCCTGCTCCCCTCCCTCTGGGCTGCACCCCCTCCCAGCCCCGCACCCCCTGCCCCGCACCGCCACCTCCCCTCCCCGGCGCCGCCCCCCTGCTCCCCCTCCTCCCAGCCCCGCACCCCCTGCCCCGCACCGCACCCCCTGCTCCGCACCGCCACCTCCCCTCCCTGACGCTGCCCCCTTGGTCTCCCTCGTCCTGGGCTGCACCCCCTCCCAGTCCCACACCCCCTGCCCCGCACCCCTGCTCCGCCTCCCCTCCCTGGCGCCGCCCCCTGGTCCCCCCTCGTCCCGCTGGATGAAGAGGTTTGCCTCGCTGGATGGAGATGAGTTAGAGAGATCCGGACCGTTGGGTGGGGGCAGGAGAGGGATGGACCATAATACCCTTCTTAACCACACCATGATTTGAATAAACCATGGTTATTTTAATTTTTTGACGGTCAATCTGACGGAAGGGCGCAACTGATGACGGAGCAAGAAGTGAGGGGCACAACTGATATTACCAAAAAGATAGGGGCATAACTGATATTGCAACATCTCGGAGGGGCACAAGTGATAAAATCCCTAATTTTTATTATGATATAGATGATCTACATATATCAATATGTATGAGATCTTGAATACCTTGACTTCTTACACCATTCGCAGAGAAGGGTGTATTGGACTTTTTTTACTTTGAATACAATATTCACAAGTATGTAAGATTTGAAATTTCAAACAATCTAAACTCATCCTCCTATTGATCTTTTAAGGTTTAATTTTCAATATTAGAAATGTTAATGAACCATTCATTAATTTTCTAATTTAGTAGAGTCATCCAGATGTCAGAAACTATCAGATTACTATCTGAAATATATCCATCATAACTCTTTATGGTAGGTCTATTCTAGAATTCATGTTTATTTCCAACATTTAGAAATAAACAATGAATGCATTCTAATATCTAGGTCATAGAGATATTCTCTAAGACTAAGGGCTCTCCTACCGAGAATATGAAGTCTATCTAGCCAATGTTGCAATAATTGCATCAATTCCCATATAGATGACTATTAAACCTTAAGATCAAATTTTCTAATCTTCTAAAAGATATGCAACCAATTACAAACGCTATTAGAAGAGTGAGATACATTTAGTAGACTTTGATCTTATCTACTAAGTAAGTCAATATCGATGTTATATGTATATGCCGATGCATTATCCAAGTCCTTTAAGGATCCTAGATAGTCTAGATAGTCATATTATTGGTACATCGACTCATTACAGTATTGGCATTCATCCAACTCTTTCAATGTCATATGGAAGTCACAGAAGTACAGTCAACCCTTTGACTTTCCTTCTTACTTGGGTCAGACTCATGCTTCCACTGTGCTTCCTTCATCATTGCTTAAGACAAAGGATCTCTTATATTAAAGTTAAAAGATTTCAATATTAAGAGTATTTTAACATTTATACATGCTTCATTCAATTCATACAATATGGATATTATGAAGCTTCATGAATGACTAAAGTATAGATAGTAGAATGATGGCACTCATCGTATCTACATCCATCATAACTTTTAAAGATTTTTGGTTCAGGCAGGTAGTCAAACATTTTGAGTACATCTCTTATCGAGCCACCATTCTGCATAATGCAGTGAACCATGTCATTCATGATTAAATGTCGAGAGCCCATATGCATGTCAAAGCATCTTTTTAGATTTTATAAGGATTATTTGACAATTACGATCATCATCGTCTGATACCTTCAAAGCTTACTCGACGAGAGATCAAGACTATAGAGACACACAAACACTAGGTTGTTGTCCTATTGTCCATTTTAATTATCATTCCTCATTATTTCAAGGAAACTTGCATATTGCAACCACATACATTATGTGTCCAACTGCAAGTACAATATCTTGATCATGGATCCAATCCATGATATTTTAATGGTTGTTATTGAGTATAGTATTGAGTGGGTTTAATGAGGAGTATCTGAAATAAGAAATTTGCATAAATATATATATTACCTTGATTTAGGAATTTTTATATCAAAGTTGTCTTGCCTTGTCAATATTGAAATGTTCGCTAAACCCTAAACCCTAATCCAATATCGCCCCAATAATACGAGGACTCGATATTGGGTTCACTATGCATATGACCTTACTCTTTCGAGAAGCAAAGAGCCCGATCCAGATGCGTTTATATGCACGAGCTGTCACTTCGGATATGCGTATCCTACATACAATCCTTGACGACAGAACCCTTCGCATTGACGGAAGATTATGGATGTCACTTATGTGATCCTCCATATCATGTTCAAATTCTAAATAATTATTATGAATTATATTTACATAATTAATTCTTCCAAGGGAACAACATCTCTATTCATAATAGAGTGTTTACAGTAGATATAATTAATTTAATCATATTAAATCAATTATTAATCCAATCAATTAATCAACAAATTAATTTGATTATTACTTGAAGGATGGTACTTCAAGCATTATCCTTTCCTTACCCGTTGTCATGACAAGTATCGACGGGAGTGGGACAACCCTCTTACGGAGCAACTTGCTATCTCTACGCTCTCCGACTAGACACCATATCCGCTTCTGGTCAGGATAATACGGTTTGGTTATTTTGTATTTGAGATGATAATCGGTCTTTCAATCGAAGTTATACTATATAATATTTATCAAAATCATTTGATTAATATTATAAGGAGATTTGTTAAAAAATCCCCAATCCTATTCAAGCAATCATGTTTGTTGGAAAGTTCGTTATAATAAAAAATCTTATCATATTGGTTATTGCAATGTCATTTAAGAAAATAATCATTATAAATATTTCATAAATATTCATCAATAATTATTTCATGAAATTAACCATTAATTTCATTAATTGATTAAATGACAATCACATGATTTTTGATTAGGAAAACATTTTTCAGCAGTAGCCCTCACTTATTAAAATTAGCATATCTCATCATTTTAAATCCAAATCATGCAAAATAAGTTTTCAATACTTTGATTATGGACGAGTTGACAAGTCACAGTCATGATGAGTTACCTTGGTGTATGTTATTTGCTGATGATATTGTGTTGATTGACGAGACTAGAGATGGAGTAAATGAGAAGCTTGAGGTCTGAAGACATGAGTTGGAGAGTAAAGGATTTCATATAAGTAGGGCTAAGACAGAATATATGGAGTGCATCTTAAATGGAAGCAATGGTGAAGGAATTGAGGTGAAGATCGGTGATGATAACATTCAGAAGAGAGATTCTTTTAGATATCTGGGATCTATTTTGCAACATGATGGGAAAATTTATGGAGATGTTACTAATAGAATAAATGCAGGCTGGCTAAAGTGGAGAGGAGCCTCTGCTGTTCTCTGTGATAAGAAAATTCCTTTAAAAATTAAAGGAAAGTTTTACAAAGCAGCCGTGAGACCTGCTATGCTCTATGGATCTGAATGTTGGCCTGTGAACCATAGACATATGCAGAGAATGACTGTAGCAGAAATGAAAATGCTAAGGTGGATGTGTGGACACACACGTAAAGATCATATTTGTAATGATGCAATCAGAAAGAAAGTTGGTGTTGCTCCGATCGAGGATAAGATGCGAGAAAACCGCTTAAGATGGTTTGGTCATTTCCAAAGAAGATCAGTTGATGCATCAGTTAGGAGATGCGTGTGTTGGGATGTTGAGCCGGCTAAGAGAGGGCGGGGATGGCCCAAGAAGTGTTGGAAAGAGACCATACGATGGGATCTTTGTTTTGTGGATATAAGCCCGGGATTGACCCAAGATAGATCTGAATGAAGGCAAAGAATCCATGTAGCCGACCCTACTTAATTGTGGGAAAAGACTTTGTTGTTGTTACTGCATGCAAAATAAGTTTTCATAGTTTGCTAATTTGATTTACAATAGAACTCAAGTGACGTATTTCAAGATGTTTTAAAACCGTAATTAACTCTTTAATTACGTCAAGATTCACCATCCTCGAAACAATGGATACTTGTTCACTAAAAGGATCATAACTTGAGCAACAGATTCCAAATGGCGCAAACTCAAGTCCCACGTTTCCTTTTTTAATGGGGAACATTATCCAAGTGATAATTTCGTGTTTAAACACTTTAAAACAGGGCGAAAAAATCACACAAAACAGGACCGCGTGAACAAAATGTGATGAAAAAATTCACAAACCCTAAAGTGCACATGTCGTCTTAGATTTATGGATCGTATCCAAAATCTCCGACCTATAGCTCTGATACCACTTGAAGGATATGGAAAGATCCTTAAGCACATCATGGAAGCGTGAGGATTGCATCGTATGCGATCAGGAGCGACTGGTCGTACTAGTTGCTCCGGGCAGCAAAATTTAAAAAAATTTTGAACGATGAAACCACATGATCCAAGAATACTTCTCGGATTGTTTCATCTAAACCACAAACAAGTATTAGGTTTACCTCTTGAAGTGTGGTTGCGATCGGGTCTCTAAACGAAGAGACCTCTTGTCTCAAGTCCGATCCAACAGAGGAGACACTTGCAAGCGTGTTGATGAAACACGTGCTTCTCGCAATCCATGTTGATGATCCAAGCGGCGAATCTCCTTATCTCGTCTCACGAGATCTGACGTCTTCTTCACGAGCGAGGCTCACCGAAGAAGACGGAGATACACGAGCAAACGATCCGATGACATAATGGCGATGCGGCAGCGAAGACGACTCTCTCTTGGGCGATATGGTAGACGATCACAATAAGAGAGAGACTTGACGTATAGAGAATGAGAGAGAGAGAGCATATGTTGTTGTGTTTCTGATGAGTATTGAAGAGTAAGGGTTGCCTCTTCTTATATAGTATTTTTGAAGTCCAAGGATAACACAAAATCAATGAATGAGATTGATTTATGTTCCTTTCAATGACCATAATTTTGTTGTAAAAAACCAACAACAATTAATTAAATTAAATTAAATATATATTGAATAATCAGTATAAATTAATTTCAAATTAAATCAATTATCCATGGAGATAATTGGGAAGGAGGTTAACCTCCTATCATAAAGGGGGAGGATGACCACCCATTCCAATAAGGACTTGGTGCCCGTCCACCACCTTTATGTGGCTGGTTGCAATCTCCTTCCAATTCCATGAGATTACATGAAAATCTCCAATATTTACAACAGTATTATCTCACAAAAATAATTCATAATTATCTTCTGAACATTGCTATCATGCCATTGGAAATTTGTGAATCACATTCACAACCCAAAATAAAATGTAATTACATTTTCAATTAATTGTCCAATGTGAATCCAATTCACATCAACACTTAATTCGTAAATGATATTTACAAATATCTCTCTCTTGTATAGATTATAAATTGCATTTATAATATATATGATTAATATAGATAGTACTTATCCACATTATTCATATCCATGATAATTAAATCACATTTAATCATCTTGGATCTCTATTCTCATGTGCCCAAATAATATGAATCACATTCACATCATTCACATCTTTGATCATTATATTACATTTAATTATCTCAGATAACTCCTCTTATAATATGAATCAAATTCATATTATTCATGATAATTAAATCACATTTAATTATCAATTTTCTCAATGCTCGAATACATATATCAACAGTGAAATTATCCTTGAACTCTTTCAGGGATAATGTGCTTTCTCTGCAGATACTTAGAGATAAGGACATGGCGATTGTACGTTTCACGTATGGTGACTTGGATATTGAGGTCATATCTCAAATCCGGATCTTGCGGATATAATCTTTTCATTGCATCTGAATTACATTCAGATCACTATCTAACACTTGGACCGAAATTAGGTCACTTCTCTATTGAGGGGAGTCACTAAAATCCATACCCGTTTCATCACTTCTTAGGAATGTAAACGTCATGGTAATACAATTGTTTATGATCACATGACCCTCAGGTCTTCCTAATACCTGTACATCCTACATGCTGGAGGAACTAGAATAAACCCGAAGATTTAGCTCTCATTTAGACTGTCTCCTTCAGGCTTTTATTATTAAGTTTCTCATTTGACCATTAGGAGTTGATATCGATAACATACTTTCCAAAAGCATATATCATACCAGATGTTGATCATAGACTTTCCAAAAGCATATATCAAACCTACAAATTCTGTCAAGCTTCCAAAGCGAGATGATCGTGCACGGAATTTGATTCTTCCCAATATCTCATGGGTGAGCTCATGTCTTCCAGTTCAGTAAATGAACCTGTATGATCCCTTTGAGAGATTGTATTACTCATATGCCCTTGTATGCACATCAACGCGTCGATGTATAGACCTTGGTTAGGCCATTAACCTATCGGTCTGCCAAATGTACATACTCAGACATATAGTAACACATCTATCTCCAGTCAAAGGATGCATGCCTATATCATGACAACATACGACATATGTCTTAGTTATCTCGATCTCGTTAAGACAACTCTTTGAACTAACTAATCTGACACCTCCGAATCTCTATTCCTATGCAGAGGACTTGCATCAAAAGGTCGGTCAGATATCAGCCAAAAGAGAAAGGATTGCAATCTCCTACTCAGGCTGGAGATCATCTCTTAATAATCATTTGACAGTGCTTGATGAATCTTCAATCTAACTCTTTAGATATTCATCAGAGCACCAACATCTATGATTCAACAATTGAATCAACAACTGTATGATCATTAAGATGATCGTGGTACATAACCCTAATTGCACTAAGGGACTTATTATGCAAATTAGTTATTCGTCATTTCAGATCAGGGAATGATATTTGCAATAATATTTATTGCATAATGGCTCGCCGTGGGCTCACATATCCAACACAAACACACTATTCATTCAGAGGACTCAGAGAGATACAATTGCTATATTGGTTTACTTGATGATATCATTGTTACAAGGGATGATGGGCAGAACATTTATGTAACTAAGGATATCCTTGGTAAGCAGTTTTTAACCAAGGACCGTGGCGATTTACGTTACTTCCTTTGTCTTGAGTTCGTCCGGAACCAGTGAGGTCATATTATGACCTAGAGGAAGTACATTACAAATCTTTTCTTTGAGACAAGAATGATAGATTGCAAGCCTGCCACTACTCCCAATGACCTGAGCATGAAGTTATATAATGATGACATATAGGAGGTAGACAAGATGAAGTACATGGAGCTTGTTGGGAAGCTCCTTTATGTGATGATCACCGGGCCAAATATATCCTCTACAGAGAGCAAAGTAAGCCAGTTCATAGAGCAACCTAGACAGACACTTATGGATGCAGTCCATATGTATCTAATGTATCTGAAGATCTCTCCTAAGTATCTGAAGACCTCTCCTGGCACTGTTCTTTTATTTAGCAGAGAAACATCTCTTGTCATTATAATATACACAAATCTAGATTATGCGGGATGTCCCAAGGGCATGAAGTCTACGTCAGGCTTTGCAGTATCCATAGGGAGCTTCTTGGTGTCATGGAAGAGCAAGAAGAAGACGACGGTCGTCAAGTCGAGTGCATAGTAAGAGTACATAGCCATGATACAAGGGAGTATGAAGATGATGTGGGTTAGATCTGTTCTTACTGACCTAGCTATTGACGCGCCTCTTCCCATGCATCTCCAATGCGACAACTAGGCTGCTCTTTTCATTGCCAACTCCCTCCTTTCCATGAGAGAACCAAATATATTGAGTTCGACTGTCTTTACACTCATGATATGTTTCAGATGGGCTTTGTCTCCATCTCTCATGTCAGCTCAGGAGAATATATAACAAACATGTTCACCAATGCCCTAGCCAAAGGGTCATTCCAAAGATGCTGTTCCAAGCTGAGCATGACTGATATTTATATTCCATCTTGAGGGGGAGTGTTGAGATATTATTTATCTTTTCATAGCTCTTTGTATTTTCTTTTCTTTCAATCTATTTTATGTAATTTGTCCAAACATGTTTCTCCTATATGTAAGAGAACCCTAGGGCCTCATGAATAAACAATTCATTCGTTTCTCTCTGCAGAGGGTATAGGACTTTCTAGATCCTCTCCAGATCATTTCGTATTTGCATGAGAGACATGTAAAGACATTATGGTTATGTTGGTCTATCCAGATGACACCTTTCTCACTGGTGATGATTCAAACAACATTGTGGAAGTGAAAAAACAACTAAACGAGCAGTTTGTGATGAAAGATCTTCGATCTCTATGACACTTTCGTGGGATTAAAATTGCTCATTTCAGGCAAGGTCTAATTATGTCCTAGAGGAAATATATTATTGATTTATTACAAGCTATATGGATGTTAGGATCCAAACCTTCCCGGATGCAAATTTAACTCGAGGCACATATCTACGAGCTTGGAGAGACTAGAGACACAAGTTGTTATAGATGATTAGTTGGAAAGCTATTATATCTAAACTTACTAGACTTCATCAATTGTTCTACTTGGGCATAATCTTTGATTCATACATTATGATCCTAATTTACATCAAGTCCTCTTCAAGAAAGAGGTTGATATTTACAGAGTAGGACACCATGGGTCTTTCAGTCTACTTCGATGTTGATTATGGGGGTCTTCTAGATAGAAAATCTGGCTCCTTGCATACTTGACTGGAAATCTAATTACCAAATGATGTAAGGAAATATTTTGTGGTTTCTCTATTTAGTGTAGAGATCGAATACATGACAATGGAAAGTGCATCAACATAACTAGTGTGGATTGATTTGTAAATGTAGACATGCGAGTAACTCTTACTGGAGTAATGGAGCTCAAATATGATTGTTGAGAGAATTCTTATATATCTTTGTCTCTATTTGTATTTCTCATATTTTTCTGTCTTCTATATGTAATTTCTCCATAGAGCCTTTCTCCTATATAAGAGGGTTCTAGGGATACGTGATATACAACTTTCCCTTTTTACATTCTCAACATGGTATCAGAGTGACGGTCCTAGACCGGAGCTTGACCTAACCCTAGCCCCTCCCCACCAAGATCCCTCCGCACAGGCCGCTGCCTCCTTCCACGCAGGGGCCATCGCCCATCGCCACCTCCCTCCACGTGGGGATTGCCGCCTCCCTCCTCACGGGGGTCTGCTCCTTGCGCGATCACGCGCCCCTCTCCACGCGCGTGTGTCCCCTCGCGCGTGATCTCGCGGGTTGCCGCGTGGGCTGCCGCTGTGTGAACTGCCGCTGCCGCTTCTCGCGGGCCTCCTTGCATGCCGCCGCCACCGTGATTATATTCTTGCTGCCCCCGCTCATCTCGGTTTCGGTTTAGGTCCCCTTTTGGACCTCTTAGGGTGTGAAGTGATCCTCTATAAACACCCTAGCTTCCTAAAGGCGGCTTCGACGAATGGAAGAGGTTGTGGTATGAGTCTACACCCGCAACCACTTCTTATATGTTCGTGTAGACAAAGGTCTTATTTGTTCCAGTCCCAGTCTTGGTGATAGTTGTCATCATGGTTGACAACAAAGCTGATGTTCCATCCATGGGGGGCTTCAAAGGTCCAGTCCCCATCATCAAGATGGATGGTACTAACTATGAATTGTGTGCCATATAGTTCATGAGTCTGATGCAATGTAATGGCAAGAAGCATATCTTCACGGTGGAGGAGCCAAGTGACAAGACTTGGATAAATGCCTCATGGGAGGCAGATGATGCCTATGCACGGGTATGGCTATCAGGGACGGTGTCTACAGAGATAGCAAATGACATACTGATTTAACCTGCTGCAAGGGCTATGTGGGACATTCTCGCTGCGACATACTCTCCAACGAAGAACGAATCGAAGATATTACATCATCAACATGATATATTTCCATCGAAGCAGAATGGTTGACCCTTCCATACCCTCTACACTTTCTTGAGAGGCATGTTTGAGAAGCTACACGGCTACATTCCCTTGACTGCTACGCCATAACAGCTCAAGGCTAATAGTTGGGATCTTTTTAGCGGCCCTTAATCCGGAATATGTCTCAGCTCGTGCCCAGATTCTTACAGACGCTACCATACCTCCAATGGAGGAGGCATATCGCAGACTTAGCAGGTTGTCTATCTCCTCTGGTGGTAATGCGCGATCTCAAACATCATCAGCTATGGTTGCATCTCGTGGTAGGGGGGACTCTACTCCATATCGTGGTAGGGGAGGATCTTCCCGTGGCAGAGGAGGAGGTGGTCGATCACGTCAGCCGTGCACCTTCTGCCATAGTACTGGCCACTATGAGGAAACCTGCTATTCTAAGCATGGGTTTCCTGCTTCAGCTAGAGTTGCAGAACATACTTTACAGGTTGGGAGTTTTACTCCAGTTGTTGATTAGAGATTTAAAGAACTTGTGGCCAGACTCAAGAAGATCATGCCTACTTCAGGACCATCTAGCTCTCCTTCAGGATCCTCAGAGGTAGTTGCCTCTGCTGCTGCGTCTTCTTCAGGTATAACATATGCCTTCACTAGTTGTTACAGGGCAGATTTGTCAGAATGGATTATGAACTCAGGTGCATCCCATCACCTATGTGGTGATAGAAGTCAGTTTAGTGTTTTTGGTCCAACACAACCTGGACGATTTGTTGTGATAGCAGATGAAACACATTCTCCCATTACTGGTCAGGGGGAGGTACAAGTAACTCCTGCGATGAGTCTTCCATATGTTCTCTATACTCCTGATTTTTCAATGAACTTATTATCTATTAGTCAAATCATCAAAGATTTACATTGTCGTGCCATTTTTGACCCATCTGCTCTTGTGTTTCAGGACATTCTAAGGGGCAGGGTGATTGGCACTGGCCGTGAGCAAGGAGGTCTCTACAGACTAGTGCAATCTCCTAATGCTGATGCTTCTTCCATTTGCACTGGTTCTGCATCTCCTTATGGCTTCTCCGTTTTGGTCATCTTCCTTTGCAAATGCTGTGTCACGTTCTTCCACAGATTTCCCCTCGTTCTACCTTTCAGTGCGAGGCCTACCAGCTCGGGAAGCATCATCGGTCTACATTCCAGAGTTGTCAGGGTCGAAGTAGTCATGGTCTGTTTGAGTTATTCCATTTCGACATTTGGGGTCCCAGTTGTGTCCCTGATCATCAGGGGCATATGTTTTATATTGTTGCTGTTGAATTTTCAAGATTGTCATGGGTTTATCTTCTTAAAAACAAATCTGATGCTGGTCCTGTTATTCAATCCTTCATTATTGAAATAAAGAACATTTTCTCTGCAAAAATCAAGTATATACGTTCTGACAATGCTTTGGAGTTTTCTACTAATCAGCTTGCTATTTTTCTTGCGTCTCATGGTATTGTCCATCAAACTTCTTGTGCATACACTTCGCAACATAGTGGAGTGGCTGAAAGAAAACACAGCTATCTTCTAGATGTTACAAGGACCCTTTTGATCCAAAGTCGTTCTCCTCATTGATACTGGGGGGATGTGGTCCTAACTGCTTGTTACCTTGTCAATCGTATGCCTCTTCTATCCTGGGAGTAAAGATCCCGTTCTTGATTGCGTTTCCCGAGACGGATTTTTTCTCTCTCACACCTCGAGTTTTTGATTCTGTGGCTTTTGTTCATCAGATGTCCCCTAGTCTTGACAAGCTCTCTCCTAGAGCGGTCAAATGTATGTTTGTTGGGTACTCTAAGACCCAAAAAGGATATCGTTGTTTCGACCCTGTTCGACGAAGGTACTATGTTAGTGCTGATGTAACCTTTTTTGAGTCTATTATGTACTTCTCTCCTAACAAGCTCATTTCTTCTGAGGATGGGGAAGAGGTATACATGCCTCTACCTTCGATCTCTACTCCACCGCCACTACCTCCACCACCTCCTACGTCTTCTTTACCACCGCCACCACCTCCACCACCCCCATTCTTTCCCCAGGTTTATCAGCGTCGACCTCGTGCTCAAGTGCCTCGCCAGTCATCCAGTATGCTCGAGGTATGTTCTGAACATTTGAGTTCTGCTAATGACAATGGTGATTTGCATATACAACAGGTGATGCATGATATCCAAGATGCTCCACCTGCTATGAGTACTGAAGATCTAGATGCGCCTATTGCTCTACGGAAGCAGAAGTGTGCATGCACTATGCATCCTCTTGCTTCCCACGTGTCCTTGGATCGCCTTTCCGAGGAATTTCAGACGTTCGTTCTAGGGTTGTCAGCAATAGATATACCACGTTCTTATCATGAAGCGCTGCAGATTAATCAATGGCGTCTAACAATGGAAGAAGAAATGGCGGCTTTACAATCTCGAGGTACGTGGAGCATTGTGCAAGCTCCTCCAGATGCATCTATTGTTGGCAGCAAGTGGGTGTTTACTGTGAAACATCGTCCAGATGGTATAGTTGACCGATATAAGGCCTGATTGGTGGCTCGTGGGTTCACCCAAACGTAATGGGGTGGACTATCAGGATACTTTTTCACCAATTGCACGTCATTTGACATTGCGGATTCTTATTGCAGTTGGTGTTGTCCATGACTGGCCGCTTTACCAGCTGGATGTGAAAAATGCTTTCTGCATGGTGATCTGCAGGAAGAGGTTTACATGCAGTAGTCACCGGGGTTTGCTGCTGAGGGGGAGTCTACTATGGTGTGTCGACTTTACAAGGCCATATATGGCCTCAAGCAGAGTCCGAGGGCTTGGTTTCAGAAGCTCTCAGAGTTGATTGAACAAAATGGTTTTGTCAGATCTACTGCAGATCATTCTCTTTTTGTTAAGAGAACTCAGGGAGGTACGGTTGTTGTTCTAGTTTATGTTGATGACATTGTTGTTACTGGTAGTGATTTACAAAGTATTCAGGCTACCAAGGAGTTCCTTGGATGATAGTTTGTAACCAAGGATCTTGGCAAGTTGCGTTATTTTCTTGGCTTGGATTTTGCACGCAGTCAACAGGGTATGATTATGATGCAAAGGAAGTATGTTACTGATCTTCTGGCTGAGATAGGTATGATAGGCTGCAGACCTGCTACTACACCAATGGATCTTAATGCTAGACTCTATGATGATCATGGTTTTAAAAGGCGGCGCCTCGAGGCGCAAAGGCATACGCCTCGAGGCGAAGCGGGCCCAAAACGCCCCGAGGCGCACGCCTCAGGTACAACATAAGAGGCGTACGCCTCAGCCTCGCCTGAGGCGCTCGAGGCGTGAGGCGCTCGAGGCGAGGCTGAGGCGTAAGCCTCAAAAAATCATTTTTTTTAAATTTCGCCTTTTTTTTGTAAAACCGAAGGGTCGGGGGGAGGGGGGCGTTCAAAGAGAATTGATCGCTTGAAATAAGTGAAGCTCCATGATCTTGTATACATCATGTTCCATTTATCATACACCTACACATACTATTTCTATTGCACACAGATTTGAGTTTGAATTGTAATAAATATTTTATATTAGTTGCAAGTTTTCAACTTGATGTTATTTGGTTATATAAGTTGTGAATGTTAGATTAATTATCGTATATATGAAGAAGAAAGTTTGAAAATAAACATGTGAAGGTTCTCATATGACCCCCATCTTGTTGGGGTATCATATGGCATGAGGGGATGCATACGGTTCTCCAACAACGTCCAAAAGACAAATGGTTGGGATTCAAGGTATGCTGGTATTTTTTTACTTCGAACACTAAAAATTATGGGTTTTATTGTACTTTAGTATTAAGTATAGACTTTAATTCAATACTCATATAGAATTATTGAAAGTTGGAGTTGGAACTTGACATTCCATATATTAGTAGCTTAGTATTACTTTTTTTAAACTACAATGCCTTCATCGCTTATGTATTGTATGTTTTACTAGTGTTAAACTATTCGTAAATGTGTTTTTGGGAAAACTTAATATTATCATATACATTTTTCAATGTATTTTGCTCTAATTTTAATTTTTTTTCCAAAAAATTGAGGCTTACGCCTCGACCGCCTCGAGGCTTACGCCTCGCCTCAATTTTAGGAAAAACGCCTCGGACCGCCTCACGCTTTTTTAAACCTTGATGATGATGACTCTGAGGAGATAGATACGAGACAATATAGGGAACTGGTAGGAAAGTTGCTTTATGTTACTATTACTATGTCTGACATATTAATTGCTGTGAGCAGAGTTAGCCAGTTCATGGAACAACCTAGACATGTTCATATGGATGAAATTTGTATGATCTTGAGATATCTAAAATCCTCTTCAGGTGCAGGTCTACTTTTCAGAAGAGACATGTCACTCTCAGTTACAGGATGTGCTGATGCAGATTATGCTGGGTGCCCAAGGACAGAAAGTCCATTTCAGGCTTCACGTGTTCATTGGTAGCTCCTTGGTCTCATGGAAGAGTAAGAAACAAATCGTTGTTGCTCGATTCAACGTTGAATCAGAATATAGGGCTATGGCCCAAGGGAGCACAGAAATGATGTGGGTCAAGTTTGTTCTTACTGATCTTGCCGTTGAGCTGCCTCTTCCAATGCATCTCAAATGTGATAATCAAGCAGCTCTATTTATAGCTAATAATCCAGCCTTCCACGAGAGAATGAAGCACATTGAAGTTGATTGTCATTATATCCGTGACCTGATCCAAAAGGGGTTTATTTCCACCTCCCATGTTGCTTCAGGAGAACAAATTGCGGACATGTTCACCAAAGCCCTCGCAAGGGGTTCTTTCCAGCGTTGTTGTACCAAGATGAGCATGACAGATATATATGCTCTAGCTTGAGGGGGAGTGTTGAGAGAATTCTTATATATCTTTGTCTCTATTTGTATTTCTCATGTTTTTCCATCTTCTATATGTAATTTCTCCCTAGAGCCTTTCTCCTATATAAGAGGGTTCTAGGGCTACGTGATATACAACTTTTCCTTTTCACATTCTCAACAATGACAGTAGAGCATCCATGCATGTAGCAAATAATCCAATGTTTCATAAGTGAATAATATATGTAGAAGTTGATTGTCACTACACCCGGGATCTGATAAGAGGGTTGCTAAGCACCTCTAGTGTGGCTTCAGAAGACCAAACCACAGATATTTTTACCAACACTCTTGCTTGTGCTCAATTAAAAAGGTGTTGCACTAATTTAAGCGTGTTTGATATATATGCTCCAACATGAAGGGGAGTTTTGAGTGATATATTTATTGCTACCCCTCTTAGGGTACTATTGTCTTCTCTTTTCTTTTCGTTTGATGACTCCATGATGTAATACTAACTCTAGCCCCATCTTATATAAGGAGGCAAATGGTACCGTTTATTATTATCAAGAAAACTATTCATCAGCAGAAATGTTATAATATTAATAAAAAAATAGGACAAGGTAATTCTCATTCCATAATATCATTCCTTTAATTTTCAGTTGGTTATAGTATTTTGCTTTATATTTCCTCAAACTCTATATTGCTATATGTTTTATTTTGCATGACATTGATTTGTGATGTTGATATTGTTGTATGTTGGTAATGGTTGTTTTTGTTGTCAAGTGAATGCAAGTAGAAAAGAATTCAACCTGGATGGCGAGTGGGAGCAGGAGCATTGGTGAAGGGAAGGAAGCTGATGGGACAGATGATCGGAGGGCTATCGCCGATGTGGGGGAGGAGGGAGAGGTGCGAGTGGATGTGGAGATAGAGGAGCTCGTGGCAGACGATCCCTGGAGTCGGCCAAAGGAGAAAAGCGACTGTCTAAGGCGCGATGCGGTGAGGCGACATGGTGCTATCACTACGGTGCAGTGGATCTTCTCTCCAGGACATGCAAGGTGGTCGAGGAGATGTGCTTTTGAGTGCGAAGTTGGGGCATCACCGAAGGGAGTGCACCGAGAAGGGCTTGTGGTTGAAGAGACCATGCCAGATCGGTGATGTTGGTGACTGCTGAGGCGGCTGTGGTGGTTGCGGAGGAGAATTCCCCCATGGCCTTGATGGTTGACACTGAGTGGTCTTCGTTGTTACTAAGGCTTTCTAAGGAGGAGCCTTCAACATGTTCAATCGATGGGCCGGTGGACGTGGATGGCGTTGTGGGGGTTCTACGAAGTTTTCCTGACAAAATATTAGCGATAAGGGTTGGTGGTACCAACGTTGATGCGGTATGGTTGCGCAGAGGCTTGCTTTGTGTGCAAGGTTTATCAGATGAAGGCCCAAGGGAGGCAATTGCAGGGGTGTTGCAAGGCGGCTTGCCGTCGGAATCACAAGATCTGATTAGATGGAGAAGACCTCGGGTTCTGGGTGGTGGATCCGGACGTGAGGAACTGGTCTGGAAGCTTTCGGTGGCCGGTGTTCCAATGATGTGCATAAGGGTGGAGGCGCTGCGGCAAGCACTGGAACACGTAGGAGACGTGGTGGAGATTTTCTGCTTCGGCATGCGACAGAGTAAGGGCTCCAAGGTAGTGCTTTCGATGCGGGGCAAGCGGCTCGAGACGCCTCTACATGCTGCACATTGGATTGGCGGGAGGCCCATTACTTTGTGGCTCATGGCCCTTGGAGGAGGAGAGGTGCCGAAATGGGGGTTGTGCATCGCCAAGGAAGTCCAGGAGTCGAGCGCGATGGTGGGAAGCCTGATAAACATTCAATTCGGAGGTGGTATAGCCCAAAGGACCAAATTGAGAAACCCTACTGACAGGGGCAACACTTGGAATGCAGGTGCTTTGAATGCAAGTGTTGGGAGCTTTTATCAGGATCCAAGCAACGAGTAACCGTTTAACCTGTTAATCTTGGGGAAAGGTCCGATTTTGGTGTCTCCTAACCCAAACCCGAATAGACAATATTCGGGCTTGTGGATTCCGGATACTGTGGGCAGGTTGTCGGGCGCAATGCTATGCCCGAACTTAGGGTTTTCCTTCATATTTACATTGAATCCTGGTTTCGACCTTGACATGGATTTGCGGGGTTCGTCGATGTCCTTGGCCCCCATTGACCTTCAATAGCTGGTGTCGATGGAGAACTAGGGGCGCCTTCAATTGGCTCCTTTTCGTTGAGGATGGCTGCTCCAGATACTCTGGGAGTCGTCGCCTCCCCGAAGTGCATGGCTAGCTCATGTTTTAAATGTGGTGGCGGTGGAGGGAAGCTTCCCGTCGCTGGCACCATGTCGATGGTGATAGCTGTATGGAGGGCCTCAAGTTGGGAGCACCTCTCAAAGGAAGGAGGATGGGTTCTTTACGTCGGGCAAAACCAAGAGGTGGTGGTTCTGCGTGTAGGACCTCGGTACCGTATATGTCGCTTCCTGGTGGGTCGATTCCAATGGTGGTGAAGGAGGTGATGATATTCTCGCAGAAATGACAGAGGGCACATGCGTTTGACTGGGACATGCTATTGCTGGTGTGGGAGTGCGAACTGGAAGGCTTAGAAAGAGGGTAGATGGAGGTGATAATCAGGAGCTGATACTCTCACGACGAATGGAAGGAGGGACGAGAAAGACTATCTTACAGGAAAACAATGTGATCCAGGTAGGGAAGGACCGTGTTTTTTATGAGGAGAGGAAAGACCTTCTGGTGTAGCTGTAGAGAGGGTCGAAGAGAGAGAAGTCGGCGATCGCACAAACAGTGAGGATTCAGATGGCGGGGGATTCCCCCTCGATTTCCCAATGAAGCTTTTATCCTGGAATCTACGGGGCCTGGGCTTACTAAAGAAGCGGTTGGCAATTGGATCCTTGCTAGCTACGTGGAAGGTCGATATTGCTTGTTTGCAGGAGACTAAAATTGAGTCATGGGACTCGGTGAGATGGAGCTCCACATCAGGTCCTCATCTTAACGAGCACAAGGCTGTGCTGGTGAATGGAAGCTCGAGGGGAATCGTTGTTACTTGGAACATAGACAAGTATGATCTGGTTGATGAGGTGATTATGATTCACTCAGCATCTGTGGCATTGAGGTGCAAGTCTGATCAGTCTTGCTTTATGGTTACATCGGTGTTCGGTATTACGGGAGCGTCCACGAGCTTGATGTTATGGGGTGAGTTACATCATATTAGAGCAAGATTCCCGGAGATGGCTTGGCTTGTAGGTGGGGATTTCAATGTCACAATATATGCAGAAGATAGACCAGGTGGGAGAGGTGTGCAGGATCCCACTTCCGTTCTATTTGGCGATGTGTTGGAGGAGCTGGCTCTTGAGGTCATAGACGCTGCTAACAACAAATACACGTGGAAAAATTCATCATCTCATTCTCTCATCGCCCGCTTTCTTCTATCTGTCTAAGCTCCAGAGCTGTTTGGCTTTGGCGAGTGTGTCCTTGCTTCATCGATCGAGATCAGATCACACACTGCTATGTTTTGACTCACACGGCTTCCTCATTCTCTTTTGGAGGTGCATGAAGGTGCAGGATAAGCCCGGCTTCAGCAAATTGGCAAGTTGATCAGATCTCCGATCGTGCTTCGAATTCCCTTTTGTTTTTTTATCAAGGGGTTGCCACTCGACATCCTGGTCAAGTCGGTACGGAATGAATGTTTCCACTCCTTGCATGTCCTCCTCTTTGAAAGGCTGTACCATGGGTTGCTGTTGCTCGAGAAAAATTGTGTGATTACATGTAACGAAGATAAATCTCAAGTGTCTTTTGCTTGGCCTATTCGTTCAGTATAACAGACATAAGATGGGAGTGGCGCTCATGTTGTGGTTGATGATGGAAAGTTCCAGGGGTAGATCTGCAATAAAAGAACTGAGATGATGTGAGAATTTAACTTCCAGAGGCCTGTTTGTAATAATGGAGGAGTAAACAGGTTTCTTCTGAAATTTGTCCAAGGGCAGGCCTTATCTATTTTTATTAAAGAAGTATGAGGGTGGCCGCACAATTAACCCCAGTCATGTGTAGAATGCACGTGACCAAGGTTGGTCTTTGAACGCCTTGGATCAAAGGGAAGCTTGATCCAACGTCACCTATAAGCTCCTCGACGGTTTGGTAGGGGATCATCGTTATACTTTAGATTTGAGCGTTGTTGGTTGCTGGAGGAGGGATTCCGTGATATGGTAGGGACTTTCTGGACAGAGTTGGAGGGTTTTGCTACGGTTAGATTTACGCTAAAGCTGACTGCACTGCGGTACATACTTTCAAAGTTCAAGAGCGTGACCCGTTCTGAGCGTGAAGCGAGGGGGCATGCACATGAAGAATTGGGGCGGTTAGATTGACTGGAGGTTGAGAGGGAGTTGGAGGGGGAGGAGCTTATGAGTAGAGGGGTGGTTCAGAAGATCTTGGAGGAGGAAGACCAAAAACGCGAGTATGAATGGATGCAAAGATCGCGATAAAAGTGGTTGAAGGAAGGTGATGCAAATACTAAATTTTTCTACACGACGGCAAATGGTAGGAGGAGAAACTTGATACATTTGGTAGAGGTGGGGGGGGGTGGTGAGGACAGTCACTGATTATTTCAGGGGCTTGAGCAGACAAAGCCACATTATTGATCGCACTGGTTGGGGGAGGGGGTCAGACACATTTCTGGCATTGATGCGGAGTCTTTGACAAGGCAGTTTGGGATGTTAGAAGTTCAGGAGGCCGTATTAGGCCCAAATCCGGATGGTTGTCTTGGCTCGGATGGCTTTTAAGTCCTTTTTTACCGAGAGTTCTGGGATCTAATTGCTGATGAGGTTTTAGCAGTTGTTGCGGAATTTGATGAGGGAAATTTTGGCTTTATTGGATAAACCTTTCGTTTATCTTATGTGGCAACAAGAACAAAGGACTACAAACCAAGTGCTCTTATTGATGCGATTTACCTAATATTGGCGAAGCTATTGGCTAATCATCTAAGAGAGGTGTGAATAAGATCATCTCGTTTGTTCAGAGTGCCATTTTGCCTGGTCGGCAACTCATGGACACCGTTGTTTTGGCTATCGAGATTGTGGCAGATTGGCACATGAGGAAAGTGAAGAGTGTATTATGGAAGGTGGACTTCTCGAAGGCATATGATTGCATTGAGTGACACTTTATTTGGGCTTCTTTATACAGGAGGGGTTTTCCGGACAGATGGATTTCATGGATGAAGAGGTGTGTTACGACCGTGTCGTGTGCTGTTTTAGTGAACGGACAACCGAATGGGGGATTCTTTCAGCCTCAACATGGTATTCGGTAGGGCTGTTCATTGGCGCCATTACTTTTTGTGCTAGTATCTGACGCATTGACCATCATGGTCGAACGGGCTGTTGCGGGGGATTTTTGCAATGGGTACTCGAAGGATGGTATATCCATTTCTTTCCTTCAGTATGTGGATGACACGATACTTTCTGCGGAGAGGGGAAGCTGATAGTTGTAGATGCTTGTCAATTGTCATGGACATTTTTGAGACTGTTTCTTGCCTGAGGCTGAATAGGGAAAAGTTATAGTTCGTTCCCTTTGGCTTGGCGGATGCAAAGATCGATTTGTGTGGGATGGTTGCGGTCACCCCACAAGGACATGCCATTGCAATACCTTGGCGTGCCACTAGTAGTTGGTCGGATGTGCGTTGTTGGCTGGTTACGGTGATTGAGAAGATGGAGCAAAAGCTGGTTGGATGGAAGTCTGTTTGACTATCTAAGGGTGGCATGTTGGTGCTTCTATGTTCGGTTCTATCAGAGATTCATATTTTTTTCCTATCTTCTTGATTAGTTTCTATCGATGTTAGGTAGAGGCTTGAGACCATTATGTAGTGAGTTTTTGGACATTCGGGCATTCGAATGGGTTTCCTCTAGTAGAGTTGAAGATAGTATCGCGTTCGAAAGAGGATGGGGTCTCGGTGTACGCAACATGGAGGAGATGAACAAGGCCTTGCTTAACAGGTTGGTCGCTCGTATTTGGAGCAACTGTGACAGTTTGGTGTGCAATCTTATCTGCAGTATCTATACGCCAGGTCTTTCATTTCCAACCCCCGAGGATCTTGGTAGTGCACGATCTTTTTTCTGGAGGGGCATTTACAGTGTTGCGCAGGAGCTATGGCCTTCTCTGAGACCGTTGGAGATGGCAAATGTTTTCGCTTTTGTATATATGATGGGACTAGGGGGTGATGAAACTTTAAGTGGCATTATTAATAGCGTCGAGTTGTAGCACACCCACTTAGCGATCTATCAGAAATTGAGCTCGAATAATCTCCGCGAGGAGGGGCTCAATTTAATAAAATAATTTTAACCTGGGAAGTCCAGGGTCGAACTCAGGGACACGAGCTACCTTAATGGCTAATCAGATCTTAATACATAATTTAAGTGATTAATTTACCTATCTAGGTCAACAAACGAGGCACACATACAAGACTGCACAAGTGAACAAAATGCATTTTTATTTTTATTTTATCCATGTTAATTAAGAAAACAAAATGCAACATAATGCCATGGTATGCACACAAGTATATACACGCACAAATATGTCCCTAAATTAATCAATTAATTGAGCAATAAATGTATGATCAATTTCACGGTTCATTTGATACATTATACTAAATGTGTATCTCAACAATGGCATTTAAATGAAAGGAAATGTGGTACACTATTTCTAAAAATTAAGCATACTGTCATAAATGTCACATCAGGAAATAAACCACACCATTATGTAGAGCATCAGATAAGTAAAATAATGAAATTGAAATCATAGAAAAATGAGTCCATATGCTCAAGATATAAAGTAAAGAGTCCAGGGGTATAACTGAAAGGAAAACTTGCAAGAAATATATATATATATAGAACTTTACATATAGGTCCTGTCAGGGGTATTTTTACAAATATATAAAGTCGGAAGGGTTTCTCTGTAATTTTCTATGTGCGCGGGAGCATATATGCAAATATGAGAAATCGACAGGACCCCCACGCAAAATACCCAGGCGCGCCACATGCCTCACGTGTGGGAGGACCTATTTGCAATTCCAGATAAGCGACGGGCTTCGGCTGCAAAATACCCACCCCCTCACGCATGGTGCACGCGATTTGAGGCTCGGGGAGCAGGTTGACTCAAGGCAGGTGGCTCGAGCCACGTGGGTGGCCTGAGTGGCTTCGATGCGGCTGTGCTCCTTCGAGCGTGATGGCTCGAGCTAAGACTCGGTCAATCATTACGGACCGTCCGATCAAGATGATCGACGGTACCTGTAAGCTCCTGCCTCAGTTGCTTTGCCCCTTCTGCGACGGACTTTGTTGTGCTCTGACAAGACCTACATTCCTCATCCGATGCCTAGCTACTGTGTGGAATGTCCCAACACCTTCATGATGGACTGACGAAGGTTTTGGATGGTCAGGGGATCGACAAAGGTGCACAGAGTGGTGAGGCTACGGAGCTCTGCTAGAGCTCCTGCTCTAGAACGGATATAGGTCGAATCCTCCAGCCACTGATTGAATTAGGACATGCAAAAAGTTAGAATCAATAACTGAAGCAAATGGTGCATGAGTAAGGCGAGTGAAGGACCTGGAGCTGGCGAGATGGTGGAGATTCTATGTGTTCTTCTCTAGTGAAGGAGGAAAAAAAGGAGCGAAGCGGTAAGTGGTATGGAAGAAGGGAGAGAGTGATCAGAGGGTTGGGCGAGGATGATGGGTGACATGAAAAAGTGTAGGGATGATAGATTAGAGGTGAGGGTGTTTGCACGAGCCGAATTAATTCAGAGAAAACAAATAGAAAGCAATAAGAGAAGCTTACGTAGAATTGAAGAAGTCGCCGGAGGCGGAACGAGGCTTGGGTTGAGCTCCAAGCGGAGCTCCGATCGTTACTTCGAACGACCATGGCTGGACGTAGCATGGTTAGGAGACCATGGGCCTCACCGGAGTAGGAATCCCATTCTCGCATCTCAATTCACCCTCCCCCTGTCAGGCGATCCTTCTTGCGGTGAAACACCTCCAGCAAGACCTCCACCGAGCCTCCAGGCGGTAAGTATGCAGCTTGCATCGCCAACCGCTTCTTGATGCACAACAACCATCGAGCTCTCAAGCCCAGGCAGCGGCGGCAAGAGAATAAGGCCCCTATTGGGGGTGGTGATCTTCGATAGAGGGATTCCCGAGTGGGAACCCTAATTAAAGAAGCAACCCAAGTGGGCTGATGGTTTTAAAAAATGAATAAAAAAGGGAGAGCCCAATTCATGAGTTGAAAAAAAAATGCCGTGTGTTTTGAGGAAAAGGGAGGGAGGGGCTGCTGCAAATGGTCCCTTTGGGCCGTGTATTCAAAAGAGAGAGACATGGGCAAAAAAAGATTGGCCTCATTTACAAAGAAAAAAAGGAGTCATCTATTTTAAAAAAATGGAGGAGTTCGCTGCAGGTTTTGGCCCATGCTTGGGCTATGTTATAAAAAAAATATTTTGAGAAAGAGGTGCGTACAAAAAAAACCGTATGCTTGAGATTTTTTTTGAAACGACTACTAGAAAGTAGCCGGGGGGAAAAAAGAGGATCGTATAAAAAAATCCATATGAGAAAAAAAATGATTAAAAAAAGAAGAAGAAAGAAAAGCCAAAAAAAATTGAGACGACTTATGCATGTTCATTTGTTCCTTCCCATTTTCTTGTCTTCTTCCAACTTTGTTGATGTCATTATGTTCCAACAAGTATGAGAGAAAGGGGGAGTATTATGTAGAGTCCTACGACTCAAATGATTCAGATTCCAGTTTAGATTCAGATTTTCCAGATTCAAGGCCAACTAGATTTTAAACTCTACAACTTTTCAGTTTTAGACTTTGCGGATTGGTTCAGAGTCCAAGTTCGAGGCACTCCATATTTGAGTGACCTAATTTCTTCAAGTTCTCTAGAGAGACTCATTTTCAAATGCACATGTGTGCGATCTTTTTTGTGTGGTCCCCATCCTTTGTTTTTTTTTTTGGTCTCAACATTTTCATGTGATCCATATGGACTCCAGAGTAAAGATCCCATTCTCTATATCATGTGTGCTAGGGTTTTCATGTGGTTTCATAGGGACTCCAGAGTAGAGATCCCATTCTCTGAGCCAGTATAGGATAGACCTAGTTCTCCGACAAGGATGCTTTTCCGACTCCATTCTCCAGCGACTGTGTACTCCGACGAGGATGTTTCCACGGCCTTTTCAGTTCGACCTTTCAGAGAGATGGATCAGTTGTCCAAAAGATGTGGCGGGCCAGAGTTCTCCATGTGGAGACTCATTTTCAATTGAAGTGACTCTAACAGGTGCAGTACATAGCACATGCTCTCAGACGAGGAGATTTAGTTTGACTCACACACTAGCCCGTTTGTTCTTCCTCACCTGCACAACAAGAGAAGCGACGTCCTCGACATCAATCGACAGTTGTGTATGCGTTGAGTTGATATTGTTTATAGTGTTTTGTATGTGAGTTTGAGTGATTTCTTTCTGTTTGTCCAAACTGAGCATTGCATGCTCCAGCTTGAGGGGGAGTGTTGGAGTATATACGTCATTTGTATAGATAGGTAAATGCATCTCTCCAGGATCCATTTGCCACATGTAGTATTTAGTCCCACATTTACCAGTGGTGGGACTTGGAGGGTCTGTGGAGGCTATATAAGAAGCTCTAGACCTCCTGTATCAAATGAGAAAGTCAATAGACACATCAACCCTTTGAGGTGTTCTCCCATGGTTTCATTCTGCTCCTTAGGGAGTATGATTCCACACAAAATCTCGTTGTTTTTCAATGTTTATTCTATTTTTTTATTCACTTCTGCATTCTTATTTTCTAACAACTTCTATCAAAATATTTTTCAACAAAAGATAAATTATACTAGGGGATGCTATAGAGTCCACGAACAGCCACCATCGTCTTCTTTTTCCAAACATCAAACACTGGTACATGCAGGGATGAAGGTTTAATAGATCCACAACCAATATTTATCTATAACAAATACAACTTTGTGTGGTATTATACACACCAATGTAATGGCTACAAGCTGATATCTATATTACCCGTCAACCTGTCGTCATGTTTGACCTGTAGGAAGGCCACATGTAAAACAATGCTAATAAAGTAGTCCCATGCCTCAGAAAGTGAAAACTGGCAAGGCGAAGATTGAGAAGTAGTTAATAATTAATCGACAGGCTTCTTCAATCAGTGGTGGAAAAAAATTCCACTTATATTTTCAAGTAGTGATTCGACTAAATGTTGGCTGGATAGCTTACACTTGCCTATACATAGCCTTCGTATGGAGAATGCACTTTGAAGTTAAAGCTGAAATCTTTTTTTCAATTATAAAAATGTTTCTTTTATTTCTTCTAGTATTTCTTCTAGTATTTCTTCTAGTCTAGCAGTTATCTATCTATATAAGAAAAAGGGAGCCTACACCGGGGGTGTAGGTAACTACCTACATCCGGATTTTTTTTATTAATTTTTGATTTTTTGAAATAAAACCTTGGGGGAATTATATCACCATGATGTCATTCCAAATTCAACTTAATTCGTAGATTTTGTCATATCCATCAAGACTATCAAATTTTAACGGTTTCAGAATTGCTGAAATTGATCTCTTATAGACGAACATGTTAGGAATGTTTGTTTTGCATGGAACCTGAAACACATATTCCCCTCAATACATTACACAAATCCTCCTAAGGTTTCCCTCATCAAAACCCAAAAATAATGAAAAAAAAGGGACGGGTGTGGGCTCCCATATATATATATGTATATATATGGCAAAATGGCAAAGCCTTCTCCCACTTTAAGTAGGGTTGACTACATGGATTCGTGCTCAAATCCATGTTGAAAGATCTTGAAAGATCTGACTATTTTTTACGCTGACTGTCGACTACCTAGCACAACCTCCACATTATCAATTAATATATAAATATAAAAAATTGGCAAAGCCTTCTAGGGTCGGCTACATGGATTCTTATCCAATCCATGTTGTAAGGTCTAACTGTTTTTTACGTTGGTTGTTGACTACCTAACACAACCTTCCTTGGGCTGGGCGGTGGATTTGAACCCTGATCTTTTGAGTGGTAGGCACTTTGTTCTACCACCCGACCATTGACATGTGTGCTAATATATATATATATATATATATGATTTTTTTTTCATATTACATACTTTTAGTTAGTTTGTTTCGTAACAAACTATATCCAGACCTTTCATTCTCATATCCTTGAAATGTACATCAATTAACGATTATCATTAGAAGCTGACAATACTGAGTGATTATAACAATATATTTTGATGCAAATGACAAAAATTAGTCACTTGTACTTGTCCTGCAATTATCCAGACATATTTAGCCTGTTGCATATTCATTTCTTGCAGAGGATTATCTTTCATATTTTGCTTCTAAATCAAGTCGAATCTTGTGGTGGATTATGGAGAACCGAAGGGAATATTTTGATAGATCAAAAAAGTTATTAGATCGTGTAAAGGTTCTGATGTTCTTAGCAGAATCACAGTCTAAACAGTGGCTAACGTGGTGTGAAGAAGAAGGCATCCACTTAAGGACAACGCCGAGAATTGTTCCACTTTCCGTAAATGATGAATTGGCATTTGTAGCTGGCATTCCCTGTCCTTTGAATGACCCTTCCTTTACTGTCATGAAGATGCAGGAGAAAAGAAATCTACTCAGGCTTGCAGTGAGAAGAGAGTTCGGTCTATCTGACAATGACATGCTTGTTATGTCCCTTAGCAGCATCAACCCTGGAAAGGGGCAGTACTACCTCATTGAATCCGTTGTGATGATGCTTGAGCAAACCCCTTTGGTCATTGATTTGAAAAGTGATGGTTTTGTGGGAGAAACAAACAAGTCAATTCTCAGAATTCAAGACACGGAACATCAAAACCCAAGAACTTCATCTCATATTGCTGGCCACATTATGAATGCTGCAGAGGATGATCTTACTCGAATGGACAATATGAATTTAGCGAATCCCAAGAGAAGACGGCCAAAAACAATTAATTTTCTTTCTTCAGGTGATTTTTCTGGACCTCTGATACATGAAGTTCCACATAAAGCAAGAAGTCTGTTGTTAGATGAAGAAACTCTTAAGCGGCATAATCTGAAAGTTTTGATTGGTTCTGTTGGATCAAAAAGCAACAAGATACTATATATCAAAGACATTATGCACTTCTTATCCCAGCATCCAAACCAGTCCAGATCATTGTTATGGACTCCTGCAACTACACACGTTGCTTCACTCTATGCTGCTGCTGATGTTTATGTAATAAATGCCCAGGTAATCCTTTTTTATGCATCATTCTGCATGTAATGCTGGAGTTATTTCGAACAAAATCAATTGTTGTAAAATCTTCCTAGCACATAAATATTACACCAGCTCTTAAATTGACGTGTAATACAACTATATAAGAAGCCTCTGCATTATTTTTTTTCTTGTTATGATTATTAGAGTTTTCCCTTCGACAATCTCTTTTTCTTGGATGCATAATGTCCTATATTTTCTCGTGCATATGCTGTAGTTTCCCTTGTCCTTAGTGAAATATAGTAGGAGGATTAAGTCAACAGAGTACTGCTTCATTCTTTCTCACATGGTGTCAGATAAGCACCTATTACTTATGGATGGGAAAATGCCATGCACTTAGACATCTGGTTCCACAATTGGCTTTTATCGAAGAGAACCTTTGAGTTGTGTTGAAATATTTGTATCTCTCTGTGGTTTATTTGTATTTCTTAATTTATCTTGTCTTCACTATTTAATTTTTCCATAGAGCTTTTCTCCTATATAAGAGAGCTCTAGGGCTTCGTGCAATAAACAATTCTATATTTCCTTTCCACATGGTATCAGGGCGACGGTCCTAAGCCGGATCCTATGCCCTAGATGCCCCTTCTCACCAAAAAATCCTAACGCGAGCTTCGCGTCTCGCGCAACAGCAACAACAGTGGCGACTGACGCCACCACCGCCGCACGCAGCATCAGCCAGGGTTGTCGCCGCATGCTGCAGCAACCAATTCCGCCGCGCACGCAGCAACAACCCATGCGCCGCCGCACACAGCAACAACCAATGCCATCACCAGCCCCTGGAACGATAGCCTCGGGCTGCTCTGCCACCGCCGACCCCTGGAATGGCAGCCTAGAACTGCTAGCCATCCTTGACTTTCATCTCGCGGACTCCATCGTCCTAGGGGTCCCCGTTTGACGGTTTTGAGGTCTGATCCTTGGGTTTATAGGGTTGATTTAGCCATCTAAAATCATCCTAGTTACCTAGAGAAACCTCAAACGGATGGAAGAGGTTGTGGTATGAGTCTACACCCACAACCGTCTTCCTATATGATTGTGTAGATGCAGCCATTCTTGTCTACAACCCCAATCTTTGCCATTGTTGTCATCATGTCATATAATAAAGTTGATTCCAAAGCCAAGGTCTCGTCCCTAGGTGCCTTTAAAGGTCTAGAGCCCATTGTCAAGATGGAGGGGACAAATTATGATCTTTGGACCATGCAGTTTATGAGCCTAATGGAATGTAACGGCTAGAACCACATCCTCACATAGGATGAACCTAGCGACAAGACTGGGATAAATGCCTCATGGGAGGTAGACGATGCCCATGCGTATGTATGGCTACCTGGGACTGTGTCAATGGAGATAGCTAATGATATTCTGAGTTAGCCTACTGCAAAGACTGTGGGACATTCTCGCCGCCATGTATTCCCCGGAGAAAAATGAATAGAAGATACTGCAACTCCAGCATGATATCTTCACTTCGAAGCAGAATGGGCGTCCTCTACATACCCTCTACATCTCTCTAAGGGGTATGTTTGAGAAGCTTCATGATTTCATCCCCTTGACTGCTACGCCAGAACAACTCAAGGTGTACAGGAATTCTGTAATGACTGGAGTGTTTCCAACTGCTCTTAATCATGAGTACGATGTTGCTCGAGCACATATCCTTACAGATGTCACCATACCTCCGATGGAGGAGGCACATCGTAGATTGAGCAGGCTTTCTATATCTTCTGGCGGTGTTACTCAACAGCATCAGACTTCTTCTGCTATGGCTGCATCTCGTGTTAGAGGAAGCCTAACAGAATACCGTGGTCGTGGCAACCGTGGTAGGGGAGGAGGTAGCCGACCTCGTAAGCCTTGCACTTACTGCCACAAGTCTGGACATTCTGAGGATACATGCTATTCTAAGCATGGCTTTCCTCCTTCAACGCGTGTTACAGAGCAGACTGAGCATGTTAGTACTCCTCCTGCTTCTGATCAAAGGTTCGATGATCTTGTAGCTCATCTGAGAAAGATCATGCCTACATCCAGCCCGTCCAGCTCTCCTCCTGGATTCTCAGAGGTAGCCGCCTCAACGTCTACATCACCATCAAGTACAACATATGCTCTTACTAGTTACATGGCAGACTTATCCTAATGGATCCTGGACTCAGGATCTCCACACTATCTTTGCGGTGATAGAAGCCAGTTTAGTACATACAGGTCGACTCATCCAAGTAGATCGATTATTATAACATATGGAACCCACTCTCCTATTACTGGTCAGGGAGAGGTGCAATTGACTTCAGGGATGCGTAATGTCCTTCATGCTCCTGATTTTTCCATGAATTTATTATTTATTAGTCAAATCACTAAAGATTTATATTGTTGTGCCCTATTTGATCCTTCATACCTTGTATTTCAGGACATTCTTACGGGCAGGATGAGTGGATCTGGCCTTGAGCAAGGAGGATTGTATAGACTGGTCCAATCTCCATATGATGGTACTTCGTCTTTGCACAATGGATCAATCTCTCCGTATGTGTGGCACCTCTGTTTTGGTCATTTTCCTCTGCAAAAGCTGTGTCACATTCTTCCTCAGATTTCCCCTCGTGCTACTTTTCAGTACGAGGTTTGCCAGCTTAGGAAGCATCACCAGTCTACTTTCCAGAGTCGTCAGGGTCGTAGTAGTAACAATACTTTGAGTTAATCCATTTTGATATTAGGGTCCAAGTCGTGTCCCATACCATCATGGGCATAGATTTTATCTTGTTGTTGTGGATGATTTTTTCTAGGTTGTCTTGATCTTTCTGCTTAAAAACAAGTCTGATGTTGGTCATATTATCCAGTCGTTTATTAATGAAATAAAGAATATCTTTTCTGCGAATGTCAAGTATATCCGTTCTTACAATGCTTTAGAATTTTTTAATCGTCAACTCTCACAGTTTCTCAAAACCCTTGGTATTGCTCATCAAATTTCGTGCGCTGATACTTCCCGACAGAATGGGGTGGTTGAGTGCAAGCATCATCTTTTGGATGTCACTAGAACCCTTTTGATCCAGAGTCATGCTCCTCATTCTAACAGCTTGTTATCTAGTGAATCGTATGGCCTCGTCTGTGTTGGGAGAGAAGATCCTGTTCTCGATTGTGTTTCCTGAGAAGGATCTTTTCTCTCTCACTCCTCGTGTTTTTGGGTCGATTGCTTTCGTTCATCATACGTCCCTTGGTCATGGCAAACTCTCTCCTAGAGCTATCAAGTGCATCTTTGTCGAGTATTGCAGGACTCAAAAGGGATACCGTTGTTTTGACCCTGTCCGTAGGAAGTATTATGTTAGTGCTGATATCACCTTCTTTGAGTCCATTATGTTCTTCTCTCCTACAGGTGATAAGCTGATTTCTTTGGAGTCTGGAGAAGAGGTATACGTGCCTTTACCTCCAAATGTGTCTACATTGAACTCTACTTCCTCACCACCTTTATCACCATCTCCACCTCCACCTCCACCTCCACTACGTCCATCATCTTCGTCTGCTGCACCCCCATACTTTCCATAGGTTTACCAGTACCGACCTCGTGCTCATGTGCCTCCTCCAACATCCAGCACACCCCAGGTATGTTCTGAACACTTGGTTTCTTCTGATGGCACTAGTGTTTTGCATTTACAACAAGGTGAGCAGGAGTTATAGTCTTATAGATGTGACAATCACTAAGAAGGCTGCAGACCTTGATATGCCTATTGCACTACGGAAGCAGAGGCAGATATGCACTATGTATCCCCTTGCTTCCTTTGTCTCTCTTATACGTCTTTCAGAGGAGTTTAAGCGGTTTGTGATAGGTCTGTCTGCAGTTGAGATACCAGGGTCCTACCAAGAAGCATTGCAGGTTAGTCAGTGGCGTCTTGCTATGGAGGAAGAGATGGTAGCGTTGCAATATCGAGGCACATGGAGTGTTGTTGATGCTCCCCCTGGTGCATCTGTTGTGGGGAGCAAGTGTGCATTTACAATGAAGCACCGTGCTTATTGTCCAGTGGACAAATACAAGACCAGGCTGATTGCTCGTGGATTCACCTAGACGTATGGAGTGGATTACCAAGATATGTTTTCCCATGTTGCTTGTCACTCTACTATGCGGATCCTGGTTTCTATCGTTGTGGTACGTGACTGGCCTCTATTTCAGTTGGATGTCAAGAATGCCTTCCTGTATGGTGACTTGCAGGAGGAAGTCTACATGCAACAACCGCCAGGGTTTGCTGCTCAGGGGGAACCGCATATGGTATGTAGACTTCACAAGACGATTTATGGTTCTAAACAGAGTCCGAGAGCTTGGTTTCAAAAGCTCTCAGAATTGATTAAACAACAAGGGTTTATTAGATCTACTGCAAATCACTCTCTTTTTGTAAAGAGATCCCAGAGAGGTACTGTAACTACTGTTGTTATATTGATCTATGTGGATGACATCATTGTTACGGGTGATTATGGGCAGGAGATTCATACAACTAACGACTTCCTTAGACATCAATTTGTGACCAATGACCTTGGCAATCTTCGTTATTGTTGGAGTATATGTGTTGTGTGCTACTTGAGTTGTAGATGGGTAAATGGATCACTTCAGGATCTATTTATCACATCCATGTGTTTAGTCCCACATTTACCAGTGGTGTGACTTGGAGGCTCTGTGGAGGCTATATAAGGAGCCCCAGACCTCCTGTATCCATTGAGAAAAAAGCAATGAAGCATATGGTCCTTTGATGCCTTCTCCCGTAGTTTCATCCTGCTCCGTAGGGAGTAGGGTTCCACGTTAAAATCCCTTGTTTTTCATTTTTTATCTTTATTTCTCTGATACGCTTCCGCATTCCTATTTTCTAACATGGTATCAGAGCGGGTTTGATTCTCGCAAATGTGTTCTTGAAAGTTTTATTTTCATACTCTGTTCAAGATTTGATAATCAGATTCAGTTTTCGGATCATTCATGGTTGATTATTGTTCAAGATCATTGAGGTCCGAGTTCAGTAATTAGGGTTTCTTGAAACCCTAAGTTTTGACTGTCATCAAGTTCTGAAGATGCCAAAGCAGCCTCAGCGCCGAAGCACTTTTGGTCGCGCCCCGATGGCTCGCCTCTCCGCGCGAATATTCCAAGCAGACCGCCGCAAGGTGGCATCTTCTGTAGGTGGCATCTTCAACCGCGAGCCCTAATCCAGGGCTCCACCTCCATCTGTTCGATGGTCCCGAAAGAGTATAGACATCTCCTCACATGTCGCTCGCAACAGGTGGACATCATGGTTGTTTCCTCTCTCCGGATCGTTGCATCGTCGTGCTCATGCGGCTCCAGGAGGCGCACAACGGTGCCGCCATCCTTGCAATCTCCTGGCGGCGACACCTCATGCAGGTGGCGATATTCCAAAAAAAAGGCAGCAAGGCATCATTGCCTAGGCCGCATGTCCTTCCCTCCTCTTCCTGTCGAGCGCCTCCAACATCTACACGTCTTCTCTTGATCTTCACAAAGGTCGCATCGCCCTTGGCGGTCAAGCTCCTCTCCAGATCGGGCAGCGCAAGATCCAGATCCAGCTACAACAGGCGGCGAGGAAACCCCATGCCGCACCTTCAGATCGCTGGCGGCGCGCGAGCAAGAGAACCCCCCCCCCCCCCCCCCACATTGGGGGCGGCGCGATGTGCAGAAGCAGAGCCCCATCGAGGGGCGGCAGTCGCAGATGGTTCCCATGGAACCCTAAAATAAACGCCCCAAGTGGGCATGTTTTATTTAAAAAAAAGGAAATTGTTGTTGGAGCTGATGTTCGGTAGACCCAAGTGGGCCGTACACTGCAAATGACCAAGAAAAAAAAAGAAAAAGGGAGGGGGAGGCCTAGTCGTGAGAAAAAAAATGAAAAGAAGCCCACTATTTGGACTGAAAAGAGAGAGAGAGAGAGGTTCATAGTTTTGTAAGCCAATTGGGCTGAGTTGTTTTGGGTCGAGATATTCTGTTTTAAAAAAACAAAAACAAAAAAAGGCGCGTACACAAAAAAGCCGTACACAAGTTTAAAAAAATGAAAAAAAAGAAAAGAAGTTAAAAAATGATGACACGACTTAAAAAATGTTGAAAAAATATCGGCTAGGTGATTCATTTGTTCTCCCCATTTTCTTGTCTTCTCCCAACTTGGTCGATGTTGATTTTTCGACCAGTCTGGGAGAAAGGGGAAGTATATGTAGAGTTGCATGCCTCGTTATCTGATCCAGATTCTCCAGACTCCATATTCCAGGCCAGTTAGATTTCCAGACTCTACAGTTCAGATTATTCATACTCGACGCCAGATTCTGAGTATTCAATTTCAGACACGCACATGTATGCGATTTTTTCAGATGTGCACATGTACGACATCATTTATCGTAGTCCCCATCCTTCCGAGGTTCCTATGAGAGAGAACCCACTTCGAGATCCCTATGAGAGAGACCCTTCTTCAGATATCTACGTATGGATAATTAGTGATGCTCTTTTCGGCCTTTTTTAGAGATGGAGCAGTTGTCCACATTGTTGTGGCGGGCCAGAGTTCTCCGTGTAGTGACTCATTTCAGTTGCAGTGACTCTGATAGACGCATTTCAGAGCACACTCAATTGACTCACACTTCAACCTGTTTGTCCTCCCCACCTAGACGGCATGAGAAAATTAGAACAACGACTTCGACGGTGGGAGACTTCGATCTGGCGGTGCTCAGGGTCCGAAAATCACCAATCAAATCACGTAGAATCGATTGAAATTCGAGCAATACGGACATTAACTCCTTGTTGTAGGTTTCGTTGGCTCACCGTTTACGTTCCAACGAACGATAGTCTTTCATTGTGTACTTGTGCGAACATTGGTACGGATCATTAGATTGCGAGGACGATCTTGATGCCATGCTCTGATACCAATTGATGCTAATCGGAAATTTGCAACGATAGAAAATTATTTTTGATGGTGGAAATATTTGGTGGAGAAAAAATAGAGGGTGGGAGAAGAGAAAAACTCGTCGGTTGCGAGGGATTTGGAGGAAGAAGCACGTAGATCGCGTGGAGAGAGAAGGGAAAGGAAGAGATAAATGAGATAAATCTCAATTTGATTTCAACTTGAACTATCTTGAACAAAGGACTATCATCCCCTTTATATAGGAGGGGTAGGATTACAAAAATAGAAACAAAATCAAAATTCAAATCCTAGCTTATCCTAATTTGGACGCTAAATATCTCTAACCGATTAACTACTAAATATAACCAACTAATTAAATCGAGATCACATGCGATCTCTTTATTTTAAAATAAAATTGCAACGGACTAAATATAATTACTCGACCTAAATTTAATTAAAAGACTAAAAATAAAGCCCTATTTATTTGTCTCGCATTGCATCAAGTAATTGAATTTAAATAAAACATTAAGCACATTATAATAAGTTTGCTTTAAAAAGAAGAAAAAAATAAAAAAAACATGGTATCTCCAAGTGAAAATCGATCGACTAGTGTGCCTAGTCAGAATTAGTCGGTACTCGGTCGGCCACCCTACTGATTAGACTAGTCGGGCCAGTCGGACGACTTTTACAACACTGCCAAGTCCTTGTTCAATAATACAATCATCTTCTTATCTATCTCTAATTAATTTAAGTATTAAATCAAGCAAGAAATCAACAAAGAGTTCAATTCAAAAACTCTTTGTAGTGACACCTTGTGTCAATACACATCCAACAAATTTCATATATGGAATGAGATTCTTGCTAATTTATTAATTGGTTAATCAATAAATAATGCAACAATATTGAGAGACATATTCTCAATATGACTCAATATAATGGCACCATGTGTACAACCATTGTACACACCACATCTTGACTAAGTATAGTCATGGTTGTTGCCTTTCAGTTATCAATAAGTTTTCTTCATAATCACATTATCATTATTGGAAAATTATGAAAATAATCCCTATAGCTTATGTCATATTACAAGTACAAAAAATGTAAATCCAATTTATATCTACGAATTATTGTGAATCAAATTCACATAACTTCATGCCTAGGAAATATTACGCAAATCATATTTACATATATATATAGTATTTACATGAATCGTATTCATATAAATATTAGTTATTGTGAATCATCATTCATATTAATTAATGAAATATATTTCGTAAATCAAACACAAAAATGCCCTCATGAAAATTGCAATAATAACAATTATTACAACATTGACATCTTTAAGTACGAGTCCTAATTTAATTAGGACTCATGAGATACAAATGCAGATCGGAGATAATGTCAGGGAGATCATACTATACATGTATAATGACGTGAAATATGGATATCAATAGAAGTTCAGAGTTTATACCATTTTTAGCTTGAAATTGATACACTCGTATCATCCGAGCTCGAGTCGAACACTTCCCATTCGAAATGAGCTCAACGAAATGCAAGCCACTCTATGTGAGCTCGAGAAATTATTGGTGAGCTGAATCCAGCTTCCTTGACCATTTCTATTGAAAGTCCAAACCATTTGAAGCTTAGAAATGAGCTCAAAGAGCTTATATATTTCCATTTCCATGATCATATCTGTTTTTAACATTTGAACATTGAAATTGGAATTGAAATTGGATTCAATAAATTGAGATTTAATCCATTTAGTTCTCAAATCATCAGGCTAAATGGAGCCAATAAAATCTATCATGTTTCATCACTTTCTCGGAAAGGAAGTTTCATGGTAGATGATCTATTATGGTAGAGTTAATCTTGAGTATTCCCAATACTCATTCATCCTTCACACTGGAAAAACTCTGATATATCCGAAGTTCAAATCCTAATTTGACTGTCTTCTTCAGGATAATTCAATAGATTTCTCATTTGATATTTGGGCGATAATATTAATCATATATTTTCCAAAAGCATATATTAATATCTCAAATTCGTGTCTTATTTCATAAACAAGACGGCCATGGATAGAATTCATTTTAACCCCAAATTATCTCATGAGTGAGCTCTATCTCTCGGCCCATCAATTATGAACCTGTATGATTCCTTTAAGAGATCGTACATCTCTTATGTCTTAATATGCATACCTACGCACTGGTATATTGACCTTGACTAAGTCACCAACCTATTGCTCTATCAAATGTGCATACTCATACACATTGATGCATATCTGTCTTAGATCAAAGGATGTGTTTGTGATCGTGACGGTTACGATTCAGCTCTTAGTTTTTCTCGACCTCATTAAGTCACTCTTTAACTTGATTATTCCAACACTTTCGAATCTCTATTTCTATGTAGAGAACCTACATCAAGAAGTAGGTTGGAAATCAGTCTACAGAAAATGATTGTCATCTCTTTCTCAGACTAGAGATCTTTATTGAATATCACATGTTCGAAGTCAGTTGTGTTCTCCCAGCTGCATGTTATTCAATATGGCCATGGTACATAGCCCTAATTGTAGAAGAAGATAGTAATAGCAAAGTGCATTCGTATTTATTTACTCATTTCATTTCAGACGGTCACGATAAAATAATAACTATTATCGCATTAATGGGTACTCAAGGGCTTACAAGTCCAACAATCTGCCACTTCCTTTTAGAGCTATTCTTCTACAACTCTCAACCCTATATTTATTACATGTTGGTTGAAGATCTTTTGAGTCAACAGCTTGGTTAGTGAATCAACAATGTTGTTGGCAGAGGCAATCTTGGTGATCGTGATATTACCATGCTTCTGGATCTCCTGGATGATGTGATATTTCCTCTCCACTTGTTTGCTTCTTTGATGCCACTGGGGTTCCTTCGCTTGCGCTATGGCACCAATGTTATTGTAGAGCAACGAGATGGGAGATTCCGATGAGGAACTATGCCAAGTTCTATGATGAACTTGTGCAACCACACTGCCCCTTTAGCAGCTTCTGATGCGGCTATGTATTCTGCTTCGATTGTCGAATCAGCCGTAGTGTTATGCTTTTTACTTCTCTAGCTCATACCACCGCCGTTCAACATGAATAAGAATCTCGAGGTTGACTTCCTATCATTAACATCTGATTGGAAGTCCGAATTGGTGTATCCTAAGATTTGGAGAATTATCTCCATAAATTAAGACGTAGTCTTGAGTTCTTCTTAGGTACTTGAAAAAGTGCTTTTCACTGCAGTTCAATGTTTCTCTCTACAATAAGATTGGTAACAACTTGCCACTCCCACTGCATGGCATATATCTGGTCTAGTACACATCATGGCATACATCAAGCTTCGCACAACAGATGTGTAAGGGCATCCGGCCATGGATTTCTCTTCTTCAACAATTTGAAGAGTCATCCCCTTAGACAAGTGAATACCATGTCTTAAGGGAAGGAAGCATTTTTCGGAATTATCCATACTGAATCTTTCCAAGATTGTCTTGATGTATCCTTGTTGTGATAGTCCTAATATCCCCTTTTCTCTGTTTCTAAACTGTTTCAGACCCAGGATGTAAGAGGCATCTCTGATATATTTCATATCAAAGGTATTGGACAACCAGTCTTAAAACTAGTCATCATCCCTCTATCATTTTCGATGATAAGGATTCCATCTACATAAAGCACAATGAACATGATGACACTCCCACTATGCTTCTTGTACACACATGGCTCATCCAGGTTCTGCACGAAATTATGACTCTTTATTGTTTCATTGAATCAGATATTTCAACTACAAGAAGCTTGTTTGAGTCCATAGATGCATTTCTTTAGTTTGCACACTTTTCCTTCCTCAGCCATGAAGCCCTGGGGCTGCTCCATATAGATATCCTCTTTGAGGTATCCATTGAGAAAAGCGGTCTTGACATCCATCTGTTAGATGTTATAGTCCAGATGTGCAGCTATAGCAAGCAATGTCTGATGGATCTAAGAATGGCCACAGGAAAGAATGTCTGATCGTAATCAATGCCTTCTCTCTGTGTGTAACCCTTGGCTACGAGTCGTGCTTTGAAGGTCTCTACCTTCCCATCGGGTCCTCTCTTTCTCTTGAAGATCCATTTGCACCCAATGGGTTCGACCCTTTTAGGTGGATCTTCGAGGATCCATACACTTTTCTTGTACATGGAGTCTATCTCACACTTCATTGCTAGCATCTAGCTATCCATGTCATGATCACCCAATGCTTCATCGAATAAAGTTGGATCATCATCAGACTCTTCTGATATATGGAATACGTACCTTTCAGGTTGTCGTACAACCCTAGAACTCTTTCTAAGAGGTATGGTCGTGCCATTTTCAGATATCTCTTCAGTTTATGTATTATGAACTTCATCAGTCTCACTCATTCGATTAGTTCCTTAACTTCATTATTTTCTTGACTTCTAAGGATTTTTTTGAGAAGAAGTGCAGTGGGTTTACTCCTAAGATGGGAGATACCATGTTTAAAAATTCATTATTTTTACACTAACGAGATGCCCAGAACTTGTAAAGGGCTTTACAATGCGACAAGGTATTCTCCAAGTAGAACCTCTCGTTCCTGAAAATAAGGTCATTTCGCCCCAACCATATAGCCCACAGAGCTGCCTGGACAGGAAACACGTCATCAATGGAGCCGCCTCCCACCCTCCGGACCGAATGCCAAAACGACGCCGCATCATCAGTCATGAGCCATGATAAGCCAAGTCCTCTCCAAACCCATCCGAGAATAAGCACTTGAAGAAGATATGCTCCGCGTCCTCCTCGTGATACTGGCATCTATCACACCTCGTATTCTGCACCCCAAATAGACGAGCCTGCCTAACCTTGTCACATAGACGCCCTCTCCTCAAGCACCACAGGAATATCTTTACCCTGCAAGGTATCTTGGCTGCCCAAATCATTTTCACATCCTGCGCAAACTCCGCATCTTGCTCTTCCAGCGGCTGTCTCAGCTCCTCATACACCCTCTTCGTGGTGAAGTTGCCCCCCTCCCACATGAAGTGATCTACAGAAACGACACTTGTCGATGTAACGATATCATCCGCCATCAGCAACTCAGACTGCATTCTGAGAAAGTCATTCAGCCTCTGCTCAGAAAGATCACTCACGAATACAGGGGCCCAAGTACCGAACCCCATCACCTGGCATAGCAACGCATCCCGCGAGTCTGCAAGAGCAAACAACCTCGGGAACCTATCGCTAAGACCCCCATCAGCTATCCAGTTATCTCCCCAGAAGCAGAACAAAGAACCATCACCATCCTGCAGCCGCAACTTATGCACCAACGCGGGGAGAACCACCCGAATCCCTGCCCAAAGTGGTGATCCCACCGCACCCTCCCCACCACCAGATCATCCCCTACTCCGTATATCTTGCGGATCAGCCTGAGCACGAGCGACGAAGAGGGCCCCCAGATTTTGGACACCTACTTCTCCAACAACGCCTTGTTCATGCACTCAACATCACGGATGCCAAGACCTCCCTCCCTTTTTCCCATCATTACCTCCTTCCAGCCAACGAGGTGCAACCCTGATTTTTGTTGTTTGCCATCCGACCAGAAGAACTTCATCATAAACGCCTCAATATTCTTTCGAACCCCAACCGATAGAAGGCACATGGAATAGAAAAACAGAGGGATCGCCGACAGGACATGTTTTAACAAAATTAACTTGCCTCAACGTGAGAGGGTGACTGCCTTCCAGCCCGCTAATCTTTGCTCCATCATATGCAACACTACGTCCCAGTCCGCCTTCTTCAACTTTTCGTTCGCCAACGGAAAACCCAAATAAGTGAGAGGCAACGTCCCCAACGGGCAACCGATTAGCCCCGCAATCCTCTTACGCTCGTCATGAAGCAACCCAAATGTGATGACCGTCGATTTGCTATTATTAGCCACCAAACCGGAAAGCTCACCAAAGATGCCCACCATCATAGCCGTGTTTTCCGTGTGTTCCTCCGAGCCGCCCGACAGCAGCAGAGTGTCATCATCATATTGTAATACGGGTATGGAAATGTCATCCAATCGGAAGCCTTCGCACATACCAGCATCCACCGCCTGATTAATAGAATCGCCAAGGCATCGGCAACAAGAACAAAGAGTATCGGGGCTAAAGGACACCCTTGGCACACCCCACGCCGCGGTTGGAAAAAATCACCCTTCGGGCTTCCATTCACAAGGACCGAGAACGAAGAGGTCGTAACGCATCTTTTCATCCAGCTAATCTACTTCTCTGGAAAGCCCCTTCGGGACAAGGACATCAACAGAAAGGTCCAATCAACACAGTCGTAAGCCTTGGAGAAGTCGAGCTTCCATAGCGCCCCTTTGTCTTCGATCGCTTCCACTGGAGACAAATTTCAGTTGCCATCACGAGGCCATCCGCCATTTGGCGCCCCAGAATTTAAGCAGTCTGCCCATGCAATGTCACCGAGTCGAGTACCAACTTGAGGCGATTCACCATCATGATCTTTGCGACAATAAGGTAGATCGCATTCGAAAGTCCGATCGGTCAGAAATCGTCAATTCTGATCGGGTTTTCCTTCTTTGGAAGCAAGAACAAAAAGGCCTTGTTAACTCTCGCAAAACCCCTGTTACCCTCCGCGAACTCCATCACGACGTCAAGGACCTCTCCTCTCAACATCTCCCAAAACTCCTTGAAGAAGAAGATCGGGAAGCCGTCCGGGCCTGGAGCACCCTCCGCATTCAGGCCCCAAACCGCCTCCTTCAGCTCCGTGACCGAGAACGGCGTATGCAAAGCCGCCGCTTGCGATTCAAACAGTCTTCTGGCACCTTTCCATGCCACCCTCATCCGCTACGCTTCTGCTTCCTCGAGGACACCATGAAGTGCTCGCGTATCGCGGATCCCAGGCAGTCCTCCCCCCTAACTCGCCGGCCCCCACGAGGAGCTCGTGAATATAGTTTCTCCTTCGCCTCCCTGACGCCATGTTGTGGAAGAAACACATGTTGGCATCACCGCCCTGAAGTCACCTTTGCCTAGATTTTTGCCTCCACTCCACCACCTCCTTGTGGTCTTCCAGCAGAAGCTCCTCAAGCAAGTTTTGTCTCTCTTCCAACTCCGCTGCTTCGAGGCCCCTCTCGTCGTCTAATTCATAAGGAATTCATCATGTAGAAATTTGTCATCTCTAGAAACAAATGCCTTTTAAATCTCATGGATCATAAAGTTGGTATACAATACCATTCTTTCATATCTGATGAAGTGACATTCTCTAGTGCGAGATTCCAGCTTGCTTGCATCAACGTTTTTAGCATGGAACAAACACAACCTCAAATAATCAAGTGTCGTACACTCGGCTTCGTACCATACCAAAGCTCATGAGGGGTTTTAGGTACATATTTAGATGGAATCTTGTTTAGGATATACATTGCAGTCTCTACTGCATGTCCCCAGAAACTTAGAGGTAAGTTTGCTTTACTCATCATCGATCTCACCATATCCAACATGGTTCTGTTACATCTCTCAACAACTCTGTTGAGTTGAGGAGTACCTAGAGGAGTGAGGAAATAATTCCTCTTTTTTAAGGTATTCTTTGAATTCATCTTAGAGGTATTCACCACATCAGTCAAATCAAATTCGTTTTATCTTCTTTCTTGTTTGGTTCTCAATTGAAGCCATGAACTCTTTGGACTTTTCAAAAGTTTCATGTTTGTGACGCAACAAGAAGACAAAATCGTACCACGAATGGTCATCAATAAAGGTCACATAGTATTGTTGTCCATTTCGAGTTGCAGTACGAAAGGAACCATATATATTGGTATGTATTAGGTCTAATATACCTTAGCATCGTTCACCTTTCTTAGTCAAGGGTGCAATGGACATTTTTTCATGAATACAATGCTCGCAAATTGGTAAATCACGGATTTCTAGAAAATCCAAAGGTTCGTCCTTTAGGAGTCTATTGATCTTATTAACAAACGCATGCCCGAGTCTTTGATGCCAGATCATAGTTAAATGATCTCCATACTCCCTTGATCGTTTAGGGGTTTTATTATTAATAAATGTTATCAATGGTATTGACATTCATAATACAATCATGCATGTTCAATTCATAGAGTCCACCTGCTGTTAATAAACCATTTGCCACAAATTTATCATAACGACTTATGATAAGTTTATTACAGAAAAAAAGAACGAATATCCATGTCCAACTAGTTTAGATACATATAAAAGGTTCCTTTTAACATCGGGAACATAGAAGCATTCTCTAATAATTAGGACTCTTCCACTAGATAACGATACTCGGCACATCCTTGTATAGATATATTATGTCTATGTATTGTTTTTACGATTTATATTCATTTCTTCCATCTTATGAAATTTATCTATGGGCTTCTCCTCTATATAAGAGAGCCCCATGGTTCTTTGGAATATACATACTTGATCATTTTTCCCAACATAGTATCAGAGCGACAGTCTTAGACCGGAGCTCTCGTACCCAAGAAAAGCACTAGCCCTTCACCCATCGCCCTCCTCCTCCACCACTACTAGTGGTTATCATCGATTCCCACAACCCTCGCCACCACTCGTAGCTCTCGCAGCCGCTTGCGGATCTCGTCGTTCTCTGCTGCTTCCGCCAATGCCTGCTCTTGCGGTTGCATTTTGTAACAGAGATCATTGATGAGATTGGTTGCATCCTAAGTCTACACATGCAATCGCTCCCTGTATGTCTGTATAGACAAATCTTCTTTTGGTATACAAACCTCGATTTTTCACAATCCAGCAATATTTCAGAAAACAAGGTTGACATCCCCACCACATGCACTTTATGAGGTCCAGCGCCGAAAGTCAAGATGGTCAGGACAAATTATGAACTATGGGCCATGCAATTCATGAGCCTCATGCAGTCTACCGGTAAGAAACTCATTCGTGACGCTGATAGTTCACAGCCTTGCAAGACTGTCTTGCGAGGTCCACAGCCTTGCAAGACTGTGGTGCATTTGGCTGGGAAGGAACGATGCTCTCTTCTCCGGTCAGCGGTTCTATCGGGAAAATACTCTTATCCTTTGCTCGCGCTTTCTTGGTGACTGGTGTACTGTGTAGGCGTTAGGCCTTGTTTTTTTTGGGCTGGTGTTGTTCGGTTGTTTCTTCTTTTCTTCTTTTGGGTTTTCCCCTCTTTTTTTCTCCTCCTCCTCCCTTCTGTTGTAATTACCTTTTTTATTTTTCATTTATACATTTTTGGGGCGAACACCAAAGAGTGTCTCCCCCCTTTTTGAGCCTAAAAAAAAGAAACTCATTCTTACCAAGGAGGAGCTGACTGAGAAAACTGGGGTGAATGCCTCATGTGAGGCGGATGATGTTTATGCACGTGTTTCGTTATTTGGTATGCCCATTGCCAAGGCGATGTGTGACATATTCGCGGTCATCTATTCCCAAGCAAGGAATGAGGTGAAAATCCTTTAACAACAACATGAGTCATGACATCTTCACAATCAAACAGAATGAACGCCCTCTTCATTCTCTATGCACGTCTCTTCATGGCATGTTCGAGAAGCTCCACAGTTTATACCTCTTGATGCTGCCCCTGAGTAGCAGAAGGCATATAGTAATGCCACCATGGTTGCCATATTTCTAGCTGTGTTTGATCCAAAGTACGATGCTGCTCGATCACATATACTTGCGGATGCTACTATCCCCCCATGGAGGAGGCTTACCGCAGACTTAGTAGAATCACTGTTTATCGTTTGTCTCTAGCCAGACCTCTTCTGCGATGGCCACCTCCCGCAGTATGGGAGGTTCTTCTCAGTTTTGTGGTCGTGGATCTCGTGGTATACGAGGTCGTATTCGTCATCCATACACATATTGACACCGTACATGACACTTAGAGGATACATGCTACAAGCATGGTTTTCCCGCATCTGCTCGTGTAGCTGTGCAGGATGAGCCTCATGTTGTTCCTACATCTGATCAAAGGTTTGGCGATTTTGTGGCTCGATTACGGAAGATTGTACCCCCTGCTGGTTCTCATGCTTCTCCGCATGCTTCGGGAGGTCATTCAGATGTTGCATCCTCTGCTTCTGCCAGCACCTCAGGTACAAGGCCTTAAATGTCGGTTTCGGTCACCATTTCGGTATCGACCAAAATAGAATTTCGATGGAATTTCGGTGGAATTTCGACCGAAATTTCGGTCATTTCGATCATTTTTTGCACTAGGACCCCCATATTTCCGTCATTTCGGTCATTTCGGTCGAATTTCGATTTCGACTGGATATCGATATTCGACAGAAATTCGACCGAATTTCGATGAAATTTGAGGCCATGCTCAGGTAGCATCCACACTCATACCGGTTGCATAGAACCGATATTACAGAATGGATTATGGATTCTGGGGCATCCCATCACATGTGTGGAGACATGAGTCAGTTTGAGGTATGCATACATGTTCCCCTAGGCAGATGAATTATCATAGCTGATGGGACTCATTCTCCAGTTGCGGGATAAGGAGAGATCAGTTTGACGTCTTCAATGCATCTACAGAATATGCTGCATGCTCTTATTTTTCCATGAATTTATTATCTATTAGTCAGATTACTAAGGATTTACATTTTTGTTCTATTTTTAGTCCATCTTCCTTGTATTTCATGACATTCGAACAAGAAGGGTGATTGGCTGTGACCGTGAGCAGGGCGGCCTCTATCGACTAGTTCGTACTCCATACGTTGGTCTATCTTCTCATCCTACATGACCAGTCTCTCCATTTATGTGGCACATGCGCTTTGGTCACCTCCCTCTTTAGAAGATGTGTCACGCTCTTCCTCAGATCTCACCTCGCTCATCCTTTCATTACGAGGTGTGTCAGTTAGGAAAGCATTACCAGTCTGCTTTCCCTAGTCAGTAGGGTCGGAGTAGTAGCTCTTTTCTTGAATTGGTTCATGTAGAAATTTGGGGTCCAAGTCGTGTACCGATCACCAGGGACATATTTTATCTAGTGGCTGTAGATAATTTCTCTCGTTTGTCCTGGGTTTTCTTATTAAAGAATAAATTTGAGGCTAAAAATGTGATAAAATCATTTGTCAATGAAGTGAAGAATATTTTTTCCTCTACACTCAAATTTGTGCACATTGACAATGCATTAGAATTTTGTACTCTTGCACTCACACATTTCTTCTCATCTCATGGTATTGTTCATTAAACATCATGTGCCTACACGTCTTAACAAAATGGTGTTTCAGAACGTAAACATCACCACTTGATGTTACTCAAACCCTTCTCATTCAGAGTCGTGCTCCACATTCGTTCTGAGGGTGATGCGGTTCTTACTGGTTGTTATCTTGTGAATCCCATACCCTCGTCTATACTGGTTGAGAAAATTCCTTTTTCGCTTGCCTTTTCTAAGAAGGATTAATTCTCACTTACTCATGTTTTTGGCTCAGTTGCCTTTGTACATCATTTGTCTCCTGGTCTTGACAAATTCTCTCCTAGAGCCGTCAAATGTGTTTTTGTTGGGTACTTCATGACATAGAAACGATATATATATGTTATGATTCATTGCACAGGAAATACTATTTAGTGCTGATGTTTTATTTTAAGTCGGTGATGTATTTTTTCCCTACAGGAGATAAAATGACTTCATCTGATTTGGATGATGAGGTCTACATACTACCTCCTCCTACAAGTCCATCACCACCTTTGGGTCCGCCCGTTGCTTACTATCTCCTGTACCACCACCACCCACTATCTTGTTCCACCTTTGCCATGCTACTATATTCGTCGGCCGCTTTTGCTCATGGTCCTAGCTCATCATCCGATACGCCTAAGGTTTGTTCTGAATACATTGTTTATACTGATGGGTCTGGAGATGTGTATCAGCAGGAACTTTTGCAGGATGATGGTATACAGATTGAGATCTCCAATGACCTGGATGTCCCTATTGCACTTCGGAAGCAGAAGCGTATGTGTGCATCATATCCTCTTACTTTCCATGTTTCATATAATCGCCTGGCATGGGATTTCAGGAGGTTTGCAGTTAGTCTATCTGCAGGGCAGATTCCACGGACTTACCAGGATGCTTTGAGAGATAGTCGGTGGTATATTACCATGGAAGGGGAGATGACCGCACTACAGTCACGTGGCACCTGGAGCTTGGTCCCTGCTCCTGCTTGAGCATCTATTGTCAGTTGCAAGTGGGTGTTTACTGTCAAACACCACGCAGATGATAGTGTTGATCGTTACAAGGACAAATTAGTTGCACGTGAGTTCACTCAGACTTATGAGGTGGACTATCGGACATATTCTCACTAGTTGCTCGCCACTCCACACTTTGAGTTCTCCTTATTGTAGCCGTAGTACGTGATTGGCCTTTATTTCAACATGATGTGAAAAATGCTTTTCTATATGGAGATCTTCAGGAAGAAGTCTACATGCAACAACCTCTGGGGTTTGCTGCTGTAGGGGAGTGTCAGCAGGTTTGTAGACTTCACAAGGAAAATTATGGCCTTAAGCAGAGTCCGAGGGCCTGGTTTCAGAAGCTCTTAGATCTGATAGAGAAGCATGGATTCAAGAGATCAAATGCAGATCATTTGTTGTTGTTTAGAGGACCCATAGAGGTATGATCACTACTATGGTCTATGTTGATGATATCCTTGTTACAAGAGATGATGTGTAGAGAATCAAGAAGGAAAAAGAATTTCTCAGTCAACAGTTTGTCACCAAGGATCTTAGCATTCTACGCTATTTTCCAGGGTTAGAGTTTACCAGAAATTAGCAAGGTCTTGTGGTGATCCAAAGAAAATATGTTACAGACATGCTAGTTAAGACATGTATGATTGGATGCCGACTTACCACTACACCTATGGATCTGAGCATGAGACTATGCGACGATGATACAAAGGAGGTAGATAGGAGATGATATAGAGAATTGGTGGGAAAGCTACTTTACGTTACCATCACTAGGCCAGACATCTCCTTTGATGTTAGTCATGTCAGTCAGCTTATGGAGCAGCCCAAACATGTGTATATGGATGTAGTACATATGACCTTGAGGTACTTGAAGTCATCCCCAGGTGCATGATTTGTTGGCGTCTCTTTAGTCTTCTTGAAGAGTAAGAAACAAACCGTGGTTCCCAGGTCTAGTGCTGAATCAGAATATAGAGCTTTGGCATAAGGGAGCACAGAGATGATGTAGGTCCAAGCTGTTTTGGCTAACTTATATAATGATGTGCCACATCCTAAGCAATTATAATGAAATAATGATGCATCCCTATTCATTGCAAATAATCATGCTTTTCATGAGAGAACTAAATATATTGAGGTAGATTGCCACTATATACAGGACATGATTCAGAAATACTTTATACTTCTCATGTAAGCTCAGGGGAATAAATTACAGACATTTTCACAAAGGCCATACTCAGAGGGCCCTCCTAAGAAGTGTACATCCAAGATGAGCATGATTGATATCTATGCTCCATCTTAAGGGGGAGTGTAGATACATTATTATGTATATGTACTATTTTTACAATTTATATTTATTTCTTCCATCTTATGTAATTTACCCATGGGCTTCTCCTAGGGGTGCTAATCGAATCGAATACATTCGAATCCATCTAGATTCAGATTCAATTCATTATCAAATTTTCGAATCCAAATCCGAATCGAATATTAAACGAAATTCTAATCTACATTCAAATTCAATTCGTTTGGAGTTTCGAATATTCAAATTCGATTCATTTTATATTGAACTAGAATTTTATTTAATAATGTAACTAATAATATATATATATATATATTAATAATATTTTACATTTCAAAGAATTAAATAAACTTTGTGATACTAATTTGTGGAAAAATAATTGAAATAAGTAAAAAATTCTAATATAAATAGTGAAATTTAATGGATAATATAAATTTCATTAAAGTACCTAACTTTTGTCGTTCGTGTGTCTGTTGCAATCCTCACTTGCTCTTTTTGTACCTATAGTGAATCGAATATATAAAGAAAAATAATTATTGACATCTTGATAGACCATTGATTTTTTCTTTTTGTATCTATGATGAAAATCCAATCAATGCATCTCCATTTTTCAACTGGCACTCCACCGACTTTCTCATTCTCTTTGGTAAATGATTCATAGATCGTTGATCTTTTCTTTCTATCAATCTTATTAATTATTTCAGAAATCGGTTTTTCTTTTTCTTCACCCTCTTCTTCCGCTTTTTCTTTAATATCGTCATCATGTCCAATGACCCTTTCATGGACACTATCTTGAGAAGATGGTATGTTTGAATTAAACTTCTAAAAACAAAATGAAAACACATACTCAAAATTACATTTTAAATTCCATATCAATATAGAAATACAAGATATAGATTAATAGATATACACGTCTAAAATAATAACCAGAAGATTATGTTCCACGTTTCTCTAAGAATCCTCCATATCTTCCCTCCTATTGTGACCTATCTCCATGATAGCTGAGAAAAAAAGAATCACTAAATTCCTCAGAACCATAAAAGGGCGATGTGAACTGACTTATGGAGTTGAATCCAGCATCCGAGGTGTATAAAAACCGGCAGACCATACTGAGAACTCAGTTGGTATAGCTTTGATCTTCAATTTTCTAATATATAATATTTTTTCTACATCAAGCATGAACAGTTCATGCTTATCTCATTTCAATGCACTCTTATGGGGGCATAGTTGGGCTTATTAAAGATTATGATGATATTTCCTTCTTGATAACCTAGTCCCCTTGTAATCTTGATGAGAAATGGAATTTAGTTGCAGCTATGCTATTTTGCACATTTAGCCATTTAGGTAAAGCTCGAAATCCATGAAATCTATTTATACCTTAATTATCTCTAAGATATTATATGTATTCAAATGCTTGATTGTCCTTATCATAAGATCTGGATATTATGATGGATGTGAGGATTAAGAATGTGATTAAGGAAAAGATTGTTAGAAATTTAAAATCCGTGACCTCGGGATGGTTTTTAAAAATTTAGCATGTGTTTGTTTGTAGATGATGTATTTTAGAATCACATAAATTATTTGTATAGAACTAAATCTTAAGATTTTAGGTTAAAGGGGGAGTGTGTGGTAATACCAGTAGCTGTGGGGGTGATGGAGAGATGTCAGCGACGTTGGTGAGTCTATAACCGGTATCGTTGTCGACGACGGGGGAGAGTGGGAGCTGATGGTGGGGTTGGCTACTGGGAGGGTGGTGTTGTTGTCTGTGGTGGGAGCGAGCAGGAATAAGAGACTGGAACCAAGGACATTGGAGAGAGCGAGCAGGAGGTGGAGGCTGGAGCCGACGGCATTGGAGAGAGCAAGCAGGAGGTGGAGGCTGGAGTCAGCAACATTGGAGAGAGCAAGCAGGAGCGAGAGGTTGGAGCCAGTGGCATTGGAGAGCAGAAGCATATATTATGACTTTTTCTCATGAGTGACGAGAGAAGAGAGAGAATTTGTGGGAGTAATGAGGGGGTATGGTGTATGCAATGGGCATCCCAAGATCAAGGTTTGAAAAAACGAAAGGCGGAACGAGGCGGTCTCCTTGGAATCGAGGCGAGGCGTAGCCTCGAGGCGGTCGAGGCGTAAGCCTCATTTTATATAGAAAAATATGTATAAAACTACAATTATATATAACTCTATGTAAATATATGTTCTCTGCCCAATATATAATAATTTACACTACAATATATGATGAAATAATAAAGATAAGAACCCCAAAATAGAGGATAAAACAACATCATATACATTTCTACACATTTTCATCCAATCAAAGAGGAATTCATTGACTATAGATATTGTGAAAGAATTAAACAATACATATATGTCTATGAAATATTGTTGTAATTAAAAGTATGACTAAATATACATCGAAGAAATTTATGTTATGTGTCTAACATATAATATATGACCGCACGAGAAACCATGAATCATATCCATTCGAGCAAATCTTTGAAATATTGTTGTAATTAAAAGTTTGATTAAATATATGTCGAAGAAATTTATGTTGTGTCTAATATATAATATAAGGCAACATGAGAAACCATGAACCTTATCCATTTTGTTTTGCTTGATATATTGCAAATCTTGTTAAGTTACAAGTATTGTTTAATTTAATATTTATGAATTCATTCATTAAGAGTGAAATAGTAAGAGTTTGCCAAAATAGTTGGATACATTACTTGTAAATATGAAGTTATGGGCATGAAATAGACATCATATTTAGGCATTCATCTTATATAATCATTATCCTAAATAAACAGATATTGATAAGCTTCTCAAACTACTAAGGAAACCATTAAAATAATAAAAAATACTTCAAAAAAAGCAAAAACGCCTCACGAAACGCCTCGACCGCCTCGACCACTCAAGGCGCACGCCTCACAAGACTGGTCTGAGGCGTAAGCCTCGAGGCTAAAAGGGACCGCCTCGCCTCGAGGCGTACGCCTCGATCGTCTCGAGGCTAGCCTTTTCGAACCATGCCCAAGATTGGGATGCTTAGAATAAGATGATGAAAAATTTTATTTTATTATATTAAGTTGTGTATCATGTATGAGGATTTCACAAATTATATAGTACATTTATTTACATATATAAGAGGGGGAGCTAACTTAGCTCCCCCGCCCCATTTTCCCCATTTTTTATTTTTTTTTGAAAATTTCTTCCGTAGATTTTCATCAATATATCCCTATATTATGCTGTTAAAATTTCGTGTGAAACAGAGACTCCTACGACCTTCATCCAGACAAGGTCGTTTTTAGCAATCCTGTTACCGTTAAAAAAATGATTGTCTGGATACAGGCCTAGGAGTCTCTGTTTCGCACAAAATTTTAATAGCATAATATAGGGATATAGTGATGAATATTCATGGAAGAAATGTTCAAAAATAATAAAAAAATGGGAAAATGGGGCAGGGGGAACCAAGTTAGCTCCCTCTAAGGGACAACCACATTAAACCCTATATATAAAGCTTCATACCATATCATAATGTGTGTATATCGAATCGAATTGTTATTGAACGAATCCAAGTGAATTCAGATTCGATTCATTTGAGAATCGAATCCAAAAGTTAAATTTAAATTCAGTTCATTTGACTTCGAATCGAACTTTTTTCGAATTTTTATCAAACGAATTCTAATCGAATTCGAATGATTCGATTCAATTAGCAACCCTAGCTTCTCCTCTATACAAGAGAGCCATAGGTTTCTTTTAAATATGCAAATTTGTCCAAATTTTCCCAGCAGTCCAGATAGCGACTGATGCAACAGTTGCATCAGTTCCCATCTGGATGACTATATCTTAGGGATGAAAACGAGTGTGAATATATTCGTATCCGATCCGTTATCGTATTCGTTTTATACATATTTTGACATTTGTATTCGTATTCGTTTTAAAATGGATGCGGATATGGATATCACTTTGACATTCATCAATATTCGCATTTGTATCCGTATATTCGTTTTCATACATAAATATAGTAATAGATTTATTATAACTGTGCGTAACACCATTTTATGATTGCATTCACCATTGTTGATATAATTGTTATGAAATTACTATATATGGTATATCTATTTTATGTATAAATCATCCTAAACATGTATATTTTAGTTAATCTATTAAAAATTTCTGTTATTATTCGTATCTGATTCGTATTCGTTTTTAAGGATATGGTAACCCATTTTTTACATCCGTCAATGTTCGTATCGGCATTTGTATTCGTATTTTAAAATTGATAAGGATATGATTATACCTATATTCGTATTCGTATCCGACCATTTTCAGCCCTACTATCTCCTCATCATCAAGACTTCTAGTTTCCTGAAACATATGCAACAAATTGCATACATGAACAAAAGCATCAGAATCAACAATCCAACTATCTTCTCGTCTTACGCGTAAGTTGGTTTCAATGATGAAAGTAGATGAGTTACCTGCCCTGACAACACTTTTGCCCTTCTCAAGGGTCTTTAGGTACTCTAGACAGTTACGCTTCCAGTGTCTCAGCTTTTTGCAATGATGGTAGACATCCCCTTTCTTGGATGTTAGATGTTTAGAAACATGAGAAGAGGTACCAACAGCTTAGCCCTTCTTTTTATTTCTAATTAGGCATTCTTGGATCCATACTTCCTACCGCGCTTTCCTTTGACTTGTGCAACTATTGCACTGCTAGAAGGATTCTCTTTCTTCATGATATCCTCAGTGGAACTATGAAGCAAGTAATTCAAGATTTGTTAATTTCAACTTATTCATATGATATGAAACTATAATATTATTGAAAGATTTTTTTTGAAAGATTTAGGGAGTAACAGCCATATGAAATCAGATTGCATATATGCATCCATCTCAGCCCCTAAAGTCTCCAATTCATGGATGCGCCCAAACATTTTAAGTATATGTTCCTTGACTAGAGTCCATTCCTGCATTTTGCAACGAAGGATTTCTTTCATAATATTATAGCACTGAGTGCAGTTCAGATCGCCAAACTTTTCCTTCAGATTCGCCAAGATGTCTTGATCTGATTCGATATCCATATGTTGCTTCTGATGCACATTGGATAAGGAATCAAGAATGTAGCAACGTGACAACGTGTAGTCCTCGTCCCGCTTGTTGAAATCTTAGGCATCCTCAGTCTGAGGGTCCTTGTATTTGTTGCTAGAGTACATACCTGATGTACTCAACTGCAAGTACAAGTTCCAACTTTCAGATCCAATCCGAATAGTTTGGACCGGTCAACTGATTTTCCTCAAGTAACTTATTAAGTGTGTTGAGAGACTTCATATGAAATTAAAGATAAAAATAGAACATACTTTAATATCTTGATCAAGGAGATTAAACAATTTAATAATTTTTAAATTAAGAGTTCTCGTATTTTCTGTACTTTGAAATGCTTTTCCCTTATTAGCTTTCAAAGCATGAAGCAGGCTAATCAAAGGCCTCACTACGAGATCTGAGTCTCCTTTCCATTTTCATTGCACCCCAGTAATATAAGAAAATGCAATTGCAATGTAAGAAGCGGGAACTCTTTCCACCTTACAAGTCCAACTTGTATTTTCAGTTCGTCTTCAACACCCACACCCCCACATATTTGGAGTTAGCGTGTTGCCGATTAAACCAATCGTCAATGAGCGAATATCAATTTACGCTATGCGCAATCCAATGTCACATCATTAATATGGAGAACAACATTAGGGTCATTACGCATACAACTCATCTCTTTCGAGAAGCATAGAACTGATTCCATGGCTATTTGTATTCCAGAGTCCTGCACCATTCCCATGTCTCATAACTTTCAGAGCCTCCTCTACTTCCTTCTTTTGTATTCGTCTATAGCTTACACGATTCAAGTAACTTCCACTACTAGCTAGATCTCCTAAAGTGATCTCTTTATTTCCTCCCCCAATGTAAAGCTTATGGAAGTACTGCTTCCATCTAGTCTCTATATCCTTCTGAGTAACAAGCACGTGACCTTCCTCATCCTTATGTATCTCACTTGAGAAAGGTCTTTGATCTTTCTTTCTCTTGCTTTAGCCAACCTGAATATATCCTTATGGCCCTCCTTAGAGTCGAGATTTTTGTACAAAACTTCATAAGCTTTTGACTTAGTCTCGCTTAGAATCTTCTTTGCTTCCTTCTTCGCGATTTTGTAGTTTGAGATAGTTTCATTTGTTCTATCCTTAGAAATAGCTTTAAAGCATGCTCTTTTAATTTTGAGCTTCTCTTGCACCCCTCCACTCCACCACCAAGCCTCCTTTTGGCCTGGAGCTCTTCCCTTTTGACTCGCTTAGCATCTCTTTGGCTACCCTTCGGATACAATAAGCTACCACATCCCACATCTCGTTTGCACTTCCGTTACAAACCCAAGATAAGTATTCTAAAACCTTCTCCCTGAAGCTTGATTGGTTCAATTGAAGATTCCACCTTCTAGTTCTAGTGATATTGGAAACTCTCTTTTTCTTTACCAACCCCTTTATTTGCACATTCATGACTAACAAGCGATGTTGGGTGGTCAAACTCTCTCTTGTGATTACTTTTCAGTCTTTGCATCACAACCGATCTCTTCTACTCAATGCAAAGTAATCTATCTGTGTTCTAGTCGAGCCACTCTTATAAGTAATTAAATGATTATCCCTCTTGAAGAAAGTGTTCGCTATGAGAAGATCATAACACAACAACACAACAACAACAAAGCCTTTTCCCACAATTAAGTAAGGTCGGTTACATGGATTCTTCGCCTCCATTTAGATCTATGTTGGTTCGATCCTGAGCTTATATCCAAAAAACTAAGATCTCTTCGTATAGTCTCTTTCCAACACTTCTTAGGTCGTCCTCGCCCTCTCTTAGCCGGCTCAATATCCCAACACTCGCATCTCCAAATCCTCTCTGAAAGCTTACTTAATCCTTTCATCTAAATCAATTTGTGGTGCATAAATTGAGATATATTCATAATTTCTTCTTCAAGCACCACTTTAGCAAAATAATCCAATCCCTGAATCTTTACACCATAACCACACCATCCTTCAAATTCTTATGAACAACCACTCCAACCGCATTTTGCCCTTATCTTTACATGTCTTTTGGATCTCTCTTGCTTTCTCTCCACCCATTTTGTCTCTTGGAGAGATAGTATCTGAATCTTCCTTCTTTCCATCATATCTATGATCTCCATCGATTTGCCAGTCAAAAGTGTCAATATTCCAACTACCTATCCGGAACTTCCTTTGCAACCTCTTTTGGGCTAACTTCTTTACTCTCATGCGTCCATCGTGCAAGAACCTTTACAAATTTTGGTCTCCATCTGAGCAGCAATGCAACATAACTAGCTTATTTACTCGCATGCGTTCCTCATGTGAGAAACCTCACAAATTTTGAACTACATCCGGACAACGATGTAGCGGCCCTTGCCAACTTCTCATTGCATTCGGGTGATGCAATGCATCGCTAGTAAGGAACGTCTCAACAAAATCTAAATGTTTGCTTAAATCCATGTTGAAAATATCCGAACTGTTTTGAGACATTCCTAAGTAGTATTCTTAAAAAGAACACTATTTAGAAATTTGTCTCTCTTGCGCTAGCTGTGGGCTACCTCATGCGCAACCCTCAATTTGCCCAAGCTTGGGACCGATCACGAGTTATGTACCAATATATACCACAAACAAAAAAATAGCAGGGAAAGCATTACACTGTTCCTTGGTATATCAACCATCTCTAGCATATTTTCATGAGAAGAATCAATATTATGCCCACGTAATCATCAACAGCCTCGTCATTGCTGAGATGTATACCCAAGAGAATGCACAGGATATTTAAGCAGTGACAAACTCGAAAAACACCAGCAAATCTCCTGCAAAAATTTCCCCGGAGACAAAAAGACTCACCCAGCAGTGATGAACCCCTCAAAGCAAATCCCACGAAAATAAAAACTTATGATTTTAAGTTTATAACAACTATTTCTATGCCGTACATATTTCCATTCAAAAACCAGTATTAACAGTAAGCATCATCAAAGCTGCTCTTGATGAATAAGTAGAAGATGAAAATAGATACCCGTAATTGTTGCATATAACAACGGATACTAGAAGGAAATATACTGTAACGGAAACAACATAGAAGATGTGAGCATGCAGTTGCCAATGAGGCGACATTTCAATTTTGCAAGAAAGTATATGGCATGCATTGTATTAACAACCACATAGTAGCATGCCATAAGGATGCTTGGGGCTCTACAGAATTTCGAATGCATAGGACTAAGAATCGCATAGAAACCGCAATAAGTGGGAAGGGAACATCGTACTTCAAAAACCCGTCTCCTCGATACCTCCGTCCATGGAAAAATGTTTGGTTCGGTGCACTGTTGAAGACGAAAACCCGCACACGAGGATGACCTTGACCTCCTCTATGCGGTTGTGGATTCGGATCATCGATCCGACGAGCTTCGGCGATGCTCCGACGAGGGGAAGGGAGGAGGAAGTGGCTGGTCAATCTGTTAGAGCTTTTGGGGAAGGAAGAGTTGTTTTATGGGGTCCAACCCGGATCAGATCTTGATTGATATGACATGGACCCTAACCTGGTCTCGCTAAAACGATCATAACTTGGGCTCCCGAACTTGGATTTTATTGTTCTTGGACTCATTAGAAAGGTCCCGACGAGCACTATACGATGGAGAGCTTATTATATTTTTTGGGCACTGGATAAGAACAGTTTTTTTAAGTTCGGGCCCCATTACGATGGATTTGTGGCGATAGATGAGTTCCTGGTAGTTGAGTTCTCGTGATCGGAAACCCTGCTTTATAAGAAATGAAGCAGAGGGGGATGGCTGTTTAATTGGGCTTCAGTTTGTTTTCCCCCTTCTTTGTAGGCTTAAAGAGCTGCTATAAACTTCAAGACAAATGTCCAGAATAATGGGTTATTGCTCTGCTTAGCAGAAGCTTTAATGAGCTTCATTCTCCGTTATTTTGAAAGGCCCACTACTACTGCTACAGTTTGGGAAAATAAAGACGAAGGTGATTTTTTTGGGGCCCAAGTGAGCCATGGTTAAAAAAATGCTGAATATATTTCAGGCCCATTTGGGCTGTAACTGCAAGACAAGAAAAAAGGAATTATTTCTGGCCAATCCTGGAGGCCTACTGTGGGCTAAAGCCGGAAAAAAGGGGCTGCGATTTCTAGGCCGAATTTGGCCAGCGGTGATTTGAAAAAAAATCAAATAAAGGAGAAGAACGAAAAGCCAAAAAAATATGTATAAAGAGACGACTTATTGGAAAAGAAGACGAAGAGATGTTTCCTAGTTTTCCCCCTCTTCAAATCTCCCAGTTTGGTCGAACATCACATTTTCTGACAAGTATGGGAGAAAGGGGAAGTATTGTATAGAGCATTCAGATTAAGACTTTATCAGTTAGATGCTCTCCATGTTCGAGTGATCCAATTTCTCAAAGTTCTTCGATGAGGATACTCATTCCAGTTTCAGTGACTTTGACAGATGCATAACACAAGATCTTTGACGAGGAGAATCATTCCAGTTTCAGTGACTATGTCAGATGTAGAGCACACATTTTCCGACGAGGAGTCTCATTCTAGTTCAAGCGACTTTGTGCAATACAGAGCATGCGTTCCCCGGCGAAGAAAATTGGAAGTACAGGGCACATGTTCTCCAACGAGGAGACTTAGTTCAGTTCCATCGACTCTGACAGATGTTGTACAGAGCATACGTTCTCCAAAGAGGAGACTCAATTCACACTCAATCCCTTCAATTCCTCCTCATCGGCATGACTTGAGAAGCGACATCTTCAACAGGAAACCAACAATGTATATGTTGTGTTGATAGTATTTGTAGTGTCTTGTATTCAGTGAGTGAGTGTTTTCTTCTTATTTGTCCAAGCTAAGAATTGCATGCTCCAGCTTGAGGGTGAATATTAGAGTATGCCTCCATAGGTGGATAATTCGATCCCTACAGGGTCCAATTACTACATGCACCTATGTTAACTCACATCCTCCATTAGTGGGACTTGGTCATTATGGTGGTGCAATATCAAAAACCCCAACCTCAGTTTATTGAGAGAGTTCAATATACAACAACCCTTTGAGGCGGTTCCCCCGTGGTTTCATCCCGCTCCTTATGGAGTAGGGTTCCATGTAAATCCTAGTGTTCTTCATGGAGGTTTATCTTTTCTATCTTTAATTATGCTTCCGCATTATTGTTTTCTACAATTGTTATATAGTTCACCAATCATAAACATGACATTACATATAAAAGGGGTTATAATAAAAAAGATGGATAAGTTTCCGATAGTACAAATGAAGGTGTACCCTGTGAGTTATCATTCAAATGTTTGGCCATTTATCAATATAACCTGTGGGTTAGTTGTTAATCATCTTATCAATGAGGCACATTCTTGCCAAAAGTAATTCTATACACCGTGGATATCCTTTATTAAACACGGCGTGTGCACTCATTTAATCCAAGGAATGAGGTAGATGCTTGCAAAAAAAGAACATATCTACCACGAAAATCCTTCATTACAAACGGTATGGGATATAATCTAAGAACAAACCCCATAGCCTAGTTTATATCACAACTAGATTGCACAGAAGCAGCAAACACAAGCAGACAGTAAACAAACTGTATAATAAAAAGGGGTATACACAGCTTGCTAAGAAAAGGGAATATAATGTCATCCGAAAGTCAATCAATCCTGATGCATGTCAGTGTATGCATAAATTAACAATTGGTGTCTATTATCCCAGACTCTCATACGCAGTATTTAGCTTAGGCTCGTAAGCACCCCCATCTCCAAAATGAGTTAAGCTCCACGATCTTTAAGACAAACAATGAAGTTGTGGTGAGAGAAAAAAAGGGGTTCAAGACTGCAAAGAGATTTGCGGATTTCAGGGAACTACATTAACAATGCCATAGGGGCTGTGCGTTTGTGGGGGAAAATGAATTTAGGAATCCTGCACATTTTCACTGTGTCAAGTCTTTTCCACATGTAAGGGTAAAAAGAATCCTAATGAACCACTGAAACATCTTATCATCATAGTTTGAAGAAACCCCCTTAATCAGGAAAAAATAATGACAAAAATTCTAAGCTAAAACTTTAGGTGCTGCATTAACTTTCACTACGAGAGAGATGATGGAAATGGGTATTGATGTATTGGAGTTTGGCCATTAAAAACTTTTTCTATTTGTAAACTGGATGAGTACTAATCTCAGGTAGTTATCCGTTAGCTTCCCATAACGAAAAGTAATCTTTTTTACTTACATTACCGCCTATAGTTCGTATTTAATTTCAATATTGTTAGCTTCAATAGGTTGACGTGGCTTAAATTCAAAGTTGATTGTAATTTGAGTTTGGATTCTTATTAATTACTAAATTGCGTTAAATCTTTCTCTCTTTTACAACTTCAATTTTATTACTTCTTTATTAAGCTTCTACTTCATCACCAGGGAATCGGAGAAACGTTTGGAAGAGTGACGATTGAAGCAATGACATTTGGCTTGCCGGTACTCACCGATCACTACTTTGTTGCTTTTATTTTGTTAAGTTGAAATTATTCAAATTAACAAGTTTCTTTTTGTTTCTGTTGAGTTATGTTGTTGGATTAATCGGTCATGTGCGATAATCCATTTAACCATTATTTTTTTTATGTAAGTCATTCCTTTTCTTTCTTAAGTTAAACAAAGGAAGAATCTTTTCCTTTGGTTAGGTCTAGAGATGTGAATGGCCCCATGGTGTTTCCCTCCTAGAAGAGTTTCCATGTTAAATTGCTAAGTTCTTTCCGTGTTATTTTTCTTATAGATGTTATCTGTGGAAAACTGAAGAGAGAATGCAAATGGGTTGTTTATTCAAAAGGTCTAGGGATCCTTATAAAAGACTAAACCTTGGAGAGCTCAAAAAGATAAAATACATAAATACCTCCGTAGGATTACAATGGAATATAAGAACATAACCTATTGTAATGTCTAACACTCCCCCTCAAGTTGGAGCATATCCATCGATCATGCTCAACTTGGAAGATATCTAGGAAAGACGCTTCTTTGATAAGGCCTTTGTAAATATGTCTGCAAGCTGAAGATCTGTCGAGATGTGTGGTGTAGCAATCTTGCCTCCTCGTACAACATCACAGACAAAATGGCGGTCAATCTCAATATCTTTTGTTCTCTCATGCAACACACTATTTGTAGCAATGTAAGTAGCAGATTGTTGTCACAGTATAGAGAAACATGAGTGGTAATAACAACACTGAGTTCTTGCAGAAAAGTCAGTAACCAAGTAATTTCACATGTAGCCTGGGCCATTGCTCTGTATTCTGCCTCTGCACTGGATTGGGAGACTACCGTATGATTCTTGCTCCGCCAACTAACGAGGTATCCTCCTACCATCAAAGCATAGCCCGTAGTAGAGTGATGATCCTTGGGTGAGCTTGTATAATCAACATCGGCATATGCAGTAACATTAGTGTATCCATTTGCTCCATAGAAGAGGCCACGTCCAGTTGATTCCTTCAGGTAGTGAAGGATCTGAAGAACGTCCTGCTTATGGCTGTAAGTTGTAACAAGGTTTCTCCATGTATTGGTTAGCTCTGCTTACAGTATAGGATATGTCGAGCCTAGTAACAGTAAGATACAAAAGTTTGCAAACCCAGCTTTTATATCATGTAGTGTCTTCAAAGACAAGATCAATGGAGGTAGTGAGTGTTAACTCGGTTCTGCAGGAATGTCAGAGGGTTTGCAGCCAAGTAACCCTGCATCAGTCAATATATTTAAGCAGTACTTTCTCTATGACATACGGAGTCCCTTCTTGGTGCATAAACTTATGTCCAGAAAATAGCGAAGTAGCCTCAAATCCTTGGTGACAAATACCTTTTGTAGAAAAGCCTTGGTCTCTAGCAACCCTTTATCATCGTCACCTATAACAACCATATCATCCACATATACATCAAGTATAACGGTACCAGTTGGCCATTTTATGACGAAAACAAAGTAGTCATATGTAGTTCTCTGGAAACCAGAGTGTCGATTTCTGTACTTAGTCTATCGAACCATGCCCTCAGCTTTGCTTCAGACCATAGATTGCTTTGCGAAGTCGGCACACATACTCCTCCCTCGACTTAGTAACCTGGAGGTTGCATTATGTAAACTTCCTTCTCGAGTTCGCCATATAGAAAAACATTCTTGACATCCAACTGAAAAATAGACAACCCTTGTTCAAAGCTACAGAGAGGATAGTCTGTATAGATCCCGTCTGTGCAACATGAGAAAAGGTCTCGAAGTAGTTAACTTTGCTTTCAACCTGTCAATAGAGCTGTCTGGAGACTGCTTCGTAGTGAATACCCATATGCAAGCAACATGTTTAGTTCCCTGGGGACACTGTACAAGATCCCATGTCCCTCTAGAATTGATAGCACCCATTCTTCACTCATTGCCTTTCTCCATCTAGAATCCTGCAGTGCACTGTGATGGTCTCTGGGAAGAGAAATTGTCATAAGAGCATATGCATATCGTTTGTCAAAACATGATAAGCTATCAATGGACATGAACTGAGACATAGGATGAAGTGTTCATTGCCTCTTAGTTCTTATAGAGCGATTGGAAGCTCATGAGGATCATCCGGGGCAGTATTGGTGGGAGCACTTGAGGATGGCGTATTTTCCTGCAACAAAGGATAGGTAGTGGAACAGGAACTTGAGTAGAAATATGTTTTCTCTTTTACATAATAGGTGGAGGAGGAATATCTAATGGTATGTCTGACACAACCTAAGTAAAGAAGCTAGTTTTTTCGAAAAAGGTGACATCGACAGATATGTAATATCGATGGCCTGAAGGATCATAGCATCTGTAACCTTTCTGCGTTTGATAATAACCCAGAAAAATATATTTAATCGCACGCAGAGATAATTTATCGGCAGCATGAAAATTGTGAACAAATGCAGTGCATCCAAAAATCCACATAGGCAGAGGAAAGGCTGACTCATTGGGTATGGTAAGGCAAAGAGAGTGGAGCTATTTAGAGATGCAAAGGGGACTCTATTTATACGGTGGACGACAATAAGTATAGCATCTACGCAATAGGTCTTGGGAACCTTCATTTGGATGAGTAGATAGGAGGAAATATCAATGATACGACTCCAAAAAAATGAGATGTCTCTATTCCACAATGCATCCATGTCCAAAGTCACGTCCACGTAGTGTCCAGATTCCAACATCCACAGTGCATGCATGCTGGATACCGAGCATTAGAAGAATCACATTCTCGTCCATGTCTAAAGTTACGTCCACGTCCAGATTCGCGACCACGTCCAGAATCACGACCCCGTCCTCGTCTAGAATTACGATCCTGTCCTCCCTGATAATTCTGACTCCCTCTGTATCCTAGGGAGGTATAATGAGCCATCGTCTTATTAGATGTGTGGATGGTAGAGTACTGATGGCTAGAGTATCAGCCATCAGAAACTGATCTTTCACAAGCTTATATTTGGATACAACACTGAAAGAAATCTTTAAACCTGGCATTCAGCATGTTCTCCTACTTGTTGATCACAGCATGCTGGTTGAAAAATCAGAAGCTCCTCAAATAGGCTTGTAAGAAGCCTATAGTACTTGATAAGGCTTGACTCTCCCTGAGTAGTAGACCATATTCTTGTGTATATGTCAGAAAGACGAGACTTGGTCGTCTTCTGAAAATATGCGGGTTCAAGGTTTTCCCATGTCGTCTTGGTAGTGTCCTTGTAAAGAAGATTAGTAGCAATATTTGGATCGACGTTGTTCGTCATCCAAGTGATAACCTGACAATTGTCAACAAACCAAGTTTCATAGTCCTTGTCTGTTTCAGCAGGAGGAACCTTTGTAAGAACATAGCTTTTCCACTGGCCACCGACAAACACTTCGGAAGACCGAGACCATAGAACATAGTTTTTGAAGCCCTTCAACTTGATAAAGGTGCCTACCATCAAAGTAGTAGGGTACGCGGGCTTGGTCTTGGTGGACGTCATGGTTGCGGCTTAGGCCAAGAAAAAGTGATAAAAAATATATTTTGTCTTAGTCAAACATCAAGTGCCGAATTGTGCATCAAGGAATGATACACAACGATCTTGTGCGAATGGAGGGCATCGGTGGTATGCAGGAAGGTGTTGGAATCTCCCCAAGATGCACGAGAAGGCGTAGGAGGGACTGGTGGCGCGTTTGGGCAGTGCTATGGCGGTGAGGCAGTGCTAAGGCGCACTAGGAGGTGCTCCAGGTGTCGCTAGGGCGCACGAGGCGGTGCTAAGGGCACCCTACAACGCTTCCGGTCGGTGCTCGGTGCACGAGGCGACGCTAGGGGGCGCCCTGCAACGCTTCCGATCGGCGTTGGGAGCGCTTGGCTGAGCTCCAGGTGGCGCTAGGGGTGCCTGGTGGCGCGAGCGGGCGACGCTAGGAGCCGTAGCGATATTTCAGGCATACGAGAGGGGCTGGAGTAGCCCTTGGGCTCGTGTTGCAACAGGCAGAGGGCTAGAAAGCCGGCGGCGCGCACATGAGAGGGCCTAGAGGTCCGATTTCGCGAGAGAGGAGCTTCCTAGGATGGGGAGTAGGGCTGGTGGTGGCAACGGATTTTAGGTCAGAACACCGGTCTAGTACTGCTACCATGTGGAAAAGTGATGAGCGAATGCAAATGGGTTATTTATTCAAGAGGTCTAGGGGTCCTTATATAGGACTTAACTCTAGAGAGCTTACAAATATAAAATACATAAATACTTTTGTGGGGTTACAATGGAATATAAGAATGTAACCTAATGTAATCTCTAACATTATTAAAGTGGGTTTGATCAAAGGTTTTCTTGAGCTTCTATGATCTCAATACTTTGAGTTGTAACTTTAGAAAACATGCTTTAAGTTTTCATCAAAGAGCTTCTACCTAAAAAATCCAAGCTATGAAACAAATATACAACAAAGTCATTAGCAAAATATAAGTCACTAATAAACTCAAGTCAGGAAAATATATTAAGTTTTCAATATACTTTTATCTTGTTTTTTGTGTTTTTAACAAGGAAGGAAATATCGATATCGATATCGTTTCAATACAATGTCGATACCGATATATCGGCGATATATCGACGCATATTGCAGAAACCCGATATCCATTAGGCATTTTCTCCTGTTGATACCCGATATCGTCCATATCGGCGATATATCGGTGACCTGTCGATACCGATATATCGCCGATATATCGACGATATATCGCGATATGGCGATCCCTGGTTTTTAATGTGCTTTGAGATTTTTTTGATTTTTAAGTATTTTTGAATATTTAATTATCAAATAATGGTAAATAGCTATATTATTTTATACTTTTTATTTGTTTTTAGTTTTTTTGATGTTTATTTTTTTGTGATCATGCAACATTTTAATTTTAGAAATAATTTATAAAAGAAAAAACATGTGCAAAATGTGAGAAAAATAATAAAAATAAAACATTTTTTCGATTTGGGGTTTTAAAAGTTTGTTGGTATTTCCAAACAAGGAAAACAAGAAAAAAGCCTTTTCCCACATTAAGTAGGGTTGGCTACATGTATTCTTTGCCTCCATTCAAATCTATCTTGGGTCTTTCTCAGACTTAGATCCAAAAAACTAAAATCCTTTTGTATAGTCTCATTCCAACACTTCTTGGGCCTTCACCGCCCTCTCTTAGCCGACTCAACATCTCAAAACTCGCATCGCCTAACCAGTGCATCAACTGGTTTACTTGCCAACATTTAGATCCATAGAGTATAACATGTCTCACGGTTGCTTTGTAGAATTTTCCGTTGATTTTCAGAGGAATTTTCTTATCACCAAGAACAACAAAGGCTCCTCTCTACTTTAGCCAGCCTGCATTTATTCTATTAGTAACATCTCCATCAATTTCCCCATCATGTTGTAAAATAGATCCCATGTATCTAAAAGAATCTCTCTTCTGAATGTTATCGTCACCAATCTTCACCTCAATTTCTTTATTATTATACTTCCATGAAAAGTGCATTCCATATATTCTGTCTTAGCCCTACTTATACGAAATCCTTTAGTCTCCAATGCATGTCTCCATGCCTCAAGCTTCTCATTTACTCCATTTCTAGTTTCATCAATCAACATAATATCATCAATAAATAACATGCACCAAGGTATCCCATCCTGAATGTTACTTGTTAACTCGTCCATAACCAAAGCAAAAAGAAATGAACTCAAAGTTGAACCTTGATGTAAACCAATGTTGATGTCAAAATAATCAGTCTTCTCAGACTGGATCCTTACACAAGATAAAGCCCTATCATACATATTCTTTGAGGTTAATGTATAGGACATGCACTTGTCTCTTCTCCAAAACTCTCCATAATATCTCGCGTGGGACGGTATCATAAGCCTTCTCCAAATCAATAAAAATCATATGGAAGTTTTTCCTTTTAACTCTATAAATCTCTATTGTTCTCAGTAAATGGATGGCTTCAATGGTTGAGCAATCTGGCATGAATCCGAATTGGTTTTCTTTTATTTTGGAAACTTGCCTCAACCTTCTTTCGATGACACATTCCCAAATTTTCATAGTGTGACTCATCAACTTGATACCTCTGTAATTTGAACAATTTTGAATGTCCCCTTTGTTCTTATAAAGAGGCACTACGATACTTCTCATCTAATCTTCAGGCATTTTCTTGCTTTGCCAAATAACATTGAATAAATTTGTAAGCCAAGTCAAACCATGCTTACCTAAAAGTTTCCATACTTCTATAGGAATGTCATTGAGTCCTATGCATTTCCCATGTTCCAAAACCTTCAAAGCCTCCTCTACTTCCTTTCTTTGTATTCGTCTATAGCTTGCACAATTCAAGTAACTTTCATTACTAGCTAGATCACCCAAAGTGATCTCTCTATTTCCTTCTTCAATGAAAAGCTTATGGAAATACTGCTTCTATTTAATCCTTATATCCTTTTGAGTAACAAGCACCCACCCTTCCTCATCCTTAATGCGTCTCTCTTGAGAAAGGTCTTTGGTCTTTTTTTCTCTTGCTTTGGCCAACTTGAATATATCTTTTTGTCCCTCCTTAGAGTCGAGATTTTTGTATAAAACTTCATAAGCTTTTAAGCATACAACCTTCTTTGCTTCCTTCTTCGCTATTTTGTAGTTTGTGATAGTTTCATATGTTTTATCCTTAGACATAGCTTTAAAGCATACTCTTTTAATTTTGAGTTTCTCTTGCATCTCTCTACTCCATCATCATGCCTCCTTTTAGCCTGGAGCTCCTCCCTTTGACTCGCCTAGCATCTCTTTGGCTACCCTTTGGATACAAAATGCTACTGCCTCCTACATCTCGTTTGCACTTCCGCTAAAATCCCAAGATGAGTCTTCTAAAACCTTCTCCCTAAAGCTTGATTGCTTCAATTGAAGATTCCACCATCTAGTTCTAGTGATCTTGAAAACCCTATTTTTCTTTACCAACCCTTTTATTTGCACATCCATGACTAACAAGCGATGTTGGGTTGTCAAACTCTCTCCTGGGATTACTTTGCAATCTCTGTAACACAACCAATCTCTTCTCCTCAATGTGAAGTGACCTATCTGTGTTCTAGTTGGGCCACTCTTATAATTAGTCAAATGCTCCTCTCTCTTCTTGAAGAGAGTGTTTGCTATGGAAAGATCATAAGCCGTTACAAAATCCAGAATGACTTTTCCCTCTTCATTTCTATTCCCGAAACCATGAACTCCATGAACACTAGCATACCTTGAAGTATCCTTTCTCACATGTCTATTAAGATCTCCACCCAGGTAAATCATCTCTCTTTGTGGGATTCCTTGCAAAATCTTATCCAGATCCTCCCAAAAAGCTTGTTTAATCTTTTCATCTAATCCACTTTGTGGTGCATAATCTGAGATGATAATTGGGAATTTCTTCTTCAAGCATCAATTTTAGCAAAATAATCCGATCGTCGAATCTTTGCATCTCAACCACACAATCCTTCAAATCTTTATGAACAACCACTCCAATACCAATTCTACCCTTGTCTTTACCTGAATACCAATGTTTAAAGCATGTCTTTTCGATCTCCCTTGCTTTCTCTCCAACTCATTTTATCTCTAAGACATATGTAAATCTCCCTTATTTCCATCGTATCTACTATCTCCATGTGAGAATCATTGCAAATTTTGGACTGCATCCGGACGATAATGCATTCGGGAGATGCTACGCATCGCAAGTAGGGAACGCCCCAACAAAATCTAATTTTTTGCTTAAATCCATGTTGAAAAGATCCGCGAAGGAGGCCGCTCTTGGCGGCGATCACACCCGCGAAGGAGGCCGCCATGACCTCCAGCGGGCCTTCTCCTGCGGTGGCGACGCCTCCTAGCCGTTCTCCTCCATCGTGTGGGTGGCGACGAGATCAAGCCCCAATGGGGGGGCGTGTTTGCAATGGAAGGGGTTCCCAAGTGGGAACCCTAAATAGATGTGGGCCCTCAGGGCTGTGTAAAAAAACTAACAGGAGAGAGAGCTCAAGTAGGCTATTGCAAAAAAAGGGAGGCTGCATTCTATTGTGCCCAATTGGATCGTTAAAAAATAAATAAATAAAGAGAGCAGAAAAAAGGGGTCTGGTTTAAAAAAAAGGCCGCAAGTTCAAAAAAAAAGAAAAAGCCGTAAAAAAAGGTGAACTGCTTATTTTTTAAAAAAGGTGACAGCTATAAAAAATGATGAACAAATGAAATACAACAACAACAAAGCCTTTTCCCACAATTAAGTAGGGTCGGCTACATGGATTCTTCGCCTCCATTCAGATCTATGTTGGGTCAATCCCGAGCTTATATCCTAAAAACTAAAATCCCTTTGTGTAGTCTCTTTCCAACACTTCTTAGACCGTCCTCACTCTCTCTTAGCCGGCTCAATATCCCAACACTAGATCTGTTGGAGAGGTGGTGGCAATGGTGTTTCTAGAACGATGCGTTTCGACGTTGGTGATCAAGAACTTTGCATGGCAACACTAGAATGCATGGATCCACCTTGCATATCACATGATGGTGTACAAGACGTAAAGATGTTGGAAGCACAGAGGTGCAGCTCTTCCAGCGGAGATGATAGCATGATGGCGCATGTCCGGGAGGTGGTATTGGATCCTAGTTAGAGCTGTGTGTATGGATCCCATAGAGACTAAGCATGGAGGAGCAGGGTATTATGATGGGGGACTATGTTTTGGGTCAAGAGATATCCAAAGCTCCAGTATAGGACTGTAGCTCTAATACCTTGTAAAAAAACAAAAAGGATGGACATAATATAGATAGTTTTATTGACATGTGGGTTTTCTTACAGCATGAAACCCTGAAACCCCAAGACCGGAAAGTATCAAGAAGTCCTCAATAGGACTACTAAATATAGAAATGCTAAAAATAGAAAGCATAACTGAAAATCAAAACATCAATACCATCAACATAATTTAAGATATGATCTCATTAAGCACAACTCATTGCATGGTCTCCTAAAAAAGGATAAATGTGGGGATCTTTGACAAAAATAAATTTAAAGGATGTCAAATCTCAATATACTAAACTCGAATTGTTTGCTCTATTACATTGTAGAGATATAATTAGCTTATGTGCAAAATCAAGAATAAACAAAATAAACATGATTTAGGTGGTTTGAGATGGTCCTAAAGGATCACCATATTCCTCAAGAGAAGGGGTCCAAGTGGTCAGATATTTCTATAGAACTTCTTGAGAGATAGAACTCCACCAATAAGCAATATGAGAGAATAGTGTAATTGGATCTTGGAGAGATGTAAATACCCATCTAAATATATATATATTGTATTGTAATAAACATTTTTATACTTTTTTATTGATCACCCCTCCCATCTAATTGACTACTTGAACGTTGGTTAGCCACCTTATGTTTGTCCCATTGTTGCTTCATTTCTGATGCTAACAGAAGAAGAGTCTGATACCATGGAGTTTGGAAGTCAAGTGAAAATGGTAATCATGTACCGAATCACCACTCTTAAGTTAACCAAGGAGAGCTATCTCCCACGATCTGTTGTTGTGGAGAATATTACTGTTGGGCAACGGAGAATTAACTATGTGAAAGGAAAAAAACCCAAAACATGAGGACGGTGACGATTCTTAGGATCAAGTGGTACTTGGAAGACAACCAAGTTAAGACATGGCTTGTTAATTCCACATTTACCAAAATCTAGCCTCTTAAAGGATGTCATGATTTATTAACTGACTTGGAAATGTACGCTCTTTGATAAAGGGAGATGTTGGTGGCTACCTATTATAGTGTTCTTAACTCCAAGCAGGTTGGCTTGGATTCTTACTTTGAGGATCCTGCAAGTGTCGTAGCAATCGAAGTTTTTTTGGGATAGGAAACAGACGTGATCTTTATCTTTCTTGGATGGTTGAATGTTGAATATGAAGTTGTTAAGAGAACTGTAAAATTAGGATATATGTGTGGGATGTGTTTAGTCGTATATTGATTAGAGTTGGGACTTGGTTGTGTTGGTGGGGCTCTATAGAGTGCTCCATACTTCCTATATCCATTATGAAAGCTAATGCAATATCCACCTCTTTGTAGCTTCTCTCCCATGGTTTTCATCATGCTCCTTTAAAGTAGGTATTCATGTGAATCTTTGTTTTCTCTTCTTATTTAATTCTTAATGGCTTATTCATTTCAAGGTCCATGTTTACTTTATTTTTTTAAATTCTTGAAATTTGCATGATTTACAAAGATGGATGGGTTATGGCTCCAATTCATCTGATCACACTAAAGCAACAAGATCAATGGTGTGATCGGTAGTGGCATGTGCGCTCAAGTAACATCATAAGCAGGCGAGGTCGAAGAAGATGGGATCCCAAAACCCTACTCAAAGAGGAGGAACCGAGAGATAGGAGTGCTTGGAGGCGGTGCGGCCTTGTAAAGTGGTTGAACAAAGTCAGTGCATAAGCACCATCGAAAACACGAGTCATATTAATTTAACTTCTGCCATAAGGAATCATAATGATGCGGTGCAACATGGCATAGTGATAAAGATAGCGTACATATGCCACTGCTATTAACAATAAGGGAACTGTGAGTGTTGTGATGGTGAGCCAAGAATCTGGGTGGCATTGTTTTCCTTTGAAATGATGGAAGCCCTGACGAAACCCTAAACTAATAAAAGATGGAGGAGAATGTGGGTTTAAACCCCAAAGCTGTGTTTTTTGTTGGCTTTGGTACCTTTATCATTTGCAGTGAGCCCAAAAGTAAAGGGAAGATGGTTGTAAAAAAAGGAACACAAAAAAAGTTCAAAAGATAGAAAGAAGAAAAAAATATAGAAAGAAGAAAAGTTAAAAGTTTTTTGGGGTGGGGGTGTTAAAGGGTAGGACCAAATTCAAAACTAAGTAGGTTATCTCTTCGGTTCCCATAGTTTGAGCCAAACAAGATAGACTAAATGTACAAGAATGATGTATGGACCCTAGGGGATCCACCTAAAGGGGTAAAACCCATTGGGTGTAAATTGATCTTCAAGAGAAAGAGGGGACCTGATAGGAAGGTAGAGGCCTTATCCATAATAGTTGAAAGTACAACAATTATAGATTCCCTACATGACAAGCGTGAGAAGATGCAGAGAGTTTGAGAGATATATTGTAGTACTCAAGTTGAGTATTCCATGCTCCATCTCGAGGGAGATAGTTGAGAGAAATTTGGAATTAAACAATATGTGTAGGATGCGTCAAATCCCATATTTATTAGAGTAGTGACTTGCTTGTGTTGGTGCATGTATCCATCGAGAAATCTAACGCAATATACATTCCTTACAACTTTTCTCTTGTGGTTTCATCCCGCTTCTCTGAACGTAGGGTTCTACCTAAATTCATGTTTCTTCTAATTGTTTGATTCCACGCATCATACATTATATTTTTCATGAAAAATTTTAGGAGTTAATTCTGAATTTTGTGATGTACTCTAGCAACAAGGGAGCTTGTTGTTAGACTGAGGCTAAGGAACAAAGGAGGCTTTTCATTAAAATTAACCATGATGGCAATAACGAAAGCAAATGCATTGAGCGAATTGCTATTTTGGCCCATGGAAACAACTCATTAGTGAATCATGTCAGAAAATGTAGACTTTAGAGTTATTTTGTTACTTGCTTTTTTTCTCTTTATTTATTGAGTCAAGTAGCCCTTCAGGGTCTTTTATGTAATTTCACTTTTTGGCTATCTAGGGTTTCACGCTATATAAGAGTCCTTATACCCCTTGAATAAGATAAGTCATTCATTCTCTCATCTTTTTCCATATGGTATCAGAGCAATAGTCTTAGATTGTGGTTCATACCTAGATCCCATTGCTATTGTCATCCACCTCTTCACGGCCCTTGTGCGGGCTCTCGTTTTTGCTTAGGACCTCGCGCAATGCCTTCTTTGTGGCTGCTACTTCTCCAGGTAGCCCCAACGATGCTACTAGGGCACATCCCATATCTCTAGGGCCACATGTCGACGCCCAACCCCCCTTCAGGGTTTTCCTGCACTACTTCCAGGCAAGGTTTTAAAAAACGTGAGGCATATCGAGGCGTAAGCCTCACTCGTGAAAGAATTTTTTTCATAAAATATAATATTTAATCGTAATTACAATTTTCAAGTTATAGAAATCAAATAGTTATGATTAAATACATAACTCCATGATATTTCAAGGCTAACATCATGGTTTAAACATCCAAGTTGTTATATAACTCTCTTTTTTTAAACTCTAAATCTGCAAGGATTCAAGTATGTAAGCACAATAATGGGCATCTCTCCGTAAAATTTAAGGTTTTGAATAAAATTTAACTAAAGGGACTAGATCTGTCGGTTGTGTTGTAAAGACTGCAAAGTAATCCCAGGAGAGAGTTTGACAACCCATCATCGCTTGTTAGTCTTGGATGTACAAATAAAAGGGCTGGTAAAGATAAGGAGGGTTCCTAAGATCACTAGAACTAGATGGTGGAATCTTCCACTGAAGCAATCGAGCTTCAAGGAGAAGGTTTTAGAAGATTTATCTTGAGATTGTAGTGGAAGTGCAAACGAGATGTGGGAGGCAGTAGCATCTTGTATCCGAAAGGTAGCCAATGAGATGCTAGGCGAGTCAAAGGGAGGAGCCCCAGGTCAAAAGGAGGCTTGGTGGTGGAGTGAAGGGGTGCAAGAGAAGCTAAAAATTAAAAGAGCATGCTTTAAAGCTATGTCTAAGGATAGAACAGAGGAAACTGTCACAAACTACAAAATAGCAAAGAAGGAAGCAAAGAAGGCTGTAAGCGAGGCTAAGTCGAAAGCTTATGAAGTTTTGTATAAAAGTCTCGACTCTAAGGAGGACCATAAGGATATATTCAGGTTGGCCAAAGCAAGAGAAAGAAAGACCAAAGACCTTTCTCAAGTGAGATGCATTAAGGACGAGGAAGGTCACGTGCTTGTTACTCAGAAGGATATAGAGACTAGATGGGAGCAGTACTTCCATAAACTTTTCATTGGGGAAGGAAATAGAGAGATCACTTTGGGTGATCTAGCTAGTAGTGAAAGTTACTTGAATCGTGTAAGCTATAGACGGATACAAAGAAAGGAAGTAGAGGAGACTTTGAAGGTTATGAGACCTGAGAAAGGTGTAGGATCGGATGACATCCCTGTAGAAGTATGGAAAGTTTTAGGTGAGCGTTGGCTTACGAATCTATTCAATGTTATTTGGCGAAGTAAGAAAATGCCTGAAGATTGAAGGAGTATCGTGGTGCCTCTTTATAAGAATAAAGGAGACATTTAAAATTGTTCAAATTATAGAGGTATCAAGCTGATGAGTCACACTATGAAAATTTGGGAGCGTGTGATCGAGAGAAGGTTGAGGCAAGTTTCCAACGTCAAAGAAAATCAATTCGGATTCATGCCAGGTCGCTCAACTATTGAAGCCATCCATTTGTTGAGGAGAACAATGGAGATTTATAGAGCTAAAAGGAAGAACCTCCATATGATCTTTATTGATTTGGAGAAGGCTTATGATTCTGTCCCACGAGAGATATTGTGGAGAGATTTGGAGAAGAGACGAGTGCCTGTCCTATACATTAACCTCATAAAGGACATGTATGATAGGGTTTTATCTTGTGTAAGGACCCCGTCTGGGAAGACTGGCTATTTTGACATCAACATTGGTTTACATCAAGGTTCAGCTTTGAGTCTATTTCTTTTTATTTTGATTATGGACGAGTTGACAAATCACATTCAGGATGTGTTGCCTTGGTATATGTTATTTGCTGATGATATTGTGTTGATTGACGAGACTAGAGATGGAGTAAATGAGAAGCTTGAGGTCTGGAGACATGAGTTGGAGAGTAAAGGGTTTCGTATAAGCAGGGCTAAGACAGAATATATGGAGTGCACCTTTGATGGAAGCAATGGTGAAGGAATTGAGGTGAAGATTGGTGATGATAACATTCGGAAGAGAGATTCTTTTAGATATATGGGATCTATTTTGCAACATGATGGGGAAATTGATGGAGATGTTACTAATAGAATAAATGCAGGTTGGCTAAAGTGGAAAGGAGCCTCTGTTGTTCTCTGTGATAAGAAAATTCCTTTAAAAATTAAAGGAAAGTTTTACAAAGCAGCTGTGAGACCTGCTATGCTCTATGGATCTGAATGTTGGCCTGTGAACCATAGACATGTGCAGAGAATGGCTGTAGCAGAAATGAAAATGCTAAGGTGGATGTGTGGACACACACACGTAAAGATCGGATTCGGAATGATGCAATCAGAAAGAAAGTTGGTGTTGCTCCGATCGAGGATAAGATGCGAGAAAACCGCTTAAGATGGTTTGGTCATTTGCAAAGAAGATCAGCTGATGCATCAGTTAGGAGATGCGAGTGTTGGGATGTTGAGCCGGCTAAGAGAGGGCGGGGACGGCCCAAGAAGTGTTGGAAAGAGACCATACGAAGGGATCTTTGTTTTGTGGATATAAGCCCGGGATTGATCCAAGATAGATCTGAATGGAGGCGAAAAATCCATGTAGCCGACCCTACTTAATTGTGGGAAAAGGCTTTGTTGTTGTTGTTGTGTAAAGGGACTAGATGTAACATATCATTTTCAAAATTAAGTGAGATATGTGTCATTCAATTGAGAAGGATAAGAGAGTAATCAGTGAATCTGTGATCACTATTTACTTTACCATAATGATTGTGGGATAAAATACTTGAATATTGCATGTTATGATCATCTTTGTTCATGCATGCTTTGATGTGTATTAATTTGGTCCCGATTGAATAGATTAAAAGATGAGATATGTTTACAAAAATATACTTTTCAAAATTTAGGTTAAAGTAGGGGACTTGCATCCAAATATTTTAATAAGAATGCATTTAAGCTTGACTCATACTAAAGAGTAGAGGCATTGGATTTAAGAACTCAAGACTTAATTTTTTGTTCATGTTGATTTATAAAAACATGCATAGCAAAGTAAAAATAAGCATAATATGTTAATAACTTAAAAAAATACATTTTAATGAATCATGAGCTTAAAGACTTGAAAATACTTGTCTAGGAAAGATGAAAAGCTCACAATCAAAAAGAAAATGAAAAAATATTGCAGGAAAAAATAAAAAAACAACCCATAAATGAGGCAGCGCCTCGAGGCACGCCTCAAGGCATACGCCTCATAAGTCTCGAGGCGCACGCCTCACTGAAGCTGAATGAGGCTATAGCCTCGAGGCGTTTTTCCTTGAAAAACGCCTCGAGGCGCGTTTTTAAAACAATGCTTCCAGGGCCTCCTAGCCTCTTCAGTTGTTGTCCAGCAACCTCCAACTCCTGTCCAGGGCGTTGCCAGCTTGGTTTGGGTGCCGCCATCACCTATCGGTGTTGCTAGCACCAATCTGGCCTCTTATCAGCACCACATCGGGTGCAACCAACTATGATTGGGTGTCGTTAACACCATATTTGTGCTGCCAACAGCATCGTGGCCACTGCCAACATCAATTTAGGCACCACAAGAAGCTCCTTAGGTGCCGCCAACCACAACTCGGTCACCGACATCACCCGACGTGTCTTCTTCGGGGTCACGATTACGAATCTTCAGCCCTAACCAACTACATGTGTAATTAATCTTAGAATGTACTCTTTCTTTGATATCTCTATATTGGACTGCGGTGGCATCAGACTCTACCAAGACCAAACCCCTGTACACTGCGCCTTCTATAATGGTACAAGGGACTTCTATCAAACTCAAGGACACATATAACTACATGCTCTAGTCTTGGGCCTTCAACGTATTCGTCGGTAGCCAAGGGACTTCTATCACTCGCCTAATGAAGGTTATGCAGAACTCTACGCCAATGGTGATTACTTCTACTAGGCATCTAGCTAGTACCTTAGATACTATAGCCAACTCTGCTTTTGTATTAGCATCAACCTGGATCATTGACTCAGATACGTCTACTACATGAATAGAGAAGGTAGTTTTCTGACATCTTCTCAACCCTCTTCTATTGTGAAGTCGGTTCAGGTAGCTAACGATACTCATTCTCCTGTTACGACCATTGGGACTATGGAGTTCTCCAGACTCAGGCTCTCTAGCATTTACTGTACACCGGATTTGCCTCTGAGCCTCTTATCAGTTCATAAACTATGTTTTGAATTGAATTGGAATGATCTTTTATGAGTTCCATTGATATCTTCAGTACATCTGGACGATGCTGATTTTTGGTGGGAGCATGAGAAGAACGATCTTTACCACCTTGATACCCTTGTTGACTCAACCTTTATAGGCGTTGTCTATGTGTCAGCTAACGTGTTCCTATGGCATTTACGACTTGGCCACCCATCTGCTAAAGTTCTTTCTCAAATGTTTCCTGGATTGTCATCTCTGAAACCGTTTGAATGTGAAGCCTGCCAGTTCGACAAACACCATCATGCTTCTTTTCTACCTAAGACTGAGCTATGTCGGTCATTACTTTTTTCTTTAGTCCATTGTGATATTTGAGGACCTTACCTTGTTTGTACTACTGACAGTGATGGATACTTTGCTATTTTTGTAGATGATTACAACATGTCATCTTGGGTTTATTTAATCAAGGAGCAATCCGAAATTAATAAAATTGTCAAGTCTTTCTTTCAACTTATTAAAACATCTTTCTCTATATGTATTCAAACTATCAGGGTTGATAATGCTCTTCTGTTTACTCAACAAGACTTGATATCTTTATTTGCCACTCAGGGACCCTTCACCGAATCTCTTGTTCATATACCTCGCAATAGAATGGAGTAGCGGCTTCGCCTCCTTGTAGACATTGCTCGTACCTTGCTTAATCACATGAAGATTATCAAAACCCACCAGGGGGATACTGTTCTCTACAACCTACCTTATCAATAGCGTCATGTCTTCATCGTCAAGGGGGTAACTCCTTTCTCATTCTTGTATCCTGACGAGGAACCTTTTCCTCGTCCATTGAGGACTTTGGTTGCATTGGCTTCATACACAATTTCAGACTATCGATAAATTGTCACCTTGTGCAATCGAGTGGGTTTTCATTGGATATTCTCATACCCAAAAGGGTACAAGTGCTATGGCCTTACAAGTCATCGTAACTACTTTTTGTAGACATCGCTTTCTTTGAACATACTAGCTACTTTATCAGTCTGTCAGTGGCATACCCTTGGATCTCCTACCACCACCTATTGTCTACAAAAGGAAACACAATAGTCATTCAGACCATGTACTGTTACCTATTTCTTATTTGTAGGATGATGTGCCATCTTCTAGTGTCCTACCATTGCAGCTATGAATGCTCCACCATAACACCATATAGCTCTGCACCGGACAAAAAGGCAATGTACTATAAATCACGTGTCACGATTTTCTTCCACTGACAGTCTATTTAGCTGTGATAGGCGATTTACATATGCTTTTATGGGTATTACTATTCCTTGTTATCATTACAATGCATTGTAGGACCATGGTTGGAAAAAGTCCATGGATGAGGAGATGGATGCGCTTAAATCCAGAGATACGTGAGATCTTGTGTTGTGTCCTACAGGTGTCGAGCTTGTTGCCTGCCTGTGGGTCTTTACGATCAAACAATCTCCTGATGGTTCTATTGATATGCTAAAGGCCAGGCTTGTGGTAAAGGGATTTACTCAGACTTATGGAGTGTACTACTTTGAGATATATTCTTTTGTGGCTATGATGGGATCAATTCACACTATTCTCTCAGACGCAACTAACAAGAATTGGCCAATCTTTCAGTTCAATGTGGAGAATGCAATTTTATACGTTGACCTCAAGGAGGTCTATATGATGCAACCACCGGGTTACTCGGTCGAGGGGGAGCATGTGTGTCAACTCTGTAAGGCCTAAAGCAGATTCCTCGAGCTTGGTTTGACATGTTTACCACTGAGATTAGCTCTCTTGGCTTCTACAAGACGACATCTAATTATTCTGTGTTCTTTAGACGACGATCCACAAGCACTGTGATACTGGTTGACTATGTTGATGAGGGTGATAATGAAGTAAGCATTCTAGAGACCAAGGCCTTAGTCAACTTCTAGAAGGTGTTTGTCGCCAAGGACCTTAGTGAACTTCGAAACTTCCTCGGTATTGAGGTGATACACACCGTAGAGGGATCACATCTATCATAGCGGAAATACCACCTGAATATTTTTACAGAGGTTGGTTTACTTGAATGCAAAGCATCTAGCGTCTTAGCGGAGTTGCACAAACATGCTACATCCGTTGATCTTGAGTTCGAAGATACTACAATATAGAAGCTTAGCGGGAGAACTGATCTACCTCATTGTTACTAGGATTGATATATTGTATGTTGTAAGCAGAGCCAACCGTCCTATGGAGAGACCTCTTTACAGTCATTGGTAGGATGTTCTAATCCTTTGAAATTTGAAGGAATCTTCTGGGCGAGGCCTCTTGTACATGGTCAATGGTCACAGTGATGTCACTGCCTTTGCAGATGCAAATTATGCCAGTTTACCTGTGGACCGATGACCCATTACATGCTTATGCTATATTTGTTGGTGGCAAACTTGTTACAAGACGGAGCAAGAAGCAGACAATGATTTCTAAATCGAGTACAAAGGCGGAATATAGGGCAATGACTCATGCCACTTGTGAGATTACCTAACTTGTCTCCTTTCTACAAGAGCTTGGACTTCCTGCTGCTACTCACGTACCTTTATATTGTGATAACAAGTATGCTATATACATTGCCACCAATCCAGTATTTCATGAGCAGACTAAGCACGTTGAATTGACTGTCACTTCATTCGAGATGCGATACAAGGAGGGAAGATCATTATCCCTTGTATCTCCAGATATCTTCTACTCACTAATATATTCATGAAGACACTTCCAAAGAAGCGCCTCTCATTAATGATTTTGAAGTTGGGCATGATCAATAGATATGCTCTAACTTAAGATGAGTGTTAGAGTTATTTTGTTATTGGCCTTTTTCTCTTTATTTATTGAGTCTAATCATTTGGGGTCTTTTATATAATCTCTTTTTGGCTCTCTAGGGTTTCACGTTATATAAGAAACCCTAGACCCCTTGAATATGAAAAGTCATTCATTCTCTCATTTTTTCCACATAAACATTGTAAGAAGACTGGCCAAAATGTGAATTATTATTAGTTGTATCTAAAGGAGTGCCATACCAATTTACCAAGTGGAGCCACGAACAAGGGTTTAAACATGTATCTTCTATTGATTTTGATCGAAAAGGAGAAAGAGATTCCATGTACTAATGATGAAACATTAATGATGTCATATCATAGACAACATGACAAATGATCTGATTTTTTCACAATTATAAACTGGGCATGCTTGTCAGATTTCTATGCGCTACTTGAGATGAAGTGTTGAATTGTATTATCATGCTAGTATCTTATGGGTGATCATTCGTTTAACCATTATATATTTATGTAATCCATATTATTCCTTTCGCAAGTTAACTAAAGGAGAATCCCAGTCTCTGGGGTGATCTTGGGGCATGTGGTTGTTGGGGGAAATTCCAAGTATAAATTGAATCGCGGAAAAATATTAGTTAATAAGCGAATCATGCATGATATATCAACTACAACCATGGATAAAAAAATTATAACAAATGGAAATTTTTTAAAGTGGAAAACCATCAGTGAGGGGAAAACAATGGGGTTGATCACAACCCCAAAACAAGCACTATAATCAAATCAATCTCCTGTGAGGGGCTTACACGAAACCGACACTCTGTATGGTGTTATGTATCACCAAACAATGAAGAAAAATAGAGAAGAGAAATATCACAAAATCGATAGATCTACTACAAACTATAGGGAAGAATGCTAGAGAAGAACCACTTCAAAGATCGCTCCTTCCACATTGTTGTAGCCACCAACCTTCTTTCTTCTTCCTATGTCTCTGATTTCTTTCTTGTATTATAAGAGCTTGTGTTGGGATGTGTTGTATGTGCACCCCATGCCCTCTATTTATAGTCCATGGAGATGAATGAATAAGGAAGCATGAAGTCCTTTTCACATAGGAATAGGAAAAGAGCACTCCTTTTCCTAAAGGGTAATTGATTTCTTTCTTCAATTAGAATTTGATTTTCCTTTTCCAATTAAAAGACTACTAATGTCCTATATAAGAATTAGGTTCCCACAAGGATGGGAACCCACCCAACAAATCTCTTCCTCATCGATGATGTGTGAACTTCTCCAAGCTTGCGATAGAACATCTATCAAACTTTCCAAGCGGAAAAATCTTTGTCATCATATTGGTACCATTTTCATCTGTGTGGATCTTTTCAAGTACATGCTACTTCGATTCTAATACATCACGTATCTAATTATATATAAAATCAATGTGCTTTGACCATGAAAAGTAGTGTCCTTGTCAATGTGAACCCTGCTTTCATTGTCACAATAAACGATATACTTGTCTTGAAGAAAGTTAAGTTCTTGCTTGAACATGTTCATCCACAAGACTTCTTTGTCGATTCTTGTTGCGGCAATGAATTCTGCCTTCGTATTAGATAATGCCATATACTTTTGCAACCTTACTTGCCATGAAACACCGCTGCATGCATATATCATCAAGTAACCAGATATAGATCGTCTACCATTAACATCACCTGCCATATCATAGTTTGTGTACCCTAGTAAGAATGGCTTCTTTGCTCCAAAACAAAGGCAAGTGTTGCTAGTTCTATGGAGATATCTCAAAATCCATTTAACTGCATTCCAATACTTTTTTCTTAGATTTAAGATAAACATGTTGCAACTCCAACCGAATGAGCAATATCAGGTCTTGTACATTAAGTTTCGATCATTTGGAGTTGGCATCGATCATATGCTTTCCAAAAGCATATATCATACCTACAAATTCTTGTCACGCTTCCGAAGCAAGACGATCATGCCTATATCGTGACAGTATAGGACCTTGATTACATCGATCTTATAAGACCTAGGTCTTGATTACCTCAATCTTCTTAATTCAACTCTTTGACTTAACTTATTTGACACCTCCGAATCTCTATTCCTACGCAGAGGACTTGCATCAAGAGGTCAAATGAATATCAGCCTTTAGAAGAAGGATTGCCATCTCCTTCTCAGGTTGGAGATCATCTATTAACAATCATTTGACGGTGCTTGATGAGTCCTCAATCTAACTCTTTAGATATCATCCAAGCATCAGCTTTTATGATTCAACCATTGAATCAATAGCTGTATGATTATTAAGATGGTCATGGTACATAACCCTAATTGTACTAAGAGACCTTATAAGTGCATTCATTCATTTAATCTTAGACAGGGAGTGAAATAAATGAATAACATTAATTGTTACATCAAAGATTACAATAACATTTATTGTAGAAATGGTTCGTCTCGAGCTCACATGGCTAACATAAGTTGTTGGACTTTCCTCGCTCTACATCCCCCTCCTGTAGTTTTTTCTCAAATGGTCACCTCTTACAATAGAAGAGTTAGGCTTTTGATCAGAATGGGGATGTGGTGATGAAGGAACGGGGCTTTCTGCACCCCAAACAAACATCAAGTGACGAAAGAGATTCCATATCAGTTAGTGGCTCACTAAACAATACTTGGGTCCTGGAAATTCATCTTGTGACGAAAGAGATTACATGTCCATGGTCGAATTCTTTTTGTGCTTGTTTCTTCTACAGTTTCATTAAACTAAAATTAAGCACCTTCCATAGGCAATGATACAACATTGTTTTGTTCAGGTCCTTGGCACAGATGCCGGTGGAACCAAGGAGATTGTCGAGGACAAGGTCACAGGTCTTCTCCATCCTGTGGGTCGCGAAGGGGTTCATGCCTTGGCTAATAATCTCCAGTTTTTGCTGAGGAACTCATCAGCAAGGGAAGAGATGGGAAGTAATGGCAGGTCTAAGGTAGAGAAGATGTACATGAAGCATCACATGTATGAGAAACTGGCTGTGATTTTTGCTGAATGTATGAGAAAAAGGCAGTAATAGTTGCCACGACATGTACATAGTTGGATTCTGGAGGCAACAATGCATAGTTCATGGACGTGCTCAGTGTGAGTTTTCAAGCAGTCTTGTCAAAAATTTTTGTTGATCAAACTGTTGAACCTATCGCCAAGTTCTATCTTTATGCTATTGACCGCAGTTTTTATGTGTGATGCAGGTGTTAAACGGAAAGTCTTTCGAGCTATATGAAGATGGTATTTGGTACCTGGTATTTCATTCTTTTTTCCCCTCAGAAATCGAGACAGGTAAATTCACAGAGAATTCAACACAGTTTGTTTACGCTCCTCCATTCTTTTACAGTGGCAAGAAGTACTGCAAAACACCATTCTCTGTTGTTTTGCGCTTCAACATTATTGCGGCTTTTCTCATGTTGATGAAATCCAGTGACACATACAATGGATGTTTTCTGTAATTGTTTCCAGAGGAACGTGATGTATACACACGTTTGTTTTGTAATATACAATGGATGTCCACACGCTCTTCAAATTTTAAGTGGAGTAACGAAAATTGCAGGGGCCATGGCTATATACTGTTGATGAAAGCTTGAAGTAGCGGGGTCATGCTTTGCCTCTGGGAATGGGCATTGGCTTGCACGGGTAATACACATATTACCAATGTTCAGGAAGGCGCAATGCGGTATTTAGTCAGAGGGGTCACTGCATAGAGAGTATGCAGTATGCAAGAGAGTATGTGGGGAGTATGCGATTTTATGCGGTTTGGTAATTTTATTATTGAAAATATAAATAAAAATTTAATATTAATATCCTCGGTCGAAAGAGTATACTGGGAGTATGCGTTTTATATGGGAGAGTATACGGTTTTATGTGGGAGAGTATGGAGTTATATGCGGAGAGTATGCGGTTTTATGTTATTATGCGAATAATAAAAAAATATTTATTAGAAAAGTGGCTGGTAGGCGGCCGCATGGGGGGTATACTCGGTCGAGTATCCGGTTCAACCCGCATACATGGTTGTTTTACCATACTCGGAGCGGCAAGGCTACCAAGTATGAGTATGCGGTTTACCCGGCCGCTTTTCTGAACACTGCATATCACCATTAATAATGATGGGTAAAATTAACATGAAGCAATAATCATGGAGAAGGCATTTCATACAAAAATTTGAAATAGGTTCACTCCTTGCATGGTAAGTAACTGAATAAATTATTTCTTCCGCTTAAAACAAACTTGAAAGATGGCATTAAATTCGTTTCCTGGGGGTTATGTGAAGTCATACCAATGACATGTTGGCTGCATGTCCAGTACGCTTCTCCTTCTCGCCACCGCACTTTCAGCATTGCACCTAGTAAACCAAATGCCCCGCAACCGATCTCTGATTCTATATAATGCACCTGAATCCGAGTTCATGGCCATTCCATTCCATTCCTTCGATCATCAAATGCCAATCAAAATGGAGGGCAAGTCGTATTCGCTTGTGTGCATTATTATGCTGCTAGTACTGTTGGCTGCCGGAAGCTGCAATGGTCAAGGCAACGACTGGAGGAAGATTGTGGTGAGTTGCTGCATTCCGTGCGTAGGTAAGTGCAAGGTAGGGCCTGCTTGGCCTTCTTGCAGGACGCAGTGCTTCCTCGATTGCTTCAAATCAAAGGCACCCCCACCTTACCACGGCGGCCGTCTCTCGCATTACATCTGCGGTTTTGAGTGCCTGAGGAAGTGCCGTAATCTTCACAAGGGTAAGATATTTGATCCTATAGCGAGCTAGTTCCCTAGTTTCCGATCTTTGATGTTTCCATACCTCCCACGCAATTCGGTCTAACACTTCTATAGCTTCGTTAACATATGTTTTGATTAGTAATTATTGCTTATTACGCCTTTATTTTCGCATGTCCATTATGGTTAGAGATGAGCATCAGTTGGACCGACCCGACCCAGCCCACGAACCCAATTTGAAATCCGGCTCAACTTATATTTGATCGAGCTCGGGTCAAAAATTTAGCCTGTTAATTAAATGTATCGGGTTTAGGCCGACAACGGTCCAAATCCATTAGACCACTGACCCGACCCAATAAGGGCCCAATAAGATGTCTGATACGATATTTTATAATCCAAAATACTACGGTGTAGTCCTGTGTATTGTCAACAATCTTTACTACGTATATACACATAATTGTCCACTCTCTACTCTTAAGAAAAAAATTATTGTTAAGTTTTTCTCATTATCTTCATCATAACATCAATTTTCTCTCCACATGAGTATCAGTTCTCTCATTGTTTTTCGTATTTGTATTTCATATAATACACTCTATTTTATTTGTGAATACATAGTTTTGAATTTATACCTCACATACCAATAGTCCTCGTATAAACATTCATCCTTATTGTTTCATCATTAGCAAAGGTACTTTCAATCATCCATTTTCCTTCTTCAAGCTCCCACCTAATTTTTTCAATGGTCCATCCTGATGCGAACCCAAACCCATATTAATTGGGTTGGACCGGACCATAGACCATGCAGGAGAAAAAAATTTCAGGCCTCAACCTACCTCATGGTCCATAGATAGAGTTACCTTCGATCCGAAGAGGCTTAGCTTGATGCTCATCTCTAATTGTGGCTATCTTTTTATATTTCTGAGACATAGCAGGTCTTTTGATTGGTGATAAGTATACATATTGGTTTTCATTCGTTATCTAAAGTTTTCAATTTAATGAGATGTTTATCCTGTTTGGTTTTCTTAACTTTCTTTTAGGCTCAACGAGAGATGGGATTTTTTTTTCGATTTATCGTGTAATAAGCAAACTAAAAATAAGGTGACCATGTCGATATTATGTCATCCAATATATACCTCTCCTGATTTTGCAGGATCCGGATTTAAAACTGTAGACAACCAAAGGTTAACTTCTTAACTAACCTCCTGTTCAAACAAACATAAGAGGAAGAGGGATAAAGAATAAGTGTGAATTAGCTCCTATGTTAGCTGGAGGAATAAGAAGATAATAATATCGATATCGTTTAGATATCGTATTTCGACACGATATTTCGACGATATATCACCGAAATATCGCCCATATCGACAAGCCTTTGTGAAGAAAATACCTGAAAATCGGGATATATCGCCACATCGGTGCCCATATCGGTCCCATGTCGATATCGATATATCGGCGATATATCACCGATATATCGCGATATTTCCTTCCATGGTAATAAGCACTATAACACAAGAGATAATGGTTGACGTGTCCACTGTGACCACCAATCCCAACAGGTGTATGTGATTAACATTACAAGTGTCAAATAAATATACTGAGAAAAGAGAACATGTGACTTCTTCCGTTAACCTATTATCCTTTTTAGTAAAGAACTATTTACTGAATATTCTTTCTCTTTTTAAAAAAGTGATTACTTATTTCTTCCTTGTTCACATTATTTATTCCACAATATTATTCAATAAAAATCACTTATTTCACACTATTGATAATACGAAATAAACAAATAACGAGAATACGGCTTCCCCTTATCCCAAGATAAGATGACTTTATCTAAGATTAAGTTATCCAAAGATAAAGTGACCCCTGCATTATTCCATAATCATTTATCTCTTTATCTACAATATTTATCCCTTTATTATCTCCCAAAGCAACCGAACAAGAATGGAATATACATCATTTATCCCTCTCCATTAACCATGTACCAAACAAGAATAAGAAAGTGTTGTCTAGAAATAGAAAAGTCACCACCAACTTCTCCATGCTTCTAAAACTTCTTCAAGGCGGTAAGTGGGCGAGAAGCCCCTCCCTGAGGAGTGGCGATGTAGGGTATTTCTCCTAGTCTCTCGAGTTTACTTAAAGGACTCAACTCTAAATATCGGGAAGTTCCTCGGATGGACTCAACTCCCATTTTACATAATAGAGATCTCCATATCTTTCATGGCTCTTGCAGCACAAGTATAAATAGGCCTCGTGAGCAATTTTGTGGAGGCAAGAAAGTAAAGCAAATCAAAGTGACAATATCAATCATATCGGTCAAGTGAGTGCTAGTGTTGCTTAGAAAGTTGAGTGGTTTGTTATATTATGTAGAGTATGTGTATTGTATTTTTGGAGTTGCATATATACAATATATCGCATTTATTTTAGTCAAGTATTCTACATGGTGTACATTCATTATCTTTGTTTAGTTGGTGCGAAGTAAAAGAAAGAATACGTACATATTATATATATGGGTGCTAACTGACATATTAAACATAAATTTATATGGTTTTGGCAGATAAGACGAAGATGGAGTCGTGCCTCGGCTCGTGCTTGCCCACGTGCCAGTAGTGGACATCAACAGCCGAAAGATGCACGTGATGATCACGCAGCCGACGTCACGTTTATGCCTTTTCTATCTATTTTACAAGATGCAGAGATATTCATATCATATGCATCACTGCGGAGAATAAACCCTTTATTATTATATCATATATATTATGCAATGTAACAGATGATGCTCATACATTAATGTTCTACATCTATAACAAGCCTCGTCTCCTGTGATCATACATCGAATATGGATATCCGTATTAGAATATCAATAGAATATGGATATAAGTTACGAAAAAATTCCGAATATGTATATGGATATGTAAGAACAAAAAGTTCCGGATTCGATTTCTAAGTATCTGAAAACAAAATAATTTATACATATACATACATCCAAATTGCATACGTATAATACTTTGTTTAGCAAAGAACTAAGGTAAATCCAAGTCCGTGCATCCTTCCCATCTCCAACAACCGCTACGTCTCTTTGCTTCGACAACTTTGTAGGAATCTTAATAGCAGAAGCATCAAGTAGACTTTAACTGCTTGACAACTATATCTACAGAATAACCCTTATGCAACTATAACTTTTATTGATTGGCTAATTATTTTTATTATTATATATTTATTAATGTAATGGTAGACGATCGTGAATACGCGATTTATGTCATCATATCCTTAGCCATTGTTAGATATACAAATATGAATATGAATCAGAGGTTGATAAAAGAAAATACATAACAAAATCCTTGAAAATGAATACAACTACAAGATGGATGCAAATTGGATAATAGTGCACTCCATGACATGTTGTTCATATTGACCGATGTTCCGCGAGTCGGCTCAGTCACACAAGAAAATAAGCACTCGTCTTCTAATCCTAGCAGCATGTTAACAAATATGGTACATAATGATCTTTTGAACCCAATATAAGATTTTGCAATAGTTAATTTAGGCGAGCCAGCATAGAATATCTCGTCCTATGTATGTCTCGAACGTTTGATAAGAAGAGGAAGCACTATTTTTCTTTGAAGATCAAAGGTCGCAGCTAAGATAATCATTCATAGACACCATCAATACATGATACTCAGATGACAAAATAAGATTAAAATATTCCTAATGGAGATCATCATAAAGAAAAGGAGTAAATTACTACATCAAGAAATGAAAGTATTGAAAATCAACCATCCTCCTCGATCAGGACAATCTGCAGTCACCATAGCAAATGTTGGTGTCCGATTCCACAATCCTCCTCGATTAACAACGGCTATGTATGTAAATAAAGGATTGTATGCACTTAAGGAGACGTATCCTTCAGCTAACAATGGCGGAATTTTAATTAATTTGACACCTCTGATTCTCTATTCCTATGCAGAAGACTTGCATCAAGAGATGGACAGATATCAACCAATAGAGAAATGATTGCCATCTCCTACTCATGTGCTATAGATCATCTCTTAATAATCATTTAACGGTACTTGATGAGCTCTCAATATAACTCTTTAGATATTCATCCAAGCACAACAGTTTTTTGATCATTAAGAAGGTCATGGTACATAACCCTAATTGTACTAAGGGACCTTATAGTGCATTCATTCATTTAATCTCAGTCAGTGAGTGAAATAAACAAATAACTTTTATTGATAAATCAAACATTACAATAACATTTATTGTAGAAACGATTCGACTCGGTCTCACATGGCTATCAATCTCCCACTAACACTCAGAACCATTCATATACAATCATTAAACTCATATTCATTACATGTTCATCGAAAACTTTCGGTGTCAAAGGGTTGGTAAGCGGGTCAGCAACGTTGTCGGCAGAGGTCACGTTGGTGATGACGATGTCACCACTCTTTTGTATCTCCAGAATGATGTGGTATTTCCTTTTCCACGTATTTGATCTTTTTATGTTATATGGATTCCTTCGCCTGAGCTATGGCTCCGTGTTATCGGAGAGTAGCGGGATGGGAGTATCAGAGGAAACTACACCAAGCTCCAAGATGAACTTGCGCAACCACACCGCCCCCTTTGCAGCATCCGCTGCAGCAATGTATTGGGCTTCTGTCGTTGAATCGACTGTAGTGTCCTGCTTCTTGCTTCTCCAGCTCACAACACCACCATTCAACATGAACACAAATCCTGATGTCAACTTTCGATCATTAATATCAGACTGGAAGTCATAATCTGTGTAGGCTAAGACTTGGATATCGCCATCTCCATAGACGAAGATGTAATCTACGCCCGTCTTAGATACTTGAAGATGTTCTTCACTGCATTCCAGTGTTGTTGTACATAGCAGGATTGGTAACGGCTTACCACTCACACTACATGGCAGATATCTGGCCTTGTGCACATCGTGATGTACATTAAGCTTCTTATAACTAACGCGTAGGGGCATCAAACCATGGCTTTATTTTCCTCAACACTTTGAGGAGCCATCCCTTTAAATAAGCGAATACCATTTTTTAAGGGAAGGAAGCCTTTCTTGGAGTTATCCATATGGAAATGCTCCAAGATATTCTTAATGTGCCCATGTTGTGGCAATCCCAAGATCGTCTTCTCTCAATTTCTGAACAGCTTCAGACCCAAAATATAAGAGGTTTCTCCAAGATCTTTCAGCTCGAAGATATGGGATAGCCAAATCTTAACACTGATCATCATCCGTATATCATTCCCAATGATAAGGATGTCATCTACATAAAGCACGATGAACATAATGACGCCCCCACTAAGCTTCTTAAACACACACACAGTTCATCAGGATTCTGCACAAAATCATAACTCTTAATTTTTTTGTCGAATATGGTGATCCAGCTACGAGAAACTTGTTTGAGCCCATAAATGGATTTCTTCAGCTTTCATACTTTTCCTTCCTCGGTTCTGAAGCCTTGGGGCTTCTCCATATAGATATCATCAAGGTATTCATTAAGAAAAGATGTATTGGCATCCATCTGCCAAATATCATAGTCAAGATATGTAGCTATATTTAGTAGTGCCCTGATGGATTTAAGCATAGCCACATGACAGAATGTTTCATCGTAGTCGATGCCTTCTCTTTTTGTATAGCCTTTGTCTACGAGGATGGTCTCTACCTTCCCATCAGGTCCCCTTTTCCTCTTGAAGATTCATTTACATTCAACGGGTTTTACCCCTCTAGTGGATCCTCTAGGATCCCTACATCATTTATACGCATGGAGTCTATTTCAAACTTCATTACTAGCATCCATCTATCCATGTCATGATCCGCGAGTGCTTCGTCAAATGAAGCTGGATCATTGTCAATTTCACCTAACATATGGAATCCGTACCTTTCAGGTGGTGCAACCACCCTCGAACTCCTTCGAAGAGGTACATGTGTTACATCTTCATTTACTTTTTCAGTTTATGGTTCAAGAAACTCAGTATCCTCATGAGATTCAATTAGTTCCTTTACTTCATTGTGCTTAACTCGTCATTGAACGAACCATGTCCATGGTGATCATGTTGTGTTCTTTAGCAACTCCATTAAGTTGGGAGTTCTATGAGGAGTGAGATTGGAGACAATTCATCTCTCTTTAAGGTTTTCCTTGAATTCATCTGAGAGGTACTCGTCACCTCGGTCAGATCAAATCCATTTAGTCTTCCTATTAGTTTAGTTCTCAACCAAAGCTATGAACTCTTTGAACTTTTCAAAGGTTTTAGATTTATGACATAGTAGGAAGACAAACTCGTATCGTGAATGGTCATCAATAAACGTCAAATAATATCGATGTCATTTTGGGTTGCGGTACTGAAGAGACCATATACATCAGTATGTATAAGGTCAAGAATACCTTCGCATCAAGTAACATTATTATGAAAAGGCGTCCAAGTCATTTTACCTCGAATACAATGTTCACAGGTAGGTAAAGTTTGAACCTGTAGAAAATCTAAGGGACCATCCTTATCAATCTATTGATCCCATCAACAGATAAATGATCAAGCCTTTAAATCATATTCGAATGATTTCTATCCTCCCATGATTCTTTTAGGGTTTTTATCAGTGGCAATAACATTCATGATATTTTTATCAACACACAATTCATAGAGTCCACCATTAGTTAGAACACCATCCGCAATATGTTTATCATAATGATTTATGATAAGTTTATTACATAATAGAAACAAATATCTATTTCTAACTAACTTGTATACATATATAAGGTTCCTTCCAACATCTGAAACATAAAGACATTCTTTAAGCATAAGGACTCTTCCACTAGATAATGATAGTATGCAGGTCCCGGCGGTGACTGCTGCAACAATTGCATCAGATCCCATCTGGATGACTATCTTCCCCTCATCAAAATTTCTGGTTTCCTGAAATAGATGCAGCAAATAGCACACATGAATAGAAGCACCAGAATCGATGATCCAACTACTTTCTCGTCCTATGAGAAAATTGATTTCAGTGATGAAAGTAGATTTCATACATGTTGGGGCTTTACCTTTAGCCATGAAGTTGATGTACTTTGGGCAATTACGCTTACAGTGCTCTAGCTTGTTGCAGTGATGACACGCATCGGTCTTCTTTGATGCCACAAGAGCGAAAGTATTAGAAGATGAGCCAACACATTGACTCTTATTCTTTCTCTTATGGGTCGGGCCCTTTCGAGATCCTTGCTTGTGATTGTGCTTCCCTATGACCTGTGCAACCATTGCACTGCTAGAGGGATTATGTTCCTCATTACATCTTCTATGAACTTTAGTGAAGCCATTAACTCAGCATTAGACCAATTCATCTTGTTCATGTGGAATGATCCCACAAAGTTATTGAAATACTTGGGCAGAGACAACAGAATGAAGTCGGATTGTATATATGCATCCATCTGAGCCTCGAGATTTTCCAGTTCCAAGAGGTAACCAAATATTTTGAGTATGTGTTCTCTAACTGAAGTCCCTTCCTGCATTTTACATCGAATAAGTTCATTCATACCATTATAACGCTTAGTGTGGTTGACATCACAAAACATCTCCTTGAGATTCAGCATTATATCCTGGTAACTAGACATCTCCACATGTTGCTTCTGAAGCACATTGGAGAGAGATCCCAGAATATAATACATGGCCAATGTACAATCTTTATCATATTTTTCATTGTATTTGATTTCTTCCAGTGTCTTAGGGTTTGCAATCTTGTCCTTAGACAACACATAAGATATGTGTTCTATAGAAAGGACAAGATCCAAATTACAGATCCAATCCGAGTAATTCAGCCCGGTTAACTGGTTGACCTCCAGAACTTGGAGAGAGGGTTCATAGCTTTCATTTTCTGAAATTTAGAATGTACTATATTAGAATATATAAATAATTATATATTCAAAAAATAAATTCTTTGATTAAGAATTTGTAATCAAATTGGTCTTTCATTTCAACTCTGAAAGTTCTTCCCTTAATCACTTTCAAAGCAAGAGATATGCTTACTGCTATATCTCTAGCAAGAACTAGGATCTCCTTTTTACCTTTGTTACATCCCAATAATATGAGAACTTGTAACTCGAATAAAGAGAAGCGGAAACACATTCCGCCTTGTAAGTCCAACTTGCATTTCACAATTCGATCTTTAACACTCGGGCCCACAACCCCTAAGGTAATGTTGACTCATTGTAAATTGAACCAGTCGTTAATAGGAATAGCACTCGCTATACACAATCCAATATCACCCCAATAATACGAGGACTCGATATTGGGGTCACTACGCATACGGACTTACTCTTTCGAGAAGCAAAGAGCTCGATCCATGTGCAATTGTATGCAGGAGCTGTCACTTCAGACGTGCATCTCCTACATACAATCCATGATGATGGAACCTTTCGCCTTGACGAGAGACCATGGATGTCACTTATGTGATCCTCCATATCATGTTCAAATTTTAAGTAATCATTATAAATCATATTTACATAATTAATTCTTTCAAGGGATACGACTCCATTCATAATAGAGTATTTTTAATTGGATATAATTAATTTAATCATATTAAATCAATTATCGATCCAATTCAATCAACCAACAAACAATCTTGCTTGTTATCTCAAGGATGGTATAATCTCATAATATGTATTGTTCAAATTTTATTAATTAGAAAAATACATCATAATAATTTCAAGCATTATCCTTTCATTACCCATTATCATGGCCAATACGCACATGATGTGGGACAGACCGCTCATGGAGCAACCTGCTACCCCAACTATCCTCGACTAGATACCATATCCACCTCAGGTTAGGATAATATGATTTGATCATTTTGTAATTGAGATGATATTCGGCATTACAACCGAATTTATACCATATAATATTTATCAAAAAATTTTGATTAATATTATAAGAAGATCTTCTAAACAAATCTCCAGTCCTATTTAAGTAACAATATTTTGCATGTAAAGATTGTCCTAAAACTATTGTAGAATAAATTAGGGTTTCATGAAACATTCATTCAATGTCCAATGATGATTAATCAATTATTTTCATAATTATTAGTCATCATAATTAATCAAGGTAAATTCATAATTTTCACGATTTCTATTGAATTATAAACACATTAAGTAAAGAGATTTGATGATCTAATCATTTTCTGACTCATCTCCACTAAATATAGAATATCTAGGACAAACAGAGTCGGAATTACGTGAAATAAAATCGAGTTTTTTGTTTTTTTGAATATTTACTCAATTCAAGTGTTTATTTCATATTCCATAATGTGAAACCTTTAAGAGAAATTACATTTATTATAGATCCGTGAATACATGCAAAATAACTTTTATGGCGGGAACTCTTCGACTGATTTGTATGCACTTTTGGTACCAACATTAGGCTACAATTTTTGGGATATATCTAGATATTCTAAATGAATTTTAATAATAAAAAAACACATCCAAACAAAACACACAAACAATAGATTTTTAATTAAGAGAAAAACATATTTGAATCTTGCATCCAACGCAAAAACAATGATTCCTGCGCACGAAATATGAACCTCGATCGCATAGGTTTTTGGATCATATCGAAGACCTCGACCAAGACTTTGATATAAATTTAAGGATATGAAAAGATCCCTAAGAGCTTCACAGAATCGTGAAGATCGCATCATATGTGATTGAGCGACTAGTCGTTCTAGTTACTCGGTGCAACGGAATTTAAAATTTTTTAAAGCGATGAAACCACATGATCCGAGAATACTTCTCAGCTTGTTTTATCTAAAATACAAATGAGATGTAGGAATACCTCTTGAAATGTGGTTGCGATCGTGTCTCTAATGCAAGAGACCTCCTGTCTCAAGTCCGATATGATGAATGAGACACTTGCGAGCGTGTTGATGAAACACATGCTCCTCTTAATCCAAATTGATAGTCCAAGCAGAGAATCTCCTTATCTTGTCACACAATCTGATGTCTTCTTCATGAGTGGGGTACACTGAAGGAGATGGAGATCCACAAGTGGTTAAAGCGGTGGCATCTTGGCGTGGCGACAACGACGATTCTCTCTAGGGCACACAGTGGACAGCCACTTAGAGAGAGAAATGGGGTGTGTAGTATGAGAAGGAGAGAAGCTATTCAATATTGTGTGTGTAAAATAAAGATCTAGGGTTGTCTCTTATTTTATAATATTTGGAAGTCCATGGATCACAATCCATGAACAACACAAAATCAATGGTTGACATTGATTTGGGTTTCTTTCAATGGTCATGATTTTGTTGTAAAAAAATATAATAATAATTAATTTAGTTTAATTAAATATATATTTAATAATAATCAATATAAATTAATTTTAATTAAATTAATCAACTTTGGAGATATAGGAAGGATGCAAGCCTCCTTCCATAAGGGGGTGGATGGCCACCAATTCTAATTAGGACTTGGTAGTCGTCCACCCTCTCCTATTAGGAAGGTGGCTTTCTCCTACTATTACATGAGATTACATTATTCCATGATTTTCTCCAAAATTTACAACTACATTTGTTGTAAATAAATACATAAAAATAATTCATAATTATTTTGTGAAAATTGCAATCATATCATGAAAAATGTTAATCATATTCACACATCCAAAATAAGATGTAAATTACATTTTCAAATAAATGTTTAATGTGAATCTAATTCAATCAACATTTAAATTTTAAACGTTATTTATAAATAGCTCTCTCTAATATATTATTAATCACATTTATAATATATATGAATAACATGGATAATGCTATCCACATTATTCATATCTATAATAATTAAATCATATTTAGTTATATTGGGTTATCATTCTCATGCATCAAAATAATATGAATCAAATTTAGATTATTCGTGATAATTAGACCACATTTAGTTATCCATTTCTCAATGCTTGGATACACATTTATCAATGCCATTATTCTTGAACCCTTTCAAGAATAATATGCTTTCTCCATGGATACTTGGAGATAAGAACATGACGATTGTATGTTCTATGTATAGTCTTGGATATTGAGATCACATCTCAAATCCAACTCTCGAGGACCTCTCGTAGATGCTTGATTAAATGAAGGTCATAAATCTAATCTTCTCATTACATATAAATCGCATTCATATCAATGGCCAACATTTGGACCAAGATTAGATTACTTCTCTACTGAGAGGAGTCACTAAAATCCAGGCCTTCATCACTCCCTCGGAATGGAAGCGTCATGGTTATACAATTGTTTATGATCACATCACCCTCAGTATTCCTAGTACATGTACATCCTGCATACTGGAAGACCTAGAATAACTCAAAGATATAGATCAATTTACACTATCATCTTTAGGATTTTATCATTAAGTTTCTCATCCGGTCATTTGGAGTTGGTATCGATCACATGCTTTCCAAAAAGCATATATAATACCTACAAATTCTTGTCATTCTTCCAAAGCAAGATGGCCATGTATTGAATTTGATTGATCCCAATACCTCATGAGTGAGCTGATGTCTTCTGATTCACAAGTGAATATGTATGATCCCTTTGAGAGATTGTATTACTCATATGCCCTTGTATGCACATCATCTCGCTGGTGTGTAGACCTTGATTAAGCCATCAACCTATCGGTCTGTTAAATGTACATATTAAGACATATAGCAATACATATATCTTAGGTTAGAGTATGCATGCCTATATTGTAACAATATACAACACATGACTTGGTTATCTTGATCTCGTTAAGTCAACTCTTTGATCTAAGTAATCTGGCACCTCTGGATTTCTATTTCTATGTAGAGGACCTACATCAAGAAGTTGGTCAGATATCAACCAATAAAGAAAGGATCGCCATCTCCTACTTAGGATGGAGATCATCTCTTAATAATCATTTGGCGGTGCTTGATGAGTCCTCAATCTAACCCTTTAGATTTTCATCCAAGCACCAACATCTATGATTTAGCAATTGAATCAACAATTGTATGATCATTAAAAAAGCCACGATACATACCTGATTGTACTAAGGGACCTTATAGTGCATTTATTCATTTAATCTCAGACAGGGAGTGAAATAAACCATGAACTTTTATTGATAAATGAAACAGCACAATAATTTATTGTAGGAATGGTTTGCCTTAGGCTCATATGGCTAACACCCTTAGGGTGCGTTTGGTTGGGGGGTTACCCCCCACTTTGGGTGGGTTACCCCCCAAAACCCATATTCCCAACCCACTAGTGGGCCCACTCTCTTTCCAACCAAAAAAATATATATTATACCATCATATCATCTAAAAATCATAAAATACTCAACTTCTACTCACTATTCCAAACTTCAATACAATCACGTCACAACAACCACCCACTTTTTCAAATTTCAATACAATCATAACATAATAACTACCAACTTTTTCAAATTCCAATACAATCACATCACACAAACCCTCCCAACCTTTAACCCACCAACCAAACACACAAACACAAAACCGGGTTATCCACCCCTGGATAACCCACGAACCAAACACACCCTTAGGGCTCGTTTGGTAACCAGGTTACCCCGGGGTAACCCGGTTTACCCCTCGCTTTTCTTGGCTTGGAAATGCATCACACATCATAGTGACATCACATCACATTCTTTATTCCAACCCTCTCCAATCGTCATAACCATCCCAAATAGCTACTATTCAAATCAGGTACCCCAACCCATTCCAACTCAACAACCAAACGGGCCCTTAGTTTTAAAAGAGAGGGCAATGCCTCTCTTTCATAGCATGCTTGTTCCTCCTTACAATTCCAAGTTGCCTTGATCATTGAGAGAAAAGTATAGAGAGTAGAAGACTCTCTATACACATCCCCCCACTCTTTATATAGATCCCTACACGTCCACCTTCAAGCCTCCATCTTCTCTTCACAAGCATGGACCTACGAGAGAGAATATTGCTTCCTTCGTCGTGCTTCACATACGTGTAACAGGACTCAATTTCATGATACGAAATCATAAGCTTGAAATCATTATGGTATCGTCCTTGGTGGATAAATTTAAGAAGAAGAGAACATCAAAGTTCGTGAGAAGCTACGCGACTCATCTTCGTGCCCACGAGAGAGACAAGCACATATCGGACTTGATTCGGGAGGTCTCTTGCTTTACAGATTCACGCTTCAAGAGGTAACCCAGATCTCATCTCAATATTCATTAGAATATAAGAAACCATGTTAAGAAAACTATTGTCCTAAATTAATGGTTTCGCTAAGCACAAAAAGTTGGCTGAAATTTCTTGTTTATACGATGAACATACATTCTTTTAAGCAAATAGTTTGCTATTTTTTCCGCATTTACGTGTTGCGAAGTTCTTGAATCTTCAATTAATTCATTCAATTGGTATCAAAGTCATGCTTCAGAGGATTTGGATTCCATCTAAGTTCGATGAACGATCGGCTAGAGAATCCTGATTATCGGGCGCATAGCCTTGTGATAGTTTGACGATTCGAATGATTGAGTGACTTTCGAAGTATCTACTATTTTCCACTATTTTGAACATTATTTTTGGATATAAATGAGGTCTAGAAGGTATAGACTCATTGATGAATCACCAATTCATCATCTTTATTCATCTATTTTGGCTTAAAATCCCTTACAAAACACATGTAAATAACATTAATTATCACTCTTTCATAGTCTGTATTATTTTGTTAATAGTATATTATTATAATTATTTTAATCCAAAATAAATAAATAAATAAATAAAGGAAAAAGAAAGAGAAAGACTGTATGTATGAAATAATTATATGCCAATCCTAACCTTGAGAGTAGGTCAAGACTTGATCTAATCTACAAGAATAAAGTAGGGATAGATAGGGTCATTAATGTATAAAAAATCCAGAAAAAAACCTCACATGTACATACTCATCAGTATTATTTATGTAGATATTTTATAATATCTATTTATCATCAATTCAATCCCAAATAAAACTATTTCTTCTTGAAACTTGAACACGAAAATATGTATAAAAGGGACAACACTCTGGCAAAGCCGTAAAGATAGAATTGAAATGTAAATATATATTCCATAAAAAAATTCAAAATAAATCAAACTCACTTTCATTTTATTAAAAATTAAATAAGCTTTAACATGAATGTGGTTTCATAAAAATTAAAGTTAAGACGTGAAAGTCAGCTTTTTGGAGCGTTATTTTACCTATATGTCTTATACTCACTTATTGATTTATTTCTTTATATTTTTGAACTTATTATATTTTTTTATTATATTTTACATATTTTATATTATTTATATAAAATACACATAAAAATAACAAAAGTGAGAATAATCAAAAATAAATTAATTGTATTCATACTATAGGTATAATGTACCTATAATGTACATATGTATATTTATTTAGCCTATTAAATAAAATTCATAAAAAATAAAATGAAATAAAATATATATTTAAAATTTTCTAATTTTTTTGTAAATATATAAAATATAAAATAAATTATTTTTTTAAAAATAAATAACTAAAAATATGTTTATTGTATGTGTGTGTGTGTGTGTGTATATATATATTTTATACCAATGACTAAGGGTTTTTATTATTTTAACCTTATATATTAAGTTATTTTATTAATTAAAAAAGATCAAAAATTAATTTGTTAATTTATAAACACTTTTTATTTTGAAAACTTTTTAATTTAAAATCATTTACTATTTATTTTATAGTTATCTTTTATTTATTTTTGCAATTTTATCATGTAGTGTTTGTCCTTATTCGGCAACACCTCATTGGTAGTCCCAGGTTTGTTGACTTGGGTCAACTGGTCCATTTACCCCCTTTACACGAATAAGTGTTCAATGTCCCTCCATCTCCGATTTATCATGCCTGATTACTCCACCTTTTAGTCCCAACTCCTCTCCCATTTGATCACCTAAATAATTCTCATACACGTTGACAATCGTGTTTTACTAACGGTTGAAAAGATGCCAGTTGTAGCAACCGCTGAGCAAAATCCAACTAATCAAACAAAAAGACACCAATTTAGGAGAGAGAGAGAGAGAAATAGAGAAAATGAATTACTCTCTCCTAAATTGGTGTTCACTATTTTATTTAATCAGGAAAGTGCTTCTAGGTTGAACTTGAGGAGGTAGAAAATCGTGCTCGAATTTTTAAGTAAGAAAATAATTTTGTGATTTTTTTTATTTCTTTTCTTTTTTCCTCGAGAAAACTCTTTTTTGGTTTAATTTACGTTTTATCTTTTTATTTGATTTTTATTTTTCAATTATTATTTAATTTTAAAAGTGATATTTTTAAATAATTTATCTACAATATACTATGTAAAACTAATAGAGAGTAAGGTGATACTATATAATAGATGAATCGCTCGAGAAATGGGCTCAAGAAAGCACTCAGAAAGAAACTAAGATGGATCAAAATCAAAGAATTAAATTCCAACAAAAATGCGGTGAAATTCCTTGAAATTCGATGCAAAATGTAAAAAAACTATGCTAGAATACTGTCTAAAATGTGTCCCCAACCGTTCAAGTCTAGTGTAGAATATGTAAAAAAATACAAGAAAAGATATGAGCTCCCTTTAAATTAGGTCCCTAACTTAATTGAAAGAAAAGATTCTGTATTCTTTATATTTAGTTCCTTGGTCAGGTACCTAAATATAAATAAGGTAACTCCTGGAGGGGCGATTAAATTCTCTGAAGCTGTGAGGGCTACTTATGCAAATGTCACACCCCTTCGTGAATGAGTAGCTAGTATTATAAGGTGGTACTTGAATCTGGGTCATCCCTTAGGGACATGTATTGATAGCCTGGAGCTCGTGTTTTCCCCAAATCTGATGGGCGACGACGGTGGATTTTGTCATCCGATGATGGTCTTCAGCTGCTGAGGGTGACGATGCTCCTCTAACAGGACTAGGAGGAGGTCTCCTTTGAAGGTTATGGAAAGAACCTTAAGCGCGTTACAGAAGTGTGAAGATCACATCATATGCGATCGAGAGCGACTAGAGTTGCTTGGGGCAGCAGAATTTAAAAATTTTAAAGCGATGAGACCACATAATCCAAGAACACTTCTCAGATCATTTCATCCAAACCACAAAGTAGATATCGAAATACCTCTTGAAGTGTGGTTGAGATCGAAGCCTCTAAACGAAGAGACCACATGTCTCAAGTCTGACCCAGCAGAGGAGATGCATGCGAGCGTGTTGATGAGATGTGTCCTTCTCGCAATCCAAGATATTGATCCAAGCAAAAAATCTTCTGATTTCATCACACAAAATTCGAGGTCTTCTTTGCGTACCGGAGGCACCGAGGAAGTCAAAAATCCACGAGCGGTCGAAGCGACATCACGACAGTGTAGCAACGACAGTGATTCTCTCTAGGTCACAAAGTGAACGGCCACTTTCGAGAGAGAGAGAGAGAGTAGACGTGTAGGATGATGAGAGAGAGAGAGCTTATGAATTATGTGTTGTAAAAGAAGAGCTAGGGTTGCCTCTTCTTTTATAATATTTTGGGAGCATGGATCTCAATCCATAAATAACAAAAATCCAATGGTGGAGATTAATTTGTGTTTCTTTCAATGGTCATGATTTTATTGTAAAAATAAAACAACAATTAATTTAATTTAATCAAATATATATTGAATAAATCGTCAATATAAATTATATCAATTAAATCAATAGGCATTAAAGGATTAGGAAAGGAGGCAAGCTCCTTCCAAATATGAAGGGGGAGGGCCATCTTGAATTAGGACTCAAGGGAGGTCGTCCACCCTCCTTATATGGAAGGGGGCATATATTCCAATTTGTGTGAGATTGTATATCTCACATAATCCTTTAATTATTTGAAACAACTTTTATTTCAATTTTTTTCACAAAAAATAAGTCCAAATTATTTTGTGAAATGTCAATCATGTCATTGGAAATTTGTGAATCATATGCACAACTCAAAATAAAATATAAATTGTATTTTCAATTAATTGTCCAATGTGAATCCAATTCACGTCAACAATTAAATTGTAAATGTTATTTACAAATAGCTCTCTTTTATATATTATAATTCACATTTATATTATATGTGATTAATATGGATAGTACTATACACATCATTCATATTCATGATAAATAAATCATATTTAATTATATTAGATCATCGTTCTCATGCATCTAAATAATATGAATCAAATTTACATGTTCATGATGATTAAATCTCATTTAATTATCTATTTCTCAATGCTTGGATATACATTTATCAATGGAATTATTCTTGAACTCTTTCAAGAATAATGTGCTTTCTCCGCGGATACTTGGAGATAAGGACATGGCGATTGTACATTCCACGTATAGTAACTTGGATATTGAGATCACATCTCATATCTAGATCTCAGGGATCTCTCATAGATGTTTGATTAAATCAAGGCTGTAAATCTAATCTTCTTATTGCTTATGAATTATATTCAAATCAATGTACACCATTTGGACTAAGATTAGGTTACTTCTCTACCGAAAGGAGTCACTAAAATCGAGACATGTTTCATCACTCCCGCATAATAGAAGTGTCATGTTTATACAATTGTTTATGATCACATGAACCTCAGGTATTCCTAATACATGTAAATCATGCATACTGGAAGACCCAGAATAAATCCAACGTTTTAGATCTCATTTAGACTCTCTTCTTCAAGGTTTTATCATTAAGTTTCTCATTTGATCATTGGGAGTTGGTGTCGATCATATACTTTCCAAAAGCACATATGAAACCTACAAATTCAATCAAGCTTCTAAAGCGAGATGACTGTGCACGGAATTTGATCCCACTATCTCATGAGTGAGCTCATGTCTTCTACTTCAGTAATGAACCTGTATGATCCATTTGAGAGATCGTATTACTCATAAGCCCTTGTATGCACACCAGCTCGCCAGTGTATGGACCTTGATTAGATCATCTACCTATCGATCTGCCAAATGTACATACTTATTCATATAGCGACACATCTGCTCCAGTCAGAGGATGCTTGCCTATATCGTGACAGCATATGGCATAGGTCGTAATTATCTCTATCTCATTAAGTCAACTCTTTGACCTAACTTATCTAACACCTCAGAATCGCTATTCCTATGTAGAAGATCTACATCAAGAGGTCAGTTAGATATCATCCTATAGAGAAGAATTGCCCTCTTCTTCTTAGGCTAGAGATCCTCTCTTAACATCCAAGAACTAGCCTCTATGACTCAACATTTGAATCAACAGTTGTATGGTTGTTAAGATGGTCATGGTATATAATCCTAATTATACTAAGGGACCTATTACGCAAATTACTTATTCTTCATCTCAGATCAGGGAATGATTTGCAATAACATTTATTGCATAATGCCTCACCGTGGGCTCACGTGTTCAACAATCTCCCACTAGCTGAAAGAGCCATTAATGGGATAATATTTAATCCCACACTCATGTGCTAATCATAATGTGTTTAGAAAAATAGCTTGGTAAGCTGACTAGTCACTCTATTCCCAAGGGACTACGTCAAGTCCTTTTATGGTACTTGCATAACTCCTGGTAACAGTGCTCGCATCCAATGCAAATATTACATCTTATGCAACCAATATTCAATTTTGTTGAAGCAATTATAGTGTCTTTGATATTACAATTCAATAATCATTATAACTAGTCTGTAATTTCTATTATCCTTATCATAATACCCTTATTCCCAGAGATTTCTATCTCCTACGACTAAAACCTAGTCTTAAGTCTTATAAGACATACGTAGTTAAGATCTTTTAGATCATTATCTATAAGTCTTAAGTTCTTGAAGATAAGACTTTGAGATCACTATCTCAAAAATATTTTCATCTTTGAAGGTGCAAATAAGTGTTTACCTCCATAGTAGGATTAGTAACAGTTTACTACTCCCACTGCATGGCAGACACTTGGCTTTTGTACACATCAAGCATACACCGGGATTCTCATAACTTATGCACAAAGGCAAACAGTTTAGCATCATCAACACTTGATATGCTATCCCTTCAGATTGGTCATTAGCATATCTTAAGGGAAGGAAGCCTCCATTAGGGTTTTTCCCAAAGATGGAACATGTCCAAGGTATACCACTAATATGACGATCCCAATACCCTCTTCTCTTTGCTTCTAAACATCTTCAGAACTAAGATCTAAGAGGTATCCTTGAGATCTTTCATCTCAAGGTATGGAACAACAAGATTATAAAAGATTTATTCTCATCCTTATATCATTTCAAATTATTAGTATATTATCAACATTTTGGACGATGAACAGAATGACACTCACAGTAAGCTTCACACAGTTCATCAAGATTATGTATGAAATCATAACCTTTATAATTTCATTGAATCTGATGTTCCGACTACAAGAAGATTATTTGAGTCCATAGATGGACTTCATTAAGCTTGCACACCTTGTCCTCCTCAAGTTTGAAGCCCTGTGGCTACTTCATATGAATATCCTTGGTGAGGAATTCATAGAGGAATGCAATATTGACTTCCATCTTGTAGATGTCATGGTCAAGCTGTATAGTTATAATTAGTAATATTCTGATGGGTTTAAGTATGGTCACTTAAGAGCAAGTCTCATCACAAGCAATGTATTCTCTTCATGTATATCTTGCGGATACGAGCCGTACTTTGATTGTCTCTACCTTCTTATCAGGTTCCCTCTTTCTCTTGAAGATACTTTATACCTAATAGGTTTTACCCTTATAGGTGGATGCCCGAGGGTCCATATACAACACTTGTATATGAAGTCTACTTTAGACTTTGTTGCTAACATCCATCTCTCCATGTCATGATCCTCAGAAGATTCATCATATGAAGTCAGATCATTGTCAGACTTATCTGACACATGGAATCCATACCCTTTAGGTGGTCTTGCCACCCTCATACTGATTTGAAGAGGTATGAGTGTTTCATCTTTATTTGTCCCTTTAGTTTTCAATTCTAGGAGCCTCATTATCCTCTCAAGATTCAATGACGTCCTTTTCTTAATTTTCATCTTGATTCTCAAGAAAGCCATCCTCTTAGAATCATATTCTTAGAGATGAAATCTTTTAAGAATCTCAAAGACATAAAGTAGGTATCCAGTTCCATTCTTTATATTCCTAATGAAGTTGTACTCTCTTGTGCAAAATTCCAGCTTACTTACATCAATGGCATGGTTATGGATCAAGCAACCCTAAATCCTCAAGTGTCCAACACTATGTTAGGTTACAAACCATAGCTTATGAGGGTTTTTGGGTTCAGACTTGCATGGAATCTTGTTAAGAATATATATTACAGTCTCTGCTACATATATACCTGGAAACTAAGAGGTAATTATGCTAATATTCATAGATCAAATCATGCCGCACATGATCCAGTTGTATCTCCCTACAATTCTATTGAGTTTAGGTGTATTTAGGAGGAATGAGATAGGAATGACTTTCCTTTCTCTATAAAGTGTTCCATAAATTCATCTAATAGGTACTTGCTACCTAGGTTAGGTCAAACTAATTTTATCTTCCTTCAAACTCTGGTTCTAAACTAAAATTGTGAAATCTTTGAACATTTCAAAGGTTCCTAAGGTGAAGGAAAGAAGTCTCATATCACAAATAATCATCAATTGATATCACATATCATTAATGTTTATTATGATATTAGATGATCCACATACATCAATATGCATGAGAACTCGAATACCTATGCATCTTACACCATTCCCAAAGAATGGTGTATTGGACATTTTACTTTGAATAAAATATTCACAAGTATGTATGATTTGAAATTTCAGACATTCTAAAGTTTCATCTCTTACTAGCTTATTGATCTCATCAATAGACATATGTCCAAGGCTTGATGCTAGATCATTGTTAAATGATCTTCACCCTCCTACTGATCTTTTAAGGTTTAATTTTTTAGTATTAGAAATGTTAATGAACCCGTCATTAATTTTCTAATTTAGTAGAATCCTCTAGATATTAGATTACTATCCAAAATACGTCCATCATAACTTTTTATGATAGGTCTATTCCAAAATGCATGTCCATTTCTAACAAGATTAGAAATAAACAATGTATGTAATCTAATATCTAGGTCATAGAGATATTCTCTAGGACTAACGCCTCTCCCACTAATTTGTAGTCTATCTATCCAATGGAGATTGTTGCAACAATTGCATCAGCATCAATGTAGATGACTATTAAACCTTAAGATCAAAATTTTCTAGTCTTTTAAAACATATGCAATCAATTTGCAAGTGTTATTAAAAGAATGAGATACAATTATTAGACTCTGATATTATCTAACAAGCAAGTCAATTTCAAAGATTATATGTAGATTTATAATATATCGATGTACTACCTGAGTTCTCTAAGATCCTAGATAGTCTAGATAATAATAATATCAGTTCATCATCATTTTACAGTATTGGTATTCACCCAACTCTTTGGATGTCATATGCGTGGAAATTTCAGAAGTACGGTCAACTCTTTCACTTTCCTTCTCACTTGGGTCAGACACATGCTTCCACTATGCTTCCCTCATCATTAAACAACCATTGCTTAAGATAAAGAATCTCTTATGTTGAATTCAAAAGATTTCAATATAAGAGTATTTCAACATTTAGATATGCTTCATTTAATTCATACAATATGAATCTTGTAAAGCTTCATAAATGAATTGAGTATATGCAGTAGAATGATGACACTCATTGTATCAACATCCATCTAAACTCTTAAATACTTTGGTTCAGGCAGGTACTCAAATATTTTGAGTACATCATCTCTTATCAAGCCACCATTTTCCATAATGCAGTGAATCATGTCATCATGATAAAAATGTTGAGAGAACATTTGTATGCCAAAACATCTTCTTAGATTTTATAAGGATTTTTGATAATTACGATCATCATTGATATGATACTTCCAAAGCACATTCGATGAGACATCAAGACTATGGAAACATACAAACCCAAGGTTATTGTCCTATTGTCTATTTAATTGTCATTTCTCATTATTATGAGCAAAACTTGCTCATTTCAACCACGTACATTATGTGTCCAATTGCAAGTACAATATCTTGATCATGGATCCAATCCATGATATTTTATTGGTTATTACTCAGTATAGTTTTGAATGGGTTTAATGTAGGTCATCTAAAATAAGAAGTATTTGCATAAATACATATTTTACTTTGATTAAGAATTTTTATCTCAATTTTATCTTAGCAGGAGACATACTTACCATTATATCTCAAACAAGATCTGGGATCTCCTTTCTTACCTTTGTTACATCCCAATAATATGAAAAACTGTAAGTCGGATAAGAAGAAGCGGGGACTTATTCTGCCTTGCAAGTCTAACTTGCATTTCCCAATTCGGTCTTTAACACATGGGCCCATCACCCCTAAGGCACTGTTGACCCGTTGTTAAGTGAACCAACCGTCAACAAGAATAAAACTCGCTATGCGCAATCCAATATTACCCCAATAATATGAGGAACCGATATTGGAGTCACTATGCATACAACCTTACTCTTACAAGAAGCAAAGAGCTCGATCCATGTGCGCTTGTATGCAGGAGTTGTCACTTTGTACATACATCTCTTATATACAATCTATGGCGATGGAACCCTTCACCTTAACGAGAGACCATGGATGTCACTTATGTGGTCCTCCATATGATGTTCACATTTTAATCAACTAATATGAATCATATTGATATAATTAATTCTTCCAAAGGAATACAACTCTATTCATAACAGAGTGTTATTTGGATGTCATTATTTAATCATATTAAATCAATTATCAATCCAGTTTAATTAGCTAACAAATCAATTAGGGTTTGTTCGATATTACTATATAGTATACACCCTCAAAGGTATGTATTATTATGTATTTTAATAACTAGAGTACAACTTGACTTGCTTATATTATTCTTTTCTCAAAAATAGATCCGATCAGTACACACGAGTTATGTTGGGATGGAGCATTTCCTTGACATGCAAGGCGCTAATTAGTAAACCAAGCTAGCATACCCAGACTAGACACCTTCACCATTCATATAGAGAATAATACAAAGTAATGCCAACGTACTTACGGTTCTATCGATCAACTTTGATGATCGGACTTATACCATATAATAATCACTCGGAAATATTAGGCATCTTGCAATAATTTTTAAATCCTAAAATTTCTAAGCATATCAAGCAGCCAAGTTCTGCATGTAAAGATTATCTTACAACTATTGTAAGATAAACTAGGATTTTCATGAAACATTCATTCAATGGCTTATGATAATTAATTAATTATTTTCATAATTATTAAAAATCATAATTAATCAAGGCAAGTTCATAATTTCCATGATTTCCATTGAATTATAAACATATTAAGCAAAGAAGTTTGATGATATAATCATCTTCCGACCCATCTCCACTAAATATCGAATATCTAGGGCAAACAGAGTCGGAATCACACAAAATAAATTCGACAGGTTTGTAGGTTTGATCCTGTAATTAATTTGTGTCTATTTCAAGTTCGGGATAGGAGAACATTAAGAAATAGTTATTTTCTTACAGATCTGCGAATACATGCAAAAATAATTTTCATGGCGGGAACTCTTTGAATCATATTCATGCACTTTTGGCATCAATGATAGGTTATTTTTTTAAATATATTTATACTACTTTTGAGATATATTTATATATCTTAAATACATTTTTATAACCAAAAAATGTATCCTAGTAGTGCGCAAATAGTAGATTTTTATTTTAGCGAAAAACCAATTCGAATCTTTCTTCCAATACAAAAACAATGATACCCACACATTCGAAACATAAACCTTGATTACCTAGGATTTCAGATCATATCTAAGACCTCAACCTAACGCTGATACCACTTGAAGGTTATGTAAAGAACCTTAAGTACATCAGGGAAGCATGAAGATCATACCATATACGATCGGGAGCGACTAGTTGCACTAGGTGCTAGGGACAAAGGAGTTTAAAAATTTTAAAGCGATGAAACCACATGATCCAACAACACTTCTCAGATCGTTTCATCTATTATTTGCATTATTTCTCATGTTCATCTTGTGATTTGTATATAAACCCTTGTTGGGACGCGTGTTAGTTTATAGTGCTTTGAATATTTGCAGTGTTACCCCTGTTGTTTATTTTAATTGCCATTAAGTCCTTTGTGTATTGCATAACGTGCGCCACATGTGATTTTGTGGAGTTTCTTCAAAAATATCCCCTACTGTTTTTTGTTAATATTTGACCCTTGTAACTTAAATAATAACCATTTAGTACGTGCCAACGCAACTCACGTTCGCTGAAACAGTAGAAAATATCCAAAACCACAAAAATATTTTTATTTGATTTTTCCGCATATTTTCCTAATTTTTAAAATATAAAAAGAGCTTTCTTCTTTATTCCTTAATTCGTTTTGTTTTGAAAATTAAAATATGAAAACTTGAAAAATTATAAATCATCAAAAAATCATAAAATCATAAAACCATTAAAAATAAAAATTAAATATTCATAAAAAATACAAAAAGATGAAAAAACCATAAAAAGATCAAGAATTGCTTAATAAAAAAATCTTTTTTATTGTTTGATTTTTCTTTAATTTAAATAACCCTCAGGATTTGTAGCTTCTCTGAATTTGATCATGTACGCTATATAGATAAATAAATAGCAATAGTTCTCTTGCTCACATTTGATTGCTTTATTTTCTTTGCTTGAGAATTAAAATAATAATAATTTTGTTGAGGCTTTTTTTGGGTTGCGACGATTGTTCTCCCTGTGAATTAATTTCCCATTTTCTTATTTAAATAAATATCCCGTAGAAAAAAGCTTAATTCCAACATATGGTCATTGTGATCGTCCCCGCCATTCTTTGTTGGCAATTGAATTAGCAACATTTTTGAGCTCATAGGGGATACTTACTAAAGACCGTCTGTGATCCTACTAAAGGGGACGATCGATGATCGTCCCCGATGGTGTTAAGCATGGGTATGCACTTTCTTCCTTTCCCATTCGACCGATGGAGACCCTCTCCTCCTTCCCATTCCACCGATCATGACCCTCTTCCCCTTCGGCCTTTGGCGACGCCACTCGATCCCAACCTCTTGCTTCTCCTCCGACAACGTCGCCAACCATTCCAGCTCTCAGTCGACGATGCCATTCATCCTCTTCTTCGATCATGTGTTTCATCAAACTTCTTTACTCCTTTCCTTTGTATTGTGTGAATTCGGTAACTTGGAATTGTAGTTTATTTTTTGGAGTATATAATATTTAGAGTTGTTCTAGTTATAAGTGATGATCTTGTTATTTAGTTGTTAATTTTATATAAGATTTGCTTATAATATATAATGCTTATAGAGTAGCTTATAATGCTTAGATAGAAGTTGTTTATATGTTTAGAGTCCATGTGTTAGATAAAAGTTCCTTATAATGTTTAGAGTCCATGTGTTAGATAGAAGTTGCTTATAATGCTTAGAGTCCATGTATTAGATAAAATTGCTTATAATGCTTAGATTCCATGTGTTAGATAGAAGTTGTTTATAATGCTTAGATATTTTGATGAAGTTGGTTAAATATTCAGTTATTTAGTTTTTAATTTTAGATAGAAATGCTTAGAGTACATAATGTTTAGTCTATTTGAATATAGTTGATTATATTAATTAATTTGCTGATTTTTTTACATGTTATAGTTATTTAGTTGTTAAGTCTAGATAGAAAATGCTTAGAAATTATAATACTTTGTATATAATGCTTAGAGTGTATATATTGTAGAATGCTTAGTACATAATAATTGGCTAGAAATTATAACGCCTAGAGTGTAATAACGCTTAGAACATAGAACGCTTAAAGTGTTTGAATATAGTTGATCTATAGATTAGGGATTTAGTACTATAAAGAAACGTTATTATTTTCTCAGGATATTCGGATTCGACAATGATCAAAAGTTGGATGAATAAAAGATTTGATGATTATCAGATATATAACTAAGGTGTTATCGAATTTTTAGATCGTGCATTTCGGTGTGAGTCACTTTATTATATTTTAGGAGGTGAAGGATATAAGATTCATCGTCCATGTGTTAGATGTAAGAACACTCGGACAAACAATCGGAATATAGTTTACGAACACCTAATATTAAATGGTATTTGTCTTCATTATATGAATTGGATGTATCATGGTGAAGGAATTTGTAATATTGTGCAATGAATCAGTTGACCATGGAGGAGATATATTGAAGGAAGATAATCACAGTAATATGTTTGAAATGTTGGAAAATATTTGAGGGCATATTTTAGATGGAAGGACTGACCCGATTTGGGATACTTTACATGGAAATAGAAAAGATGCAGAAACCCCTCTATCTTCGAGAATTGAAATATCTCGTTTATGGTTTCTATTGGAGATGTTTAAGATAAAAGTGAAAAATCGATGTACAATGGTTATGGTGACTGATGTGTTGCATTTAATTAGGAGGATATTAAATAATCCTGAACGGTTTGGGAAGGATGCTAAATCAAGATTTTGCTCACTTGGATCAAATTATGAGAAAATTGGTGCATGCCCAAAGGATTGCATTTTATATTAGAAGGAACATTCAAGTTTAGATGTTTGTCCTGAATGCAAAGCTAGCAGATATAAGAATGCGAGTCACAAATCGAAGAGGAAAAATCAGAGAAGATTTTACGATTCTTTCCTCCGATACCTCGATTACAATGATTGTATTTATTTGAAAGGATCGCTAAATGGATGATATGGCACAATAATATCAAGAATAAGGACATGTATGGTCTTATGCAATATCCGTCAGATGCTGATGAGTAGATGAAATTTGACAAAAGATATCCAACAATCTATGAAGAAGTGAGAAATATAAGATTAGGCATTACTTCTGATGGTTTTAATCTATTTGGAAATATAAGTATAAGCTACTCTATTTGGCCTGTAATACTTGTTACATATAATCTCCCCACCCTAGATGTCGATGGCATCTTTTTTTATGATGATTTCTTTGTTGATACCCGATACAAAAGGAGCAGGAAATGCAATAGACACTTATATGCAACCTTTGATTGAAGAACTTAAAATTCTATGGAATATTGGAGTTCAGACTTATGACGCGGTTAAGAAGGAACTCTTGCAGTGTGTGCTTCCTTATTATGGACCATCAATGATTTTCCAGCTTATGCTAATTTATCTGGCTGGAGTACAAAAGGTAAGCTCGCATGTTCAGTTTGTATGGAGAAAACACACTCCACATGGTTAATTACGAGTATGAAACATTGTTATTTGGGTTACCGTTGTTTCTTACATGTGAATCACATATGGCAGAAAAGTGAAAACAGTAACAAGGTTGACGAACAGTCATTTGGACGTCGAATTAATTTGGTTCAACAATCTGGAAGCATAGTGTGGAAGGAACAAGAAAAGTTGGGCAACTTTTCTCTAGGTTTTCCGTTTAAGAGGAAGTTATCCGGCGGATGGCGAAAGAAGAGTATCTTTTTCCGAAAACTACCCTATTGGCATACCTTACAGATCCGTCGTAACTTACATGTAATGTACATAGAGAAGAATATTTTAAAAAATATTCTTGGATCTTTCAACTACTGAGAAGGATAGCTTGCGAGCTAGACGTGATTTGATACAGTTGGGTATCTAACCTTAGTTACATCCAATAAATCAGAAAGTAATTCTAGAGTAACACTTCTGGAGTGATTTATGCATTATCTAATGATGAGAAAGATAGAATATTCAAATTTCTCAAGACAATCAAAGTATCAGTTGGATTTCCATTGCAGATAGGTAGGTGTATAAATGAGGTAGAAAGAAAGATATCATCATTAAAGAGTCATGATTATCATGTATCAATGCAAGTTCTTTTTCCATTATCTATAAGGAGAGTTTACATGTTCCATTAGCTATCAGAGGAGTCTTACATGCCGATGTTATGCAGTCATTGATTGAATTTAGTCGATTTTTTAAGGTATTGTGATTTAAGATCTTAAATCCGGAAGTATTTTACTGACTAGAAACAGATATTGTTATTACTTTATGTAAGATGGAACAAATCTTTATACCTATGTTTTTCGATATGATACATTTAATTGTACATCTTGCTGGCTAGGCTCAAATATATGGTCATATTCAGTATCGGTGGATGTATCCAATTGAATGATATTTAAGGAAATTGAAGAATATGGTGTTTAAAAAAAACTGCATCCAAAGTTTCTATTACTAAGGGATATTTATGTGAAGAATGTATTACATTTTATGAGATGTATATGGATGATGGCAATAGTGTTAGATTCAATAGATTCGAACGAAATAATTATGGCAAGTTGTCCATTGAAGATCCCAACGAACTATAGATATTTCAACAAAATAGAAGAGCTATTCTTAAGAGTATCCGTCGATTTATTTCTGATGACGAAAGAGATCTCATCCACTACTATATTTTGATGCAGTTAGTGAGGTTGAATGTTTTATTGAAGAACACCATTCAATAAGTGCTAAAAATTGAACTTCCTAATATGTTTCAAGGATATCATTGAAAGGTTAAAGTTAACCAATGATAAACAGTGAAGAAGGATCTTCGTATTATCCAACTGAGTTCATTCTCATAAGTTGTATCTCATTCCAGTATATCATAATGGATTCAGATTCGGAAAAAGTCGATCGATGAGAATAAAGCAACACAACTTTCCGGTGTTATAGTGAAGGTCGAACTTTTAGCTGTAATAAATGGATACTGTGGAGAAATAATTGATGTATTAGAGATATTTTTATACGTTACAAAAGGTGTGTTTTATTTTATTGCATATATTTTGATGTTGGTCATGTTGGAGTATGTTACATGAAAAACAAAATGGAGTTATCTCATTAAAACAAACAGGATGGTTGCGAACCAACAAGCTGTTTGCGCTTGCAAGTCAGGTAGAGCAGGTTTGTTATGTACCTTATAAATCGATCCGTGGGTTGATTATACATGTTAGGATAATTTTGTTGAAGAAGTTTTCGTGAGGGTCTAAAAATATCCTCACTAAATAAAAGCAAAGATAGAGTGTCGTTGAGGCGACCGCTCACAAATCCCTCATTTAAATAATAATTAACACACAATAAATGTAGCAATAAAAGAAAAAATAAATATGGAATTACAATTTATTATAACTCTACAAATGCATGTATAGGTGTATGTATGTGTAGAGTGTCGAACACATGGAGCAAACTAGATAGATCGGGAAATGGAATCCAAAATTTGTACATGTCTTTGTATTTTTGTGTGGATTTTTAAGTTGTATTTTTTATAAATGTTATTTTATATTTTTTAAAATGTTTTTTAATTTTATATTTTTTAATTTTCTTTCAATATTTTCTGATTTTTAATTTCTTTTTATAAATATAATATAAAAGAATATATAAGGCCATATATACAATATAAGGTAATATGATTATAAATACCACTAGAAATATAAAAAAGTGTATATTAAAATATTTAGTGTTTAATGATTTTTTCTATTTTTGTGATTTTTAAATAATTTTTAATATTTTTTATATATTTTTAGTTAAAAATATCCCAAATCATGGATTAAAAAATAAATCAAATTGTTTTAGAAATTAAAAATAGGAAATAAAGTCAAAATATTCCAAAACCATTTTAATAATATATATTATATACTAGATATAAAACGATAGAATAGAAAATGTTATTTTTAGATTTTTTGATAATTTTTTAGATTTTTATAAAAGATTTTGGATCTTTTTAATTTTTATGATTTTTCTTTTTCTGTTTTAGGATTTTTTGGTCTAAAGTTAGAAGGTACAATAATAAACAAAATATATTTTAGAGGGAATTTTTTAAAAATATATATTTTTTGGTATTTTATAAATCAAACAGGAACAAAAAATGTACTCGTTTGATTTTTAATAAGTAATTAAAGTTCCTAAAATCAAAATCCAAAAATATATTGCATGTACGCACTAGCATGCATGGAAAACAAGCACAATAGGGGCATAAATGCAAATAAAAATAATAGTAGTATATAAAATACAATTTACCCAAAACTTTTCTACTAATATTAAAAGTTCTTGGACTAAATAGAAACACAAAAACCTACAGGGGTATACATGCAAAATCACCACCTCATGTCGGACTGAATGTTAGGTAACATGGACTAGACCCAAAAGTAATGTGATTAAAATGCTGGGGCTTAAGTGCAAGTTTACCAAAAGTTTTTAACTAAATGAGTAAATTACAAGACTAAATAATAAAATAAAAAATTAGGAGGTTAGCTCTGTAAGTTACCCCCCACTAGTGTGTGGATGGACGATGACGATCAAGCCACTAATCCACGTATTGTCTTCAGATGGCGCGATGACGCTTCACATCCGACGATCCAGATTAGATCCCTGGACGGGATCATACGGCAATGCTCCACAAGATCTGACGGTGACTGTAGCTTTTGGTAGCTACTCCTGATCCAACAGCGTAGAGGTTATCAGTAAGAATACAGGAAGAGCTCGTGCTCGACGAGTTTGAATCGACCAGAGCTCGAGCCTCCGAGCACCTGGGATTCCTTCGACGATCTCAATTCAATCCTGCAACTCTGACGAGTCTCCCAGATGCTTCAAAAGGATCTGGACCCCGAAGAGGAGGGCACTGGAGCTCAACGACGTTCGAGCACTTGGAACTCCTTCTCCCGGTCTGATCTTCGACCCAGATGTGCTCTTGTAAGCGTTGACCCGTTCAAAGAAAAAAGGGGGTCGAGGGCAAACTGCCTCAACCCTATTACCGGGGATGGAAGCGAAGCAGGATGAGGCAGCAGAGGTCTGACGACGTGGAGGAAAGGGGCCTTAATGGGCCAGATCGACGATCAATCTGGGGGAAATGGGTGTGCTAAAGGTGGAGAAATGAGAGAGGAAGGAAATGAGATGGATGGCAAGGTCAGGAACAGAGGTTTATGTAGTGAACAGGGGTGGAACGATGACCAGAGCTCTACAGCTCCAACGAGGCTTTAAAGCTAAAAACTACGGTAATATAGTAATCAAATCAAAAAAATACATTAAACAAACCCTGATAACTAAAGATACCTAAAGAACAAAGGAAAGCTAAATCAAATGGCTGGAAGCCATGAGCTAATACCTCTACGATGGTGCTCCATCGGAGATGGTGGAACCACCTTCTACTCCACTCCTTAGATCCACCTAATCATTGGGCGAGCGACATGTCATGTCGCTCGAGCCCTAGGATGCAAGAAGGGGGGAAAGGGGTAAATGGGATTCAAAAATCGAAGGAAAGATCGAAGAAGGTTTTGTACAGGACTCCTCGATCCATGAATTCAATAGGACGTGATAGGTGGAGGATCGAGGAATACAAATCGTGAAGGAATCTTCCCAAAACAATGCAAGATGTGAGCTGCAAAAATCGGAGAAGAAAGGTCAAACACTAGGTATGACAGAGGCTACGCCTGGGGAGAAGAGTTGATCAGGGTCAACTCTTGACTCCCCCTAGTTGGTACACGTGGACCAAGCAGAAAAAAGGCTAGTTAAATTTATTTGTAAAATAAATAATGAATAGTAAATTAATTAATTAATTTTAAGTTATAAAAAAGATAATATTTATTAATTTATGTAACATTTTATTATTTATTTTATTTATTTTTATGACTTTATTTATTACAAATTACTTTTTAGGGTTATATTTATAGGTATATTTACCTATCTTTTGGGTCTTTTATTTTGTATTTTTGATTTTATTATTCTATTTTCTTAATTTATAAAATTATAACTTATTTCTATACACATAAATATATTATTATTATATTTTTATGTTATATGTACACTTAAATAAATATAGGAAAAAGGACCCTACACCGACGTGTGCAGGAAATTCCCTACACCCGGTCTAATTTTTCATTATTTTTTGATTTTTTTAAAATGAAACCTTGGAGAATTTAGATCACCATGTATCACCATGTCGTCATTCCAAATTCAACTTAATTCGACACTTCTATCATCTCCATCAAGACTACCTAATTTTAACGGTCTCAGAATTGCTGAAATCGACCCGTTCTAGATGAACATGTTAGGAATGTTTATTTTACATGAAATTTGGAACACTTATTCCCCTCAACATATCAAGTAAATCCCCCCATCTTTTAATTCAAAAAAAGTAAAAAAATAATGCGAAAATGGGGCGGGTGCAAGGAGTTTCCTGCACCACTGGGTGCAGGCTCCCTGCCCTCAATAAATATAGATATATAACATATAGGTATAAGTGTAGGTATTTCATCTATGTATTTTGTATACTTAGTTTTTTAGTATTTTATTTATAGATATATTCTATTCTAAATATGTATATATATTATAAATAATATTTACAAAAATATAAAAATAATAAAAATGAATAAAATAATTATTTTATTCAGGTACACTATACAATAGGGATCCAAAACCTAACTTTTACAACTTAACTCCAAATTAAATGAACCACCTTCGTTAAATAGCCTATTAAAATTTATATACAATTAAAGGTAATTTTGATACATTTTGAGCTTTTATTGAGGAGATATGGGTCTGGGAATTTTGAGTTTTTGCTTTTTATTTAGAGTATAAAAGGTACACTATATATTATTTTTGTATGGAATAAATTTGTATTTTTCTATTTATTATTACCTACAACTTTCAAGTACAAAGTTTCTTTATTTGAGGTATAAATAATAGAAAATAAAATAGATCCCAAAAATTCAATATTGATGAATAAAAGAATGGAGATTTTAATGGATTTTGGCCCTTATCTCCCCCTACTTTATTCCTTGCCGACCCAGTCATCAAGATGCCTAGATATCATGGTTTAGGATCATAAAATACCATTGAAATTTTATTATTTTTATTTTCTTTCCTTTATTCTATAATTTTAGCATTAAAATGTATTTTATATACAATATATAGAATAAATAATGAATATTTATTTGTACAAAATAATGCTATTTAGATGCATTAGCTAGGGTTTTTAAGGTCAAAATGATAGAGTAAAGGTGATGAAATGGAGATTCATCACCCACTGTACTTACCTTTGGTAGTCCCTAGCAAAAACTTATGCAATAACTGCAGAAAAAATAAAGAAAAGAAAAAGAAAGAAAGTGGATTGTTTTTAATTTTCAAACATGTCTTCACAAAATCAAAGTTTGGAGCTTAAGTCGGACCTTTGGATTTTAGGTGCAGTCGGAACCTTATTGGGAAATGGATTTGAATCACAATGGCCTTTGAGAATCACAAGACTCTGCTGAAGTCTCCTCAATATTCAGGTCAAAATACTTCAACTCATATACAAACCCTTATGACTATGAATCTATCTTGGACAGTATGTGAGATAAGTAGCTCTCCTCGGCTGAAGCAGTAAATGTCAGTCTTCTCCAACATGGTGACCCTAATTCCCCAATCCAACAACTCTTTCCTCGAGAAGCAGGGTATTCCCTTCTAAGTTCAAGTGACAACCAGCTCAAGAAGAGGAGGTGGAGAGAAGAATGGATGGTAGCCAGTGTAGCTACCTATCCTAGGATGCTTGATCTGTGTAGCCAAGTCACCCGACTGCAGGCTCACATATATATGGCTTTGAAGCACAAGCTTAGTTACTGACTATACAAATATGTACACTCCGGCAAGAATTTTATTTTCAATCAGGCATGTCCACTTTTTGGATTTTTTGATTTATTCATTTTTATGAATATTATATATAGCAGCTTTTACAGAAGGACTTTTTCTTCTTGAGTCGATAGACTATCTCTCTTTTGAAGCTTTATTGCAACCCGCAACTTCTATCTTTACACCCCGTCGCCATTGGATCAGGTTGGGGTACAATGATCACAAATGTGTGACTACCGATGTTTCCATTGGCTTGTGTCTCATCTGGTAAATCCAACCCTCTACCACTTCAACCGTGTTGAGCAAAGTGAAAAGTGCAGGTGTACTAGGTCATTATCAACAAGAGTCATGTGTGTGCTCCGAAATACTCTACTTAGGCAGTCAAGACGACATTGAACCAAGTCTCGTGAATTCAAATAATTAAGTCAACTAGACTTGAAGTACCTCGATTCCAGCCTATAAGGTTCCTGTGATTAAGTATATTTAAGGTCCAACCAAGTTCCAATCTTCAGATTTTATTTAGACTTGTTCAATTATTAAACTCAATCCGAAAATGCAAATGCTATGCACAATGCAGAAAATATTTTTGTGATGCAATTTTCAAATTTTGAACTTTTTATGGATTTTTGAAAAAAGTTTTGCACGTTTTTATGCAAATTTAAAAAGAATTTGCAAATGGTTTTGGGATTTTCAATTGTTTAAGAGATTTAAAATAAAAGTTTTAGCAAAGAAAAATGTACAAGTATTTATACGGAGATGCATCTTATATTTACAAGAGTTGGATTTTTAAGAATTTATAGTTTGTATAGGTTTTATAAAAGGGTTTTGTTATGTACCCAATTCTCAAAAATAATTTAAAAATAATTTTGCAGATATTTTGAAAGCTTTATTTTGCAAACTAATTTGACAAATAATTTTTACAAACATTTTACGAACTTTGAAAATCATTTTGCAAAGATTTTTCAAATAGTATAGATAGATTTCTCAAACTATTTTTGCAACCATTTTTCAAAATCATTTGCAAATAGATTTTTAAAAGTTATATTTAAAAAAAGAAAGAAATTTTTACAAGAAAAAACATTTTTACAAAGGTTGAAAACATTTAACAAAACATTTTCCAAATAGTTTTCAAAAGATTTTTCAAAAGATTTTTCAAACTATTTTTCAAACATTTTGCAAAAAAATATTTTTACCTGATTTATTAATCAGTATATACAAAGAATTGGGTATTTACTTTTATTAATTAGCATATTATTAAAAATACGAAAGTACGAGTTATGGCTAAAGTATATATGAAGTATATACGACCCTCCTATACTTAGCTTGAGCTATGTTCTCATAGATCAGAGAGAAAAAAGAGAAGACGTAACTCGTATCTGAGTATTGAAGAGTCGAACGAATAAGGAATGAATAAAAGAAGAAATGAATGAATGAGAAGTCGACCATCCCCCTATATTTAGGTTTAACTAATCGTAAGTACAACAGATTGTACAGAAGGCAAGGAGGGTCGAGGTGGGAATGAACATATCACAGTTAGACTGCCTCCCCCTATACTTAGGGTAAGATATCCCTAAGTATAGACAAGAAGAGGAGTCAGTGGAGGGGACCAAAGAATGAACAACTCAGGGTGTACACCCCCTATACTTATGATAAAGTACGTCCTAAGTATAGCAATGAGGAAGGGGTGATATCTTTTGAAAGAAAAAGAAAATTGAAAACAAAAAGAAGAAAAGAAGAAAAAGAAGAAAAGAAGAATGATCACTCAACTCATCCACCTCCCCTATACTTAGGATAGAGTATGTCCTAAGCAAGGCAAAACGCACGAAATGAGGTGGATGAGCAAAAACGGGAGATAGACAGAAGTAAAATGAAAGTGGCTATACAAAGAGGTGGATGTACAGAGAACAAGAAGGTTGAAAGAGAACCTTCTTGCATGATCGCTGAGGAATAGATTTGACAAGGTGTAGGTCAATATCTGGGTCATCAGCAGACACAAACCAATCAGGATCGACCTCATGAAGATCCTTAGCAATTTCAAAGCAGAAAGACGTAAACTGGTCAGTGGAAGTAGTGTGGTTGTGTTCGGCCTGGGGGGGGGGTCTCCGCTAGGTCATCATCAAAAGGCTCGAATTCCTTGATGAAAACGATAAGGACAAATCCAGCCTCTTCAATCTCTACTACATCTGCCCTCCACTCTAAGGTGTCTACTGTGTAAATACAGTGGATGTCATCAATACATCGCCACTCATCAGAAGGGGGAACTCTCGGGTCTCAATATCATCCAACATACAACAAAACTCTCTGATATCATCATGAAGGTCATAGTCCTCGGGGTCAACTAACACTGGTACACTCTCATGGGATGCATGTCTCTAGTCAACAGTTGGTGCAGTGATAAACACATCGCTCCCAATATCAGAACGGAAGTGAATCTCTCCATATCCATAACCAATAACGACTCTCGCAGAGGCGAGGAAAGGCCATCCTAGGATGATTGAGGATGCTCCATCGGGGTGGTCTCCATAGGCAATACGATAAAGTCGGAAGTGAAGCTCATGCCCTGAATCTGAATGACATCATTCTCAAGAATACCCCTCGGCCTCTTTATTAATCCATCGGCAAATTGACAAATCATCATGGTCTTCTTGAGAGGCCCTACGTGAAGAGACTGTACCAGCGAGAAGAGTATTATATTAATTGAAACACCGCTGTCAAGGAGAGTGTTATCACAATAAAAGGTAGAGATGGTGCAACTCACAAGAGATGTAATAGTGTTCCCTTTCCTAGTGTGTGGATGGTGAGAGATGACATGGGCAGTGGCCATGGTCAAAACGTGTCACTCAGATTTGCTCCTTCGGTTTCTCTTCTTGGGTTTAGGAGCAGATAATTGAGTCATGGCCTGGTGAAGTGGGGCCTCAATGATCTCATGAATAGTTGTCACCACTTCAGATTCAGTCAATATTTTTTGAGTTTTTGGATCTCCTCCATACAAGAGAGAAAATCAGAATCATCACCTACACAAGGATGAGTAAGAGCAGTATGTTCGGTGTCATCCTTGGGGTCAAAGGTGGGAACTAGTGTGTGTGTGTGTGTGTACGTGCGCGTGCGCTTGCGCGTGCGCGTGCGCGTACGGGTGTGGGTGTGTGGGTGTGTGGAATCTGGCAAGGGTACCCTCTCCTCACAACCTGACTCAACAAGGTATCTTCTAAAATCTTGTGTTTTTAAAATTTTCTCATTTTTTGTATTCTGAGCGATTACAAGCTCTCATAGGCATCATGGAATGAACCCATATCATCAAATGGTGAAGAGACATTGTGGCTCTTATTTATACTAGTGAGGTCATCAGTCCTCTACTTCATATGCTCCATCATCTGGGTCAAGTGCTCAAGAGTAGATTCCATGAGAGTTGACTCCACCAGATCGGTCTCGGGTGGGTGAGATGGTGAGCATTGTGAGGGTGGTGATCGTGTGAAATCCTAGCCCTGATACTGTGGATGAGGTGGATATGTATAAAAAGAAAAATCAGGAGCAAAGTCCTCCCGATAAAATGGAGGTGTACCAGCGTGAAGGTAGGAGGGATCCGTAAAGTCTGGATGAAAATCACTCCAGTAAGTCATCTCTGAAATAAAAGAAAATGATTGAGAGAGCACGAAAGCCAAATCAAGATATGTGAGAGAAAAGGGCACAAATGTGCAGAGAAGATCGAGTATGCACAAACACAAACAAGTATACAAAACAAAACCCTCAATTCACCTACTCAACACAGTAATGATCGTAAAATCTCAATCTCTTTATATTTTATGTTTTAGAGTTAGGTGAGCAATACAGAGTTGTACAAGCATGTAGGAAGGCCTAGGAATGGGGCACTAGTCCTTAGTGTATACATATGAATAAAATGCACAAACAGTGAAGGGGTTATTCACTCAAAGACAAATATTTTCTTTTTGATTTTAGGATTGAGTAATCTTAGTAGTCCCAATTTTATTTATCATCACTTTTCTTGTATTTTTGATGAGAATGCACGAACCTAACAAGGAGTCAATTCTTTTTAGATCCTATGTGGTCAATAAAAATATAATTTAGAATAAAAATTGGTGAGAATGCACGATCCCAATTTTTGATGAGAATGCACGTTCCCAATTTTCTTGTATTTTTGAAGCGCATGGTCCGAATAAAAATATGATTCACCAATTAGTTGAATCTCTATGGTCTTTTGTTATTTAAAAGATCCTATAAGGATCTCAAGATCTTTTCGTTTTAGGAGATGCATTATTCTCGAGATCTTTTACAATTCTCGAAAGCTTTTATGATTTAGAATATTTCTTTACCAGTCTCGAGATCTTTTTACAAGTTTAAAAAGCCCTTATCAATAACCTATATAAAATGTGCACTAAGACTTTGGGAAAACAATGTTCTCAAATATTTATTGCATTTTCAAGAGAGGTGGCACATCCACCATATATTTCTCTTTTAGGGCTCTTGTACTCCTTCCCTTTATAATTGAATTCATTCAATTTTTCTGCTGGATTGCATAACCAGACGCGGAAGGTTCATTATAAAACCGTATCGGAGACAAACAAGTAAAAATAATCCAACCAGGAAAATCCATGCAATGCAATTATGCAACAGCGTACACCCACTGTTATTGATGCTCACAGGCCACGACAGTTTTCTCCAATTTGACAAATTAAAAAAAAACTTATTCGGGCAAGAAGCCGAACTAGATCAAATGGCAGAGAACAACCGATAATGGTGTATGAGACCTTTGTGATTATTGTAAGTTGACAATGCTTTCAAGTCCTTGAGATACCTCTTAAGATGTGGTTTGATTGCAACGTGAAAAGCAAGAGCTTCGAAACAAGAGTTTGTTCCAAACAAAACCTAGTTTGGTAAGAAGAGATATATGCAAATAAACAAATAAATATTCCAGCTCAATATGACAAGGCATACATTTCTACGTGAGTCAGAACCAAACAATGAGGTATAATATTAATAGCAACTCTTCTCATTATTTCCCTTAAATTAATGGTTACCATTATATATCCTGAAAATCATTTATCCCTCTCCTATTAAAAACGACCAATAATTAATAACTTCTACTTATTGCCGCAATTATCGTCAAATGACATAAAAAAATTCCTCGTGGCTCAACGTACCTTTGTTTTTCCCCACAACTAATGTGGTAAGTTGCTATTGTGGTTTAAAATCCGGTCCGAGAATACAATACATGCCAATTGATTAGATACATATGACTCATAAATAATCATTAATCAAGCTATAAATAAAACGGGAACAGTTAAAACAGAGGCTGGAAGAAGACAAAACACATCTTGCATACATCCTAATTTTTCTCTATACAGATCTCTCCTTCCTTTGCACTAAAACTCTTTCTCCCACATTAAATTTTTATTAACCAAGTCTCAAAAAGAAAGAACTCAGGAACCAAAGTAGCAAGCATCGAATTCTTACTCTTCTCATACCTTATAGGCTTCTTCTTCCCTGCTGACAAGCAAAACCCAAGTTACCCAGTGGTGCAGATTCGTACATAAATTTCGCAATTTAACCAGCCAGGATGATAGGCAGATTGCACGAAAAGAATCAATACAATGGTGGGGGCGGAGGTGAGGGAATCGGGATTGCGGCAACCGGAGGCACAGCTCCTTGGTAGGCTGGAGAGGGCGGCTCAATGCACGGAGGAGGAGGGAGTGGCGGTGGCTCTATGCAGGGGGGTGGAGGAGGCTCTATGCAAGGGGGTGGAGGAGGTTCTATGCAAGGTGGCGGGGGTTGAGGATGGCTTGGTGGCGGTGGAGGTGCTGGTGAAGAGGGCAGCGGATAGTGGTGAGCAGGGGGTGGTAAATGTGGTGATGGGGATGATGGGGGTGAAGGTGATGGATAGAGATAAATTGGCGGTGGCGGCGAAGGAGATGGGTGGTCATGAACTGGTGGTGGTGGAGGTAAAGAAGGATGGGATGGAGACGGGTAATGATGAGCTGGAGGTGGTGGAGGCAACGAAGGTTGTGAAGGTGATGGGTAGTGATGAACAGGTGGAGGAGGTTGTATTGAAGGTTGCGAAGGAGATGGGTAGTGATGAACAGGTGGTGGAGGTTGTATTGAAGGTTGCGAAGGCGATGGGTAGTGATGAACTGGAGGAGGAGGCGGTGGTAATGAAGGTTGCGAAGGAGACGGGTAGTGATGAACTGGAGGAGGAGATGGTGGTAATGAAGGTTGTGAAGGTGATGGGTAGTGATGAACAGGTGGAGGTGATGATGAAGGTTGTGAAGGTGATGGGTAGTGATGAACAGGTGGAGGTGATGATGAAGGTGGTGTCGGTGATGGGTAGTGGTGAATAGGTGGCGGTGATGACGAAGGTGGCGTCGGTGATGGATAGTGGTGAAATGGTGGCGGTGGTGACGAAGGTGGCGTCGGTGAAGGGTAGTGGTGAACCGGTGGAGGCGGTGACGAGGGTGGTGAAGGTGAAGGGTAGTGGTGATCAGATGGTGGTGGTGGAGAAGGAGATGGGTAATGGTGAACAGGTGGCGGTGGAGACGATGGAGGTGAAGAAGGCGCAGAATAGTTGTGCACTGGCGGTGGTAGTTGTGGATAGTGATGTACTGGTGGAGGTGGAGACGAGGGAGGTGGAGGCAATGGGTAGTGGTGAACTGGTGGTGACGGAGGAGGTGAGTGTACCGGCGGTGGAGGCGGTGGTGACCGCACACAATATTTTGGAGGTGGTGGTGGAGGTCGCGCACAGTACACAGGCGGTGAAGGTTGCCTTACGCAGTACACCGGTGGCGGAGGTGGCCGAGAGCAGTAGACAGGTCCGGGAGGTGACGGATGAGGTGGTGGCGTGGTCACGTTGTGCGGCGGCGACGGCCCACTTGGAGTAGGCGGAATCCAAACTGGAGGTGGCACAGTGACATTTGACGGCGGTGGTGACGGCACCGTAACAGGAGGCGGAGAAGGCGTCGGCTGCGGCGGTTGTACAGGTGGATAGCTAACATTTGCAGGTGGTGACGGGACAGTGGGAGCAGGACGCGGAGGAGATGGCTGCGGTGGATGGACGAGGGGTGGAGCGGTGATATTAGGCTGCGGTGACGGCACCGTCGGAGGAGTGACGGCGCTGGTTGGGGAGGCCGCGAGGTGACATTGGTTGGCGGCGAGGAGAAGGCTGGGGTGGGTGGAGAGCCGGCGCGCACCCGAACTTGCTGCAGTCCACCGGATGCGCCAAGAAGGTGCTGCACTGACCCTGGAGCCGCTGCAATGGCCTGTTCGGTAAGCAGTTGCGCCGGTCGTCGAACGTCGGCACTCCCAGGCAACTCGGCGGCTCTCCGGTGAAGAAGTTGTACGAATAGGTGAAGTTCTTCAAATTCGGCAGACTGCACACGCTCTCCGGTATCGCACCAGAAAGCAGATTATGTGCCACGTTAAGCTGCTCCACACTCACCATTCCGGAGACGGCCTCCGGTATGGGTCCCTGGAGACTGTTGAAACTCACGTCGAAAACTGTGACCTCCCTGAGGCGCCCAATCTCCGGGGGGAGACACGACTGGAGGCCGTTGTCCATGAGGATGATCTCGTTGAGGGTGTTGGCCATATTACCAATGCTCGCCGGGAGGCAGCCGCGGAAGCGGTTGTTGGCGAGGACGAGGACGGAGGCCGGGGAGTTGCCGAGGTTGGCGGGAAGTCCCGAGCGGAAGCGGTTGCTGTTGAGGAAGATGGCGTCGAGGGGCCTGTCGAACAGGGCAGGGGGGACGGGTCCCTCGAACTCGTTGTAGCGGAGGTCGAGGTAGCGGAGGGAGGGGAGGGAGAGGACGACGGAGGGGAAGGGACCTGCGAAGCGGTTGTTGCTGAGGTCGAGCTCGAAGAGGAGGCGGAGGTGGGAGAAGGTGCGAGGAACGGTGCCGCAGAAGCGGTTGGAGTTGATGTGGAAGAGGGAAAGGTGGCGGAGGAGGGAGAGCTCGTCAGGGAGGTATCCGGCGATGTCGGCGTGGTTGAGGTCTACACCGGAGACGACGGTGAGGTTGTGATCGGAAGGGGAGGGGGAGCAGAAGACACCTCGGTAGTGGCAGACGTCGGGCCCCACCCAAGTGGAGGTGAAGCCATAGGGGTCGGAGAGGATGGCTAGCTTCCAGGCCTGGAGGGCGATGTAGGCGTCACGTAGGGAGGGGTTGGGGAAGGACAGCGACGGATCCAAGTGAATGTGGAGGGAGCGGTCGCAGATGGAGGCGCCATGGAAGCCGGCTGAGGCGGAGGTGTGGAGGAGACAGAGGAGGAGGAGGAGGAGGAGGAAAGGGAGGGTGGTGGTGGTGGTGTGATGCTTCATCTCATGACAGACAGAGAGAGAGAGATGGAAGAGAGAGGGAGGGAGTGAGAGAGTTGATGGGATGGGAATGGGACATGGGAGAGGTTACACGGAAATAAGGTTGGTCAGGGGAGGACAGCTAGAGGGCAGGTAAGTCCATGACAGAGGGCCACAGGCCCACAGAGAGAGAAAGGCATCAAAGGATATGTTTTCCTCCTTTCCACATCTCTCCTTGTCCATTTTTTAGGACAAGGTAGCTTCAATTGTGGAGCTTGAATCATGTTCTTTTGGCTCAAAAAGCGCACTTCTCTACTATCAATATATAGAAGTGGAGTTTCTTTCACTCTTACTTGATATCATTAACTAATAGGACAAGGTTATGGAATTTGGATTGAGTAATTTTCTTTGTAGGACATGGTATGAGATAAATTTTGGATGAAAGGATAAGAGACAAATTGTTTGTGAATTGTATGGAGGCAAAGTATGGTGGATGTTTCATCAACTGCTGATTTAGCACCATAAAGTATGGAGGCGAAGTATAGTTCCTATATTCCTATGTGATTTTTTCTCTTTTCTTATATTTTATTTCTCAATTATCATGTATGTATCTCTTTCCAACATATATGGCATACTTGTAGAAATCATTTTCGATCTAATATTATCATACCTTTCTTATTATGGCAACTCCTACATATTGGTTTTAAATATTAGTGAAACTCAAGACTTCACATGGTGTATCTCGAGGTATTAAAATGACTGTGAATGAGATATTGATAGATTCTATTCACTTGGGAAATTGTATGCTGAGAAAGTTATGTCATAATAATGGAGTTGCATAGTCTTTACTTTTTATTGAGAGGTTAATAATTAGTTATTGTTGAACCCGAATTTCATCCACCTTGTTAGAATCTTGTTTCTCTTCCAATGTTTGTTTTAAATTTGACACACACACATATTGGATCTACCTACATTTCTGTATTGTTTTGCAGAATCTCAAGCTCAAGATCTCAAGTGAAGTTCATCAGAAGTTTTTAGCTTGTTATTATATATTGTCCATTCTTAAGTTTTTGTAATTAGTATTTAAACACTAATGTATTCTAAAGTATGCCAAAGATCTGTATCTTTATAGTGTGACATTGGAGTTACTTTATTTTCTCTCAAGTCAACTTCAAGAACCAAGTCAACGATCAAGTGAACCCTCAAGCAGATTGATTGATCATGCCTTCCCCATTGATCGACCATACATGATTGATTAAAGTTACGAATCTGATTGATCATTTGCAAGTTCTAGAAGGTTCCTCTTTCTAATCAACCAAATTCCAAATATGATATGTAAACCTATTTTGATAGGTAAGATTTTTTTTGATCGATTATTTTTTGAACATTTTCTTATTTGACGGTATGTTTTATTAATCAGTAAGTATTGATTTTTCATTGCTCAATCTTTGAATATTTGATTCTGTAATGGCCTGAGTTGATCGATCAAAGGCTTGATGTGATCAATCAATGCCATGTGTGATCGATCACATTTTTTCATCTTATTAATCATTATTTGAATTTTGAATTCAAATCTTGTTATTTTTAGCCCTTGATGGTTTCACTCTTGAAACATTATAAAAGAAGACCCCTACCACCTCATTTCAACACACAACTCACAACAAGGTTCTAAAGCTCTCTAAGTAGCTCTCTTTATTTCTCTCTATTATTTTTTAGTGTTTTCATTCTGTAGAGAGGAGTGTTTCGACAATTTTCTAGAAGCTAGTCTTGATCTATCATCAGCTCTCGAAATTCTTTATGTGGAGTCAAATATTTCTTTTGGGCTACTGAAAAATTTGGTGATTTTTTCTTTAATATAGCTTCAAGTGTATTGTGGATATATCTTCTTGAATCTATATTGTGATTATTCTATTAGATATAATCTCTACAATATTATATGATATTGATATTGTTGTCATTCTCTCAAAGTTTAGATAATTGTTTATCTTGTTCAATTGATCCCTTCTTACAGATACTCTCATATTTTTATCTACATGTAACTCGCGATGAAGTTCAAGCCACAAGCAATGTTGCAACTATGTCCTATTGTAGTGATGACTTTGGAATTGGATCCAAAGTTGTGACATTGTGATGAATCCGTAAAGGGCTAACCTAAATTAGGCTTGTTGTAATATGACCAAATTACGGATCAATCAGTGCTGAGCAAGAATCTCCATGAGGAATGGCTCAGATAAATTCTCTTGGGTAAGTCCAGAGTCGAACACAGGGACACTACTGATTAGCTTATCTGATTAGGGTCCTAAATATATGATCGTGGCTATCTAAGTGGTCATCTAGGTGAAGGATGCGAACCACTACAAGATGTATACATGAGTTTTTATGGGTTTTTAATGCAAATATTAGATATACTACAAAATGAGATGAAATGCAAATCAATACAAAATAACACACACAACTAAGCACACACTCACAATTAAGCTCCTAACTAATTTTTTTTACAATTGAAGTTCCTCAAGCATGAAATGGTCCAAATTATACGAATTAATTCATCATTTTAATTCATGCATATTCCAATTCAAGTATGAGATCAAATTATCATTTAACAACTCCAAACTCCCTAAAATGAAGTTAAATCAAGAAATAATATACAAGTCTGTTAAAGCATGGGTCCGGATTATATCAATATATTAAAAGCAAATCAAGGGCTTAATGAGGCATTAAAATCAATTAGAATATGAGTTTAACTTGGTTAATTAATGACTAATGCCAAAATAGATCTCTGATTTTAATTCATCAAGTACATAGCATGACATAGAAATAAATACGTCATATTAAAGAGCCTAAAGAGACCTTTAAAACGAGACCAATTTCATAAATTTTGGATAATAAATGCTCAAGATATTAACACATCAAGTCAGAGGCCTAATTGTAAGAAAAACTTGACAAAATATAGCATAAAGGTCCACAACAGGACACAAGTGTAATATATACAAACTGCTTGGGTATAATATGCAAAATAGCCCATGTGGGGGTAAAAATGCAATTAAGAAAAAGGCGCTTGACTTATCTCTGAATTTTTCTAGGAGGCACACACTCTGCATGAGCTGGACCTAAATGTAATTCTCCAAAAATATGACTCAGACGCTACAAATAACCATGTCACATGAGGCGAGGCACGTGGGGCTAGGTTATTAGCCATGTGAGCCCAGGGCGAACCATTTTTATATCAAATGTTATTGTAATCTTTGACATAACAATAAAGGTTATTGATTTATTTTACTCATTATCTGATATTAATTTAATGAATGCACTTATAAGGTCCCTTAGTACAATTAGGGTTATGTACATTGGCCTTCTTGATAAGCATACAGTTGTTGATTCAATGGTTGAATCATAGAGGTTGGTGCTTGGATGATATCTAAAGAGTTAGATTGAGGACTCATCAAGCACCATCAAATAATTGTTAAGAAAGGATCTCCAACCTGAGAAGGAAATGGCAATCCCTCTATAAAGGTTGATATCTGACCGACCTCTTGATGCAGGTCATATACATAGAAATAGGGATTCAAAGGTATCATATAAGTTAGGTCAAAGAGTTGGCTCAGCGAGATCGAGATAACCAAGACATGTGTCGTATGCTATCACGATATAGGCACGCATCCTATGATCGGAGATAGATATATTACTAAATATGTACGTATGTACATTACGCAGACATTAGGTTAATGACCTAATCAATGTCTATAAACCGATGAGCTGGTGTGCATACAAGGGCATATGAGTGATACTATCTCTCAAAGGGATCATACAGGTTCACTACTGAAGCAGAAGACATGAGCTCACTCTTAAGGTATTGGGAACGATCAAGATCCATGCATGGTCATCTTTCTTTGAAAGCATGACAAGATATTGTAGGTATGATATATGTTTTTGGAAAGCATATGATCGATACCAATTCCTAATGACCGAATGAGAAACTTAGTGATAAAATCCTAAAGAAGACAATCCAAATATGATCTAAATCTTCAGGTTTATTCTATGTATTTGATAATGGGCCCGATCGATTAGGGTTAAGTTAATGAAATTAAGCAATCAATAGCATTGTTGTCACCCCAGAAACCAAGCTGATATCGAGAAAATTATTCAACCACAAAACGAATCAAGCAAGCAAAAAAAAGTAGTCTAAGCTATTATTTATTATTCAGGTAAAGCTCCCAAGGTCGAACACAAGAAGGCAACTGTTATTAAAGGAGGGTTAATCGATTCAATGAAAAGTCAAAGAAATAAAAGAAGGAAACTAAAAGCAAACTACTCCTAGAATTTTTAGTAAATTTTTATCTTTGTAAATTTTTTTATAGATTTTTATTTTTATATATTTTTTATGGTTTCTGATTTTGAGTTTTAAATTATTTTTAATTTTACAAATTTATATATTTTTAATTTTCATACAAAGTAATAAAAGACGATGAATAAAGGGCATACACACTCTTTTTATATTTTTCAAAGATGGTAAAAATGTCCAGAAAATTCAAATAAAAAATGTTTTTTGTGTTTTGGCAAATTTTTATTATTTTTATAATTTTACAAAGATTTTTAATTTTTTTAGGATTTAAAAAAACTAAAACTAAGAAATAAGAAAACAATGCACAACTAGAAGTATTTTTCCAATTAAAAATATCAAATAAGCTCAAAATTTCTGGAAGATAATTTTATCAAAATTTATATTTAAATATCTAAAAATAAAAACAAAGTGCATATTTTTTTGGATTTTTAAAAGATTTTATCTGATTTTTATGGTGTTTTTAGAGTGTTGCAAATTTTTAGAGTTTTATAAAAGTAATTAAGATAAAAATTAGATAAAATACAAACAAGTAAAAATAAATCTAATCTGATTGTTTTAGAATTTTTAGGGAATTTTTTGAATTTTTATGAATTTTTGAAGGCAAAAAAGGAGTTTTTGATTTGTTTTTGAATTTTTAATTATAACAAATAAAAGAAATAAATCAAAAGAAAATTACTATATGAAGAGAACAATAGCAGACGCTTGAAGTATTTTTAGAGATTTTTTGGATCAAGTTTGCTATTTATTGCAATCAATAAAAGAACGCTAAAATAATATGGAAATTAAGGACCAAAGTGCAATTATTTTAAGTTCTAGGTCCAACTAATAATAGCAATAAAAGCACATGGGCCTACAATGTAAAAAGTCCAACAAAAGCATGCAAGGCACATGATTCAGCGCTCACATGGGCATACATGTAATTTCTCAAAAGTTAGTTTTCGTTAAAACATGAAAGTTCATGATGAAACAAGCAAATAACCTGAAAAAGCATGTGTACAAGTACGTGAATGCGGTTCAGATAGACCAAAATACAAATGTGGAAAACACGAGGTCCTTATTGCAAATGTTTATAACTAATTTGTACATTTATTGGACTAAAAAGGAAATAATGGAAATGGTAGGGTAAAAAGTGAAATATACCCGGGCAGGCATGTCTGGAGCACGTGATGACTCTGATGTACGGCTCTGATCAGCACTGAAAAGATTTGATGGTCAGAAGAAAAGGTAGTGATATGCAGTGTGGATCTGATCAGGCATTTGTACGAATCTAACAGCTTGGAAGGCGCGCACTAACGTGAGGCTCAGATCGAATCTGGGGTGTTGGTCTCCATCCGATGACCGATGATAGGTCTGGAAGAATGGATTTGAAGTTCTCACCAGCTGAACTTCAATCAAAAATGTTTTGCGTTGCTCTGGTCTGATCACCCGGCTAAGAGGTCCAACACGTCGTTGGAAGGGGTCCGCATCTAATGGGGCCCTCCGATGGCCCGTCGAGCAGCTCGATGACGGTCTAGAGCGTGCTGCACCTGGAGCTTCTTAGTTGGGTCAGTCGAGGCTCAAAATGGTGCTCCCACGCGTACCTGAACCTGCAAGGAGATGCGGGGCTCGGAGGTGAAACTCTGGCCGGAGTTATTTTGCATAAACAACAAGAGAAGCAGTGGGGGAATGGATTGGACCTCTGGAGTAGATGAGGGAAGGAGGTCGAGCCTTAAAATCGATCCTAGGGATGATCAAGTTGCGCTAGAAGGTGGGCTATGATGTGGCAAGCATATCAATGTGGATAAGTCGATGCAATGGAGCTCTAATCTGATGGTCGGAGCAGCTACGACGGACGGTGGCGACGATGTGATGATTGAAAGAAAACAACAAAAAGAAAATGAATGAAAGATACCTAATGATCTAGGATTGTACGGTGGAGAACGGGGAAGTGAACGGCGAGGTCATGGCCTCGACCTAGCTGCGGGAGGCTGAACGCGACGGAGAGCTCCGGCCACATACGAGCATCGACTCAATCAGCCACCAAATCGACCACCAAAGAACTCCATGGGATCCTCTCACTATCTTAGTGTTTCCTGGTGGATCGAAAAACGATGAGGAGCGAGATAAAGGTGCGGAGGTGGTGAAAGGAGGATTTATAGGGTTCCCAGGTGCCTAGAAGTTTTGAGAAAAATCCCGTGAACCGAGGACGATCCGGCAAGGCCTAGGTATCCGTGAAGGTCGTGAATCCTTGGCAATCAATCGGGCATAAATTCAAGGCAAAAATCAGGTGAAATCAGGCGAAAAAATTTGAGAAAAGAGATCCAGTGACACCTCGCCCAAATCCGACTTGTGAAAGGAAGGGGTTAACCCAGGTCAACGGACCTGGGTTGATCGATAGGAAATTCCATTTACAAAAAGAAAAGAAAAATCAAATTAAAATAGTAAATGGACTTAAAATAAAAAATAATTAAAATAAAAATATCAGTTATTTTACAAACTATTTTTTTGTGATTTTTAAATAATTATAATAAAATATATATTATACTATATACAATATACATTTATTGTACATGTATAATATACCTATATACAATATTTACATATTTTAAGAGTAAATTAGATTTTATATTTTATTTATTTACAAAATAAGTTAAGGCATATAAGTATATTTTATTGGATTTTTACAAGTTAGATGCAGTTGGTTTGTTTGCACAATGAAGAATTGATTTTATTTTTATGGGATTTTTACCCGGTAGACCATATAAACTTTGTCAATCACCTCCACGACCTTTGAAACAACTTAATTCCCCCCTCGACCCCGTAAACTTGCCAACTCTTACCCCATGAACCCTGTGGGTAATATGTTTTAAGCCGGTGGGGGTTCTTGGGGTAATTTACAGGGTCGATGGGGTAAATACGTTGTGCAGAAGGTCGTACAGGTAATTTAAAACGTTTATAGGGCCGGCTAGGTAAAAATCCCTATTTTATTTATTTTTGTAATTTATAAATTTTATTTTAATTTTATATAATTATTCGGAATATTTACAAGAGTTTAAATACTATATATATAATTCATACATAAATACATGTATATGTACTGTACAACTGTACACGATTTTATTTTTCAAATATTTTTTATTAATTAAGACACACATTTTTATTTACAAGTTTTATGGAGAAATCACCTACTTGAGGAGAATAGTGAAGAGTATTTACAAAATAAATATAGAGTAAATAGTAAATGACATGTATAATGGGAATGGGGACCCTATCTCTCCCCAGTTTATTCATTGTCGAACAGGTTAGATATTGACCTACTCCCGGGTTTCGGGTCAGTCTGTACTTATTGCATAATTACAACCTTCTTTATTTCTTTTCTTTTTCATTTCTTATTTATTCTTTTATTTTGGTTAAAAAGAATGCTAAATATGAATTATTAACAAATCAATGATGAATGATAATTTATTGATTTTAACACATATTTACAGATGGTTTGATAATGAATTTGGATAAAATAAAAGAATAAAGATGATGAATTATGGATTCATCAATATTCCGTATGAAGTATGTACTTGTATTAGGAATACTCAAGGGTGATGTAATCTCAAGTGATTGTATAACCATGACATTTTCATTCTGAGGGAGTGATGAAACATGATTGGATTTTAATGACTCTCAATAGATTAGTAATCTGACTTTAGTCCAAATGTTGGACATTGATTTGAATGTGATTCAGATGCAATGAGATTAGATTTACAATTTGATTTAATCAAACATCTTTAAGGGGTCCTCTTGATCTGGATATGATATACTATCTCAGTGTCTAAGTCACTACACATGGAATGTACAATCGCCCTATCCTTATCTCCAAGTATTTGCAAAGACGACACATTATTCTTGAAAGAGTACAAGAATAATTCTATTGTTAATAAAGTATATGAGCACCGAAAATTGATGATTATATGTGATTTAGTTATCATAAATAATATGAATGTGATTTATATTATTTAGGCACATGAGAGTAGTTATCTAAGATAATTAAATGTGATTTATTTATCAAAAGTATGATTAATGTGGATATTACTATCCATAATAATCATAAATATTATAAATGTGATTTATAAAATATTAAAGAGATTTAATTTAAAATAGTATTTAGAAATTAAATGTTGATGTGAATGGGATTCACATTATACAGTTAATTGTAAATACAATTTACATTTTATATTGGACGGTTAGATATGATTCATTATTGTCAATGACATGATTGAAATTATCGCAAAATAATTTAGAATTATTTGATGAATGATTTTACAACAAAAGTTGTTGCATATGTGGATATGAGATCTCATCAAACATGAAATTAGAGAGCCTCCTTACCTTAATAAGAGTGGATGACCACCTTGAGAAATAATTCTTCGTAGTCATCCACCCTATGTATGGAAGGAGGCTTGCTCTCCTTCCAAGTAATTCCATATTGGTTGATTTAATTTAAATTTAATTATATTGTTATATCTTTAATATATTTCATTTATTTTTAAATTAAATTTTTATTGTCGTAAATTTATGCAATAAAATCATGGCCATTGATTAAAAAGCACAAATTAATATGCACAATTGATTATGTGTAAATATGGATTGGGATCCTTGGACATCCAATTTGTTATAAAAGAAAGGCTACACCTAGCTCTTTCTTTACAACAACTTCAAGAGCAACAACTCTCTCTCTCTCTCTATCTCTCTCTCTCTCTCAATATTGTGACCATCCACTATATTGACCTAGAGAGCATCAAAGTAGTCGTAATGTCGTTGTGTTGCCGGATGGACTATATGTGGATCTTTGCCTTCTTCAGTGCATCTGGCTCATGAGAAAGGTTTCATATTTTGTGAGATGAAATCAGGAGATTCATTGCTTGGATCACAACTCAGATTGTAGGAAGTCGCATTTCATCCATGCGCCCACAAGTGCATCCTTCGTAGAATCGGACTTGAGACAGGAGGTCTCTTCGTTTAGAGACATGCAATCACAATCATGCTTTAAGAGATAATCTTTTGACTCGGTAATGAACCCAATCGTCCGAGAATAATGCGGAAGCGAGAACTCAGCGGACATTTCGGGATCGTTACTCATAGCATTAATCATAACATAAGAGCAGTAAATAATGGACCTAAAAAACTTCCTTTCCATATTATTAATAAGAACATGAGTCCGAGAGTTCCTTTAATAAACTAGATGAATCACATCTACAATTTCCTTATTCCAGTGGGCATAATGACATCCTTCCAAATCGAACTAACAGTAGTCTCGTACCAATTCTACTTTTTGATGACGGTGAAGTCTCCTTGAAGCGTAACTAACTTAATCTTCATGTTCCCCTGAAAAAGAGTAATAATACAAGTTATGAGCTTAACGCTCAGTATGTGCCGAGTTGAGGTCAAGCCGGCTAGCGTAGAAAACAAGTCGCGAAAGCCATTACCATATGAATCATAAATCAACTTATTTAATACATACAACTAAATTCCCTTCATAACCATGAATCTCATAACATTTTTGCGCATATACCCGGAAGTTTTACCATATCTGCATGCATGCCCATAATATTCACATAAATTGCACACATGCACTTAATTATAACATAATTGCACATGTACCCTTAAAATTTATCTTAAATTGCACATATGCACATACCATTAACATAAATTGCATAAATACCCATAATATGAACTTATTTTGCACACATGCCCATATCATTAACATAATTGCATATATGACCTTTATCTTGACATAAACATGCATGTATGTCCATATCATTAGCATAATTACATATATGACCTTATCTTAACATAAATTTGCATGTGTGCCCATATCATTAGCATAATTGCACACATGCACTTAACATTAACAGAACTTACACATATGTCCATAACAGTAACATAATTGCATATATGCATGTAACAATAATATAAATTGCATATATGCCCCTGACATTTTTCATGTTTAGAGTGGTCTTGATTGTTAATTCTTAGGCGGCTTTGATGGCTTTGATGTCTTACCGCCGGCACAAGCAATTCATAAACAATACATAACATGACAGTGTAGCTACAACTGTAGAGGACTTATCTTTTACCTCACGCCCCGGAAGGCGTTGACCCTTTAGGCCCTTACGACCCCTTAGTTCGGGTCGGTGCCAAAAACCTATTATCCAATTTAATTTCTTTTGAACCTTAATCATAGCTAATTAAAATATCCATAGAATGATACATCATCAATTATATTGACGAACTGGTGGCTATAAATCAAACAAACTTGTTGCACAAGGAAATCATCTATGAATTATTCATGTTTTTACGTGAATAACAATATTGTAAAAATTCTACTCAACCAAATTTTAGGAAGTAGAAGTCATTTATTTCACATGTATTACTTGGCATAATATATTTTGATATAATTAAAAATGACTCGCATGAGATGACATGAAATTCATGTATATAATTAATATTTCATCACTGTATCTAACTATGTAATAGATCCACCGAGAACCTAAACAATAAAATTAATACAAAAACTCTGAAAGAACAAGATTAATTTTGATATTTTATTTGCCTCTAGAAATAATATAGAGATATTAATCTAGTAATATCTTCCAGATACTTGATATCGATTAAGAAAATGACCAACCACTGACTTAATATAGGAAATTTACTTCCTTAAAATTGTACTACCAACAAATCTCAAAGATGTGATAATAACCATAAATCCCACATATAGTTTAATACTATCACGAATTCATCCAATTACATGCAAGGTAGAATTATAATGGTCTAATAGTGTGATTATAAGGCCTAAGATAATACCCTATAATTACGTAATCGACTAATATCCTCTTGTGATTGCCAAGATCGGGAGCAATTGATTCCAGTATTAAAAATTAACGGAAAACTCTTGTGCACAAAAAAACATGGATCATAGCTGAGAATTCGTACGGAATCATACCTTTTGGAGAGTTATATATTCTTGGTATAAACGAAAATTAAACAGACAATTATTCTCAGATCCATCATGCTCTTATGTTGATAGCAATAAGAAAGGAGGTTTAAATACGTGCAACTTGAATTAGAATGCAACCACAACAAAAAGAATCTTATGTTCCGTTCCTATGGGGTTCGACACCTACATCTATAAGTCATGATTTTAAATCAATGATCAACACAAAACATCACTTAACAATTCTATGTGTTCGACACATACAACCATAAGCCATAATTTCTAATCCAAAGATCAACACAAAACATCACTTAACGATCCTATGTGTTTGACACATACAACTATAAGCCATAATTTCTAAACCAAAGATCAACACAAAACACCACTTAACGATCCAATGTGTTCGACACATACCTCGTCGACGCAAGAAATTTGTCGACCAAGATTCCAGCAATCCGGACCGTTGTCGACCATGTCCTTGTTCCTCCAATTTCGTCGGATCAAAACTCCCACGTAGACAGAGAGGGTTGTCGATGCTGAATTCGGAAAAGACGTAACGAAAGAATGTCGTCGCCGACTTCTCTCTCTCTCTCTCTAGACTCTCTCTCCCAAAGGCAATGTGTGGGGAAGTCATTGGAGTGCCATGATTTTTATAGGCACAATTCAATGAGATAAATCATAATAATAAATTGAACTTAATTAAGAGATAAAGAGATAATCAACTAGGGTTGTTGGCTATTTTATCTCTTTTTATCTTATCTTTTATTATCTTAAGGGTGATGTGAGGGCGGTTATGTGATTTAGTTTTTATTTTAATTATTTTATCATCCTAACAAAAAACTCATCTGTTACAATCTACCCTCCTTAAAGAAATTTCGTGCTCGAAATTTATACTGTAAAAAGTCACTTACCAAAGAGATGTGGATAGTGATGACGTATTTCGTCCTCCAATTCTCAAGTCGCTTCTTCCCTCTGATGATGGTGCCAAAGTACTTTAACCATCGGAACTAGGCGGTGTCGCAAGTGGTGTTCCCTACGATCAACGATACGCACTGGTCTTTCTTAATACGTTAGGTTCGGCTGAATATTCGGAACTTTGTGCTCGATCACGTGTGATGGGTCTGGATGATACTTCCTCAGCATTGATACATGAAAAACGTCATGTACCTTGGAATAATGAGGTGGAAGAGCAACTTGATAAGTTTCTTCCCCAACTCTCCTTATTATCTCAAAAGGTCCCACATATAGAGGACTTAGTTTTCCCCTTTTTGTCGAATCACACTACTCCTTTAGTAGGAGAAATCTTTAAAATTACACGATCACCTGTTTCAAAATTCAAGTCTCATCTTCGACGATCGGCATAGGCCTTTTGTCTACTCTGAGCAGTTAAAATCTCTTTCGAATCACCTCTACACCCTTTGTGCAAGCCTGGACTTCTTCAGATCCCAATATATATTTTTCATCTGCGTCTCTCCAGCACAACGGTGATCTACATGGCCGATCATATAAAGCTTCATATGGAGCCATCTTAATGCTTGCATGATAGCTGTTATTATATGCAAATTCAACCAAAGGTAAATGTCGATCCCAATTTCCATCAAAGTGTAGGGCACAAGCTCTCAACATGTCTTCTAATGTCTAGATTGTTCTTTCGGACTATCCATCGGTATGAGGATGAAATGATGTACTGAACTTCAAACTTGTACCCAAAGCATCCTGCACACTTTTCCATAATCGGGAGGTATATATGTGTCTCTGTCTGACACAATCAATACCGGAACACCATGCAATTTCACTATCTCATTCACATATAGTTCAACAAGGCTCTCTGTAGACATCCAAACGAATGGGTAAGAAATGTACCGACTTAGTCAATCGATTAAAAAAATCATCCGAATTGTATCAAAGTGACCTTTATTTGTCTTTGGCAATGCGGTGGAAAAATCCATAGCGATATGCTCCCATTTCCATTTAGGGATCTCTAGCGATTGCAAAGGACCTGCAGGCTTCTGGTGCTCAATCTTTACTTGATGACAGATAAGATACAAATTTTACAATGACCTTTTTCATCATCAGCCACCAAAACTTTTGTTGTAAGTCTTTATACATCTTTGTTGTACTGGGGAGAATGGTATACCTAGATCTGTGAGCCTCTTCAAGAATTTCTTGTCTTAATTCACCATTATCCGGAACCCAGAATCTATTATGGAACCTCAATGCTCCATCCAACCCAATTGAAAAATCATATCCTTCTTTCTGAGAAGCGATTGCCAAGTTTTGAAGTTCATTATCATTCTTCTGAGCCAATATAAACTTTTCTACCAATGATAAGTGGATCTTCATTCCTGTCATAATAACTCTGGTCTCGCTTTCAATAATCGGGTTCCATTCTTCCAAGTCTTTCATTAGATGTCATTGCAATGTTATACTTGCGAGCTTCCCTTCATATTTCCTGCTTAGAGCGTCGAAGACTACATTCGCCTTTCCTGGATGATAGTCGATGGAAATATAATAATATGATAGAAACTCCAACCATCGTCTTTGTCTCATATTCAGTTCCTTCTGCGAAATATATACTTGAGACTTTTGTGATCAGTAAATACCTCAAATTTCTCTTCATATAGACAATGATGCCAATTTTTTGCACAAAAACTACTGCTGCAAGCTCTAGATCAAGCGTCGCGTAGTTTCTTTCAGCTTCCTTCAACTGCCGAGAGGAGTATGCCACAACTTTTCCATGCTGCATGAGAACACCCCAAATCGGAGCCTGATGCATCTGTGTAAACCACAAATCCATCATTACCTGATAGTAGCGTGAGCACCGAAGTAGTCGTCAATCTTTGCTTTAACTTTTGAAAGCTTTGCTCGCACTTTTGCGACCATTCAAACTTTACATCCTTTCTCAATAATCGGGTCAGAGGTAGGGAGATCCTAGAAAGATTATGGATGAACCTCCTGCAATACCCAGACAAACCTAGAAAACTATGGATCTCTGAGACATTCTTTGGTTGACTCCAATTTAAAACCGCATCTACCTTTGTGGGGTTCACAAAAATGCAACTTCATGAAGTCAAAAGTCACACTTGGATAATTTGGCATAAAGCTGGTATTGTCGCATTATCTCAAGAACCAGTCTGAGATGCACTCGATGTTGTTCCATATCAGGTGAATAAATCAAGATATCATCAATAAAGACGATCACAAACTTGTCTAGGTATTCTCAGAATATCCTATTCATCAACTCCATAAATGCAACAGACGTATTTGTGAGGCCAAAAGGCATCACTAAGAATTCATAGTGCCCGTATCTTGTCCTGAATGTTGTCTTTGATATGTCTTTATTCCTAATCCTAAGTTGATGTAATCAAACCATAGGTCAATCTTGGAGAAGACTGATGCTTGCTGCTAATGATCGAATAGATCATCGATCGGGATAGCGAGTATTTTTTTGGTGACTTTATTCATAGCTATGTAATCAATGTATATCCTACGTGATCTGTCCTTCTTTTAACGAATAAGACGGGACCATCTCAAAGCGAAACACATGATCTGAAGAACCATTTGTCTAATTGTTCTTGCAACTACCTTTTCAACTCATCCAACTCAGCATGAGCCATCCTATATGGTTCTTTAATGTCGTACTCGATAGTACATCAATAGTGAAATCAATCTCTCTTCTAGGTGGAAAACTTGGAAAGTCATCTGAAAAATATCAAAAAAAATCTTGTATAACCTCCAAATACTCAAGTTGCACCATAGAAAATTTTGTACTACTTAATCTAGCCAAAAATAAGTCATGCACCTGGAGCTTTCAATCGGTGTGCTCTTAGAGCTGATATAATCATCTGACTTCTCTTTTTGTCTCCGCGAATGACCAATTCTGTCATGTGTGGATTACTAAAAATCACTTTCTTTTGTCTGCAATATATGGCTGCATAGTGCTCCCAAAGCCAGTCCATACCCAAAATAACATCAAAGTTATTCATCTGTAGTAATATCAAGTTGGCTGGTAGATTGTGTCCTTCAACAAGGACAGGCACATCTGCCATGTAGGTTCCCAAAGTAGAGTGTTCACCCATTGGTGAAGTCACACTAAGTGTATATGGAAGTTCAATAACTGCAAAATTCAACTTGTTGGTGAATCGATGAGAGATAAAAGAATGTGATGCACCAGAATCAAATATAACATAGCTCAAATGATCCACAATAGAAAGAGTACCTTCCACAGTGGTGTGTCCATCTTCCTCCTCTCCTGAAGGAAGAGTGAACACACATCCTTTGATATGCTTCTTTTGATCTCCAGAGTTCTGTTCCTTTTTCTTGGGACAATCTCTAATAAAGTACCCCTTCTGTCCGCAAGCCAGGCAAGCTCCTGTAAGCTTATAGCACTCTCCCGTGTGTCTCCTATCGCAGTGAGGGCATAGAGGATATACTGGTTTATCTTTCGTGTCATTCTCGATTTTGGGATTCTTTCCTTTATCCTTATCATACTTACCCTTCTTATTGTCGGCGGAATGGGGACGTTTTCCACCACCTTATTGTTGGATCCTTTTATATGCTGAGTCGATCTCCACAGCCGCTGAAACTGCATCCGAAAAAGTCTGAGGACCTCTAGTGAGCACCTTCATGCCCAACCCTGAATTGAAGCCTTCGACAAATTTCCTAGCACGTTGTGTTTCATTTTCACATATTCCTTTTCCCTACTTTTCCAGCTCTTGGAATTTGGAAGCATATTGTTCAACGGATAAACTCCCTTATCGAAGCTCAATAAATTCCAGCCTTTTTGCATCTCGAACATGCTGAGGAATGTAACGTTTAATGAAACGTTCCTTAAAGTCCTTCCATTCGATGGTGGTTTTATCAGCAAGGTGTATGCTTTTACAAGAGGTCCACCATTCTTTCACGTTATCGCGTAGATGATAAGTGCTGAATATCACCTTCTTCTCCTCAAGACAATCGGTCACCTCAAAGGCAAGTTCCAATTCCCTCAACCAATGCTCAGCTTTATCCGGCTAAGGTTATCCTTTAAAGATAGGTGGATCATGCTAAATGAAAGTCTTCAGGTCAATCCACTAGAACCATGTCCTTCGTGCTTTTGCTGCTGAGCCATCGTGGTCATCAATTCCAACATTTGACGTTGCATATCCATAGCCATATCCTGGGTAGACGAAGAGTCACGATCTCCGTTCGCCTCATTCCCACAACGAGGGGCCATATGAAATGATGACAAGTGAAATATACGATCAAAACCCTATATTTTCTAAAACTAGTGGATCTAAGTTGTTTTGGTCGGATATCTTATGCCCAGAGGAACTCCTGCTCTGCTACCACCTGTAACAAACCTGATCGTCCGAGAATGTTGCGGAAGCGAGAACTCAGTGGACATTTCGGGATCGTTACTCATAGCATTAATCATAACATAAGAGCAGTAAATAATGGACCTAAAAAAACTTCCTTTCCATATTATTAATAAGAACATGAGTCTGAGAGTTCCTTTAATAAACTAGATGAATCACATCTACAATTTCCTTATTCCAGTGGGCATAATTACATCCTTCCAAATCGAACTAACAGTAGTCCCGTAGCAATTCTACTTTTTGATGACGGTGAAGTCTCCTTGAAGCGTAACTAACTTAATCTTCACGTTCCCCTGAAAAAAGAGTAATAATACAAGTTATGAGCTTAACGCTCAGTATGTGCCGAGTTGAGGTCAAGCCGGCTAGCATAGAAAGCAAGTCACGAAAGCCATTACCATATGAATCATAAATCAACTTATTTAATGCATACAACTAAATTCCCTTCATAACCATGAATCTCATAACATTTTTGCGCATATACCCGGAAGTTTTACCATATTTGCATGCATGCCCATAATATTCACATAAATTGCACATATGCACTTAACAATAACATAATTGCACATATACCCTTAAAATTTATCATAAATTGCACATATGCACATACCATTAACATAAATTGCATAAATACCCATAATATGAACTTATTTTGCACGCATGCCCATATCATTAACATAATTGCATATATGACCTTTATCTTGACATAAATTTGCATGTATGCCCATATCATTAGCATAATTACATATATGACCTTATCTTAACATAAATTTGCATGCGTGCCCATATCATTAGCATAATTGCACACATACACTTAACATTAACAGAACTTACACATATGTCCATAATAGTAACATAATTGCATATATGCACGTAACAATAACATAAATTGCATATATGCCCATGACATTTTTCATGTTTAGAGTGGTCTTGATTGTTAATTCTTAGGCGGTTTTGATGGCTTTGATGGCTTACCGCCGGCACAAGCGGTTCATAAACAATACATAACATGACAGTGTAGCTACAACTGTAGAGGACTTATCTTTTACCTCACGCCCCCGGAAGGCGTTGGCCCTTTAGGCCCTTACGACCCCTTAGTTCGAGTCGGTGCCAAAAACCTATTATCCATTTTAATTTCTTTTGAATCTTAATCATAGCTAATTAAAATATCCATAGAATGATACATCATCAATTATATTGACAACTGGTGGCTATAAATCAAACAAACTTGTTGCACAAGGAAATCATCTATGAATTATTCATGTTTTTACGTGAATAGCAATATTGTAAAAATTCTACTCTTAACCAAATTTTATGAAGTAGAAGTCATTTATTTCACATGTCTTACTTGGCATAATATATTTTGATACAATTAAAAATGACTTACGTGAGATGACATGAAATACATGTATATAATTAATATTTCATCACTGTGTCTAACTATGTAATAGATCCACCGAGAACCTAAACAATAAAATTAATACAAAAAGTCTGAAAGAACAAGATTAATTTTGATATTTTATTTGCCTCTAGAAATAATATAGAGATATTAATCTAGTAATATCTTCCAGATACTTGATATCGATTAAGAAAATGACCAACCACTGACTTAATATAGGAAATTTACTTCCTTAAAATTGTACTACCAACAAATCTCAAAGATGCGATAATAACCATAAATCCCACATATGGTTTAATACTATCACGAATTCATCCAATTACATGCAAGGTAGAATTATAATGGTCTAATAGTGTGATTATAAGGCCTAAGATAATACCTATAATTACGTAACTGACTAATATCCTCTTGTGAATTCCAAGATCAGGAGCAATTGATTCCAGTATTAAAAATTAACGGAAAACTCTTGTGCACAAAAAAACATGGATCATAGCTGAGAATTCGTACGGAATCATACCTTTTGGAGAGTTATATATTCTTGTTATAAACAAAAATTAAACATACAATTATTCTCAGATCCATCATGCTCTTATGTTGATAGCAATAAGAAAGGAGGTTTAAATACGTGCAACTTGAATTAGAATGCAACCACAACAAAAAGAATCTTATGTTCCGTTCCTATGGGGTTCGACACCTACATCTTAAGTCATGATTTTAAATCAATGATCAACACAAAACATCGCTTAACAATTCTATGTGTTCGATACATACAACTATAAGTCATAATTTCTAAACCAAAAATCAACACAAAACACCACTTAACGATCCTATGTGTTCGACACATACAACTATAAGCCATAATTTCTAAACCAAAGATCAACACAAAACACCACTTAACGATCCTATGTGTTCGACACATACCTCGTCGACGCAAGAAATTCATCGACCAAGATTCCAGCAATCCGGACCGTTGTCGACCACATCCTTGTTCCTCCAATTTTGTCGGATCAAAACTCCCACGTAGATAGAGAGGGTTGTCGATGATGAATTCGGAAAAGACGTAACGAAAAAATGTCGTCGCCGACTTCTCTCTCTCTCTCTCTAGACTCTCTCTCCCAAAGGCAATGTGTGGGGAAGTCATTGGAGTGCCATGGTATTTATAGACACAATTCAATGAGATAAATCATAATAATAAATTGAACTTAAATAAGAGATAAAGAAATAACCAACTAGGGTTGTTGGCTATTTTATCTCTTTTTATCTTATCTTTTATTATCTTAAGGGTGATGTGAGGGTGGTTATGTGATTTAGTTTTTATTTTAATTATTTTATTATCCTAACAAAAAAACTCATCCGTTACAGTCTCACTTATGATTTTTATGAAACTATTTGAGAAGTGTTCTCATATCATGTGGTTTCATCTAATTAAAAATTTTAAATTCTGCTACCCGAACAACTAATGCGACTAGTCGCTCTTGATCGCATGTGATGTGATCTTCACGATTCCATGATGTGTTAAGGCTCAAATCCTAGTTTTCAAGTGGTATCAGAGCCTTGATCAAAGGTTTTCGATCTGATTCAAACATTAAAGGAACGAGGTTTTGTATATCAGATGCGCGGGACTCATAGTTTATGCATGAGATACATGTTTCAGATTATTTTTCATTAAAAGGAAAGGATATTGTTTATGCACTATTTGGATGATTTTTTGGATAATAAAATATATTTGGAATGTCTAAATATGTCTCCAAATCAGTACCCAATAGTTGTCACCAAAGGCGCATAAATTAAAATTCGAAAAGTTCCCATAGTGACAATAGTTTTGCATGTATTTCATGGATCTGTAATAAATTATTTTTTAGTTACAATTTTACCATCGTGAAATATGAAATAAATACTATAATTAGGTAGAGAATTAAACCTGTAAACCGCTTGAAATTATTTCTCGATTCTGACTCTGTTTACCCCAGATATTCTATATTTAGTGGAGATGTGTCGGATGATGATTGAATCATCAAGATTACTTTGTTAATGTGTTTATCAACCAATGTAAATAAAGGAATTTGTGAATTTTCCATGATTAAATTGATGTTTATAATTTATGGATATATTTAATTAAACATCAATCACCATAAATGAATGTTTCATGACAAAAATCCTAGTTTAATCTATAATAGTTGTAGGTCAACTTTTACATGCGAAACATGTTTGCTTGATATGATTAGAAATTTAGGATCTCAAGATTATTTAATGCCTAATATTTCTAAGTGATTATATATAGTCTAATGCCATTCATCAAAGAAATGATAGATAAAATAGCAAGTACATTGATCTAACGATTATTGTTCTCGAGTCATTGTGGTGATGGTTTATAAGATGTGGATATGCTAATGGGTTACTTAATAGACACCCTCTGTAGCATTTGGAGTGGAAGCCCTCCCCGTTAGCATTATCTGTATGATCTTCTTGGTCCATTTCGATGAAAGGGTAATATGAGTAACTCAAATTGTACTGTAATTACAAAAACTCAAGAATAATACGTACTTGTGAGAGCTAATACTATATGGTAATATCAAGCAAATCCTAATTGTTTATTGGCCGATTGATTGGATTTATAATTAATTTAATATTATTAAATTAATTAGATCCAATTACAATAAATACTCTACTATAAATAGAGATGTAATTCCCTTGGAAGAATTAGTTATGTGAATATGATTCATAATAAATAATTAAAATTTGAATCCAATTTAATTATCTTAGAGGCCTCCCTACACATGTCTAAACAATGTGAATCAGATCCACATTATTAATGCTAGTTAAATATAATTTGATCACAATTTTCCAGCGTTCTATTATATTATCAATAATGGAACTATTCTTGAATTCTTTTCAAGAACAGAGTGCCTTTTCTGCAGATACTTAGAGATAAGGATATGGCGACTGTATATTCTATGTATTGTGGCTTAGATACTAAGATATAATCTCACATACAGAACTAGATGACCTCTCAGGGATGTTTGATCATGTCAGACAGAATATCCAATCTTCTTATTGCGTCTGAATACAATTCGGATCAATGTCCAACATTTGGACTCAGAATGGAAGTGCCATTATTATGCAATCGATTATGATCGCATTACCCTTAAGTATTCCCAAATTAGTACACCATACATATTGGAAGTCATGGAATAAACCCAAAGTTCTGATCACATTTGAATAATCTTCTTTATTGTTTGATCAATAAGTTTCTCATTTGATCATTTAGAGATGGCATTGATCATATGCTCTCCAAAAGCATATATCATACCTACAAATCCTTTTATGCTTTTAGAGAAAAATGACCATCGATGGAATTTGGTTAGTCCTAATATCTCAATAGTGAGCTCATGTCATCTAATTTAGTAGTGAACATGTCTTATCACTTTGAGAGATCATATTACTCGTATATCCTTGTATGCACAACATCTCAATGGTATATAGATATTGAATAGGTCATCGGCCTAATAGTCTTCCTAATGTACATACTTAGACATATAGAAAAAGATCTATCTTTGGTCATAGGATGTGTGCTTGTATCGTGACAGTTGACGATATAGGTCTTGATTATCTTGATCTCATTAAGTCAACTCTTTGACTTAAGTTTTTCTATACCTCTGAATCTATATTCTCATGCAAATAACCTGCATCAAGCGGTTGGTCGGATATCAACTTTTGGAGTAAAGATTGTCATCTCCTTCTCAAGCTGGAGACCCTTTCTCAACAATCATTTGGCAGTTCTAGTTAAGTCCTCAATCTAACTCTTTAGATATCGTCTTTACACCAGCCTCTACGATTCAACCATTGGATCAACAACCATATGATTATCAAGATGACTTTGGTATAACCCTAGTTGTACTAAGGGACCTTATAAGTGCATTCACTCATTAATCTCAGATAGAGAGTGAAAATTAATAACTTTTATTGATATATAAAAAGAATATAATAACATTTTTGTAGAAGTGGTTCACATTGGGATCACGTATCTAACAAAGACATTTTAGATTAAATGGTAGGGTTTGGGCCTTAGCACATCATGGAAGCGTGTAGGTCGTATAACCTAGAGCAACTAGTCATACTAGTTGCGACAGGCAACGGAATTTAAATTTTTTTAAATGGACGAAACCACATGATTCAAGAACACTTCTCAAATCATTTCATCAAGATCGCAAATGAGTTCAAAGAATACCTTTTGAAGCGTGGTTGTGATCGTTAATCTCGAAAGTATTGCGGGCACGTTGATAAGACATGTGCTTCCCGCAATCCATGTTGATTATCCAAGCTTGGAGTGTCCCGATTTCAGCTCACAAAATCCAACATCTTCTTCATGAGAGAGGTGCACCGAAGAAGATGGAGATCCACAAGTAGACGATCCGGTAGCACAACGGCAACGTGACAACTACGTGGTTATCTAGGTCAACAAGGGGATAGTCACAAGTTGAGAGAGAGAGAAAGAGTGGACGACTATAAGAATATATATATATAAAGATAGAGAGAGAGAGAGAGAGTTTTGTTTTTCTTTTGATGTATTAGAAAAGGCTAGGGATACCCTCCCTTTTATACTAAGCTGGATGTCCATGGATCACAATCCATGTGCACAAAATCCAATGGTGGAGATTGATTTACGCTTTCAATCAATGATCATGATTTTGTTTCGTAAATTTGCAACAACAAATTTGTTGGCTTTAAAATAAATTAAATATATATTGAAAACAAATATAATTCAATTTAAATCAACACAACAAAACATGGAAGGAATTAGAAGGAGAGAATGCATCCTATCTTACATGGAGTGGACAACCACAACTTGACAAATCAAGTGTGGTTGTCCACCCTCTATGTTAGGAAGGTACACTCCTCATTCCAATAATTTCAAACACGCCATTGCCAAATTATGAATCATATTCACACGTCCAATATAGAATATAATTTATATTTATAATTAATTGTCCAATGTGAATCTAATTCACAACATTATTTAATTCATAAATATATATTACAATTAGCTCTCTCACTTTCTAATATATTATAAATCACATTTAAAGTATATATAATTAATATGGACAGTGTTATCTACATTATTCACATCCTTAGTAATTAAATCATATTTAATTATCTTGGATGTCCATTCGCATGTGTCTAAATAATATGAATCACATTCATATTGTAGATAATAAGTAAAGCACATTTAATTATCATTTTTTGCTCAATGCTTAGATACATTATCAACAATGAAATTATTCTTTAAACTTTTTAAAAATAATGTGCTTTCTCTGCAGATACTTGGAGATAATGATAGAGCGATTATACATTCCATGTATAGTGACTTGGATATTGAGATCATATATCAAATCCAAATCAAGGGGATCTCTCAAAGATGTTTGATTAAATCAAAATCGTAAATTTAATCTTCCCATTGCATCCGAATCGCATTCAAATCAATGTCCAACATTTGGACTAATATTGGATTACTTCTCTACTGAGAGTAGTCAATAAAATCCAAACTTTTTTCATCACTCCCTTAAAATGGAAGCATCACGATTATACAATCGTTTACGATCACATCACCCTCGAGTATTCCTAATACTCATACATCGTGCATACTGGAAAACCTAGAATAAACCCAAATGGTTAGATCTTATTTGAACTGCCTCCTTCAGGGTTTTATAATTAAGTTTCTCATTCATTCATTGGGAGTTAGTATCGATCATATACTTTCCAAAAGCATATATCATACCTAGGTATTGATCATATACTTTCCAAAAGCATATGTCAAACCTACAAATTCAGTCAAGCTTCCAAAACGAGACTATTGTGCACATAATTTGATCTCAATATCTCATGAGTAAGCTCATGTCTTCTGGTTTAGTAATGAACATGTATGATCCCTTTGAGAGATCGTATTACTCATATGCCCTTGTACGCGCACCGGCTCGCTAATGTATAGACCTTTATTAGATCATCAACTTATATATCTGCCAAATGTACATACTCAAATATATAGTAACACATTTGTCTCTTGTCAGAGGATGCATACCTATATCGTAACAGTTACGACATAGGTCTTGGTTATCTCAATCTCGTTAAGTCAACTCTTTAATCTAACTTATGTAACACCTCCGAATCTATATATCTATGTAGAGAACCTACATCAAGAGGTCGGTTAGATATCAACCTTTAGAGAAAAGATTGTCATCTCCTTCTCAGGATGGAGATCCTCTCTTAGTAATCACTTGACGGTGCTTGATGGATCTAAAATTTAACTCTTTAGATATTATCCAAGCACCAACCTCGATGGTTCAATATTTTGAATCAACAGTTTCATGATCATTAAGATGGCCATGGTATGTAACCCTAATTGTGCTAAGGGACCTACAATAGAAATTAGTTATTTACATTCCAGATCAGGGAATGATATTTGCAATATCATTTATTGCATAATGGATCGACGTGGGCTCGCATGTCCAACATGGGTATCCTTGCCACCACATATAGTTTGGTAACAATGGGATCAGGATCCTCTAGTTGCAGTTTGACATTTTCATGGCCGAATAGAATGGTCCTCCTTTACACATCTTAAAATTCCTTGTTGCATGGCATGTTCGAGAAGCTTCACGGCTTTATGCCAGTGACTACATCTACTGAGCATCAAACGGTGTCCCAAAATGCCATGATGATAGGAGTTTTTCTGGTTGTCCTAGATCTAGAGTATGTGGTATCCAGTGTTGGACATGTGAGCCCATGGTGAGCCATTACGTAATAAATATTATTGCACATATCATTCCCTGATCTGAAATGAAGAATAATTAATTTGCATAATAGGTCCTTAGTATAATTAGGGATATGTACCATGGCCATCTTAATGATTATACAATTATTGATTCAATTGTTGATCACAGTGGCTGCTGCTTGGGTGAATATCTAAGTAGTTAGATTGAGGACTCATCAGGCACCATCAAATTATTATTAAGAGATGATCTCCAGCATGAGTAGGAGATGTCAATCACTCCACTTTTGGTCGATAGCTGATTGGTCTCTTGATGCAGGTCCTATGTATAGGAATAGAGATTCAGAGGTGTCAAATAAGTAAAGTTAAAGAGTTGACTTAACGAGATCGAGATAACCAAGTACTATGTTGTATGCTGTCATGATATATGCATGCATCCTCTTACCAGAGACAGATATATTTCTATATGTCTGAGTATTATATTTGGCAGACTGATAGGTTAATGGTTTAATCAAGGTCTATACACCAGCGAGCTGGTGTGCATACAAGGGCATATGAGTGATACGATCTCTCAAAGTGATCGTACAGGTTCATTACTGAATCGGAAGACATAAGCTCGCTCATGAGATATTGGGAATCAAATTCCATGCAATGTCGTCTCGCTTTGGAAGCTTGACTGAATTTGTAGGTTTGATATATGCTTTTGGAAAGTATATGATCAATACCTAGGTATGATATATGCTTTTGGAAAGTATATGATCGATACCAACTCCCAATGATCAAATGAGAAACTTAATGATAAAACCCTGAAGGATACGACCTAAATGAAATCTAAATCTTTCGTTTATTCTAGGTCTTCCAATATGCAGGATGTACAGGTATTAGGAACACCTGAGGGTGATGTGATCATAAACGATTGTATAACCATGACACTTCCATTCCAATGGAGTGATGAAACAGGTCTGAATTTTAATGACTCCTCTCACTAGAGAAGTAATCTAATCTTCGTATAAATATTGGACAGTGATTTAAATGTGATTCATATGCAATGAGAAGATTAGATTTACGACTTTGATTTATTCAAACATCTATGGGAGGTTCTCGAGATCTTGATTTGAGATTTGATCTCAATATCCAAGTCACTATACGTGTAACGTACAATCACCATGTCCTTATCTCAAAGTATCCGCGGAGAAAGCACATTATCCTTGAAAGAGTTCAAGAATAATTACATTGTTGATAATATATCCGAGCTTGGAAAATTGATAATTTAATATGATTTAATTATCATAAATAATATGAATGTGGTTCATATTATTTAGATACATGAGAATAGAGATCCAAGATAATTAAATATGATCTAATTATCAACGATATGAATGATGTGGATAGCACTATCCATATTATAAATATTGTAAATGTGATTTATAATATATAAGAGAGACATTGTTGTAAAAAATATCTGCAAATTAATTATTGATGTGAATTGAATTCATACAAATTAATTGTAAATACAATTTACATTTTATTTTGACTTGTGAATATGATTCACAATTATTTAATGACATTATTGAAATATTTATAAAATTAATTTGGAATTTTTTGTGAGTTTACTTACAATAAGAAGGTTGTTATAAATAAATAAAAGATTATATGAGATATAATAATCTCACATAATTGGAAAGGGAGCCACCTTCCTAATATGGAGGTTAGACGACCACCCTTGACTTGTTCAAGGTCGGCGTCCCCTCCATATATGGAAGGTGGCTAGCTACCTTCCTTACCCTTTATTAGATGTTGATTTAGTCAAATTAAATTATATTGATAATATCTCTATATATTTAGTTTGATTTAAATTAATTATTATTTTTGTTTATACAACAAAATCATGACCATTGAATAGAAATACAAATCAATCTCAACCATTGATTTTGTGTTTCACATGGATTGTAATCCATGGACTCCCAAAATATATAAAATAAGAGGTAGCCCTAGCTCTTCTAGTGCTCTCTCTCCCTCTCATATTCTCATACACGTGCCCCTTCTCGTCCAGAAGAGTGGTCGTCTACCTCTTGTCCTAGAGAAGAATCATCACCGTCGCCATGTTGTTGTGTCACCGCTTCGATCACTCGTGGATCTCCGTCTCCTTCGGTGTGCCTTGCTCGTGAAGAAGACATCGTATCTTTGTGAGATGAGATCAGGAGATTTGCCACTTGGATCATCAACTTGGATTACAAGGAGCACGTGTTTTGTCAACGCACTCATAAGTGTCTCCTCCGTTGGATCAGACTTGAGACAAGAGGTCTCTAACTTATAGACATGACCGCAACCATGCTTCAAGAGGTATTCCTATATCTTCGTTGTAGTTTAGATGAAATGATCCAAGAAGTGTTCCCAGATCATGTGATTTCATCGCTTTGAAAATTTATTAAATTTTGCTGCCCTCAGAAAATAGTCGCTCCCGATCGCATATAATGCATCTTCACGCTTCTGTGATGCGTTTAAAGTTTTTTACATAACCTTCAAGTGGTATCAGATCCAGGTTTGAGGTTTCGGATATGATCCATAAACCTTTGACGGCATTGGCATTTTTGGTTGTGTAAATTTGCTAAACCAAGGAAATTTAGTTTGCATTATTTGGAGTTTATTTGCTCAAGATTTGTTAGTTTTAGTAAACACGTGTCACTGTTGGAAACCTAACAAATTTGAACAAGAATCTTGTGATTGTCATTCAATTAAGTCATGAAAATTAGTGGTTAATCTCCTAAAATAATTATTTGTTAAATATTTGTGAAATACTTAATAAATATAATTATTTTGATGACCATAACCAAGATGATAAGATAATTGATCTTGATCGATTTGGCTATGATGAACTTTCCAACAAACATTGACACTTGAATAGGATTGGGAATTTGTTTGGCAAATATTCTTATAATATTAATAAAAATGATTTTAAAAACTATTATATGATATAATTTTGATTGAAATACCGAATATCATCGCAAATACAATATGATCAAATCACATTATCCCGACCAGAGGCGGATATGGAGTCTAATGGGGGATCGTTGGGGTAGCAGGTTGCTCCATGAGCGGTCTATCCCACATCCTGTGTGTAGTGACCATGACAACGGGTAAGGAAAGGATAATGTTTGAAATGATCATGATATATTTTTCTAATTATTAAAATTTGAATAATACGTATTTTGAGATTATACCATCCTTCAAGTAACAATCAAGAATGATTATTGGATATTGATTGGATCATTGATTTAATATGATTAAATTAATTGTACAATAATTACCATAATCTATATACATATAGATTAGAATTCTCTTGAAAGAATTTATCATGATGAATATGATTCATAATGATTAATTAAAATTTGAATGGGATATGGAGGATCACATAAGTGACATCTATGATCTTCCGTCAAGGTAAAGGGTTACGTCGTCATGGATTGTATGTAGGAGATGCATGTCCGAAGTGTCAGCTCTTGCATACAAGCACACATGGATCGAGCTCTTTGCTTCTTGAAAAAATAAGGTCGTACGTGTAGTGACACTAATATCAATTCATATTATTGGGGTGATATTTGATTGTGCATAGCGAGTTATAATCTTGTTGAGGTTGATTCAATTAACAACGGGTCAACATCACCTTGGGGATGGGTTCGAGTGTTAAAGACCTAATTGGGAAATGCACGTTGGACTTGCAAGACGGAATGAGTTCCTACTTCTTTTTATCCAAGTCACAAGCTCTCATATTATTGGGATGTAACAAAGGTAAGAAGGAGATCCCAGATCTTGCTTGAGATATAATGGTAAGTATATCTCTTACTTTGAAAGTGGATAAAAGAATGAACTTTTAGAGTTGACAAGGCATAATAACTTTTAAATAAAAATATTAAATAAAAGTAAAGTATATATTTAGAAAATTATCTTATTTCAGATAACCTACATTAAACCCACTCAAAATTATACTCAATAATAACCAGTAAATTCTCATGAATTGGATTCATGATCAAGATATTGTACTTACAATTAGACACATAATGTATGTGATTGCAATGTGTAAGTTTCCTCATAATAATGAGGAATAATAATCATATAGACAATAGGACAACAACCTGAGGTTTATGTATCTCTATAGTCTTGATCTCTCATCGAGTGTGCTTTGGAAGTATCATTTCAATGATGATCTTAATTATCGAAAATCCTTATAAAACCTAAGCAGATGTTTTGGCATACATATACTCTCTCGACATTTAATCATGAATGACACGGTTCACTGCATTATATAGAATGGTGGTTTGATAAGAGATGATGCACTCAAAATATATGAGTACCTACCTGAACCAAAGTATTTAAGAGTTAAGATGGATGTAGAAATGATGAGTGTCATCATTCTACTATCTATACTCAAGTCATCCATAGAGCTTCATAATATTCATATTGTATGAATTAGATGAAGCATATGTAAATGCTTACATGCTCTTATGTTGAAGTATTTTGAGTTCAACTTAAGAGATCCTTTGTCTTAAGTAATAGTTGTTTATAGATAAAGGGAGTGCAGTGGAAGCATGGGTCTGACCCAAGTAAGAAGGAACGTCAAAGAGTTGATTGTACTTCTGTATTTCCAACATATGACATCCAAAAAGTTGGATAAATTCCAATACTGCAATAAACTGATGTACAAATAGTATGAGTATCTAGACTATCTAGGATCCTTAGAGAAGGACTTGGATAGTGCATCGGAAAAATCTACATCCATATAATTATTGAAATTGACTTGCTTATTATATAAAATCAAAGTCTAGTAATCGTATCCCATTCTTCTAATAACACTTGCAATCGGTTGCCTATGTTTTGCAAGAAGAAAAATTGATCTTAAGATTTTATAGTCATCTATATGAGAGTTGGTGCAATTGTTGCAACAATATTCATTGGATAGATGGACTTCATATTTTCAGTGGGAGAGCCCATAGTCTTAGAGAATGGCTCTATGACTTAGATATTGGAATACATTCATTGTTTATTTCTAAAGGTTGGAAAACGATCATGTATTCTGGAATAGATCTATCATAAAGAGTTATGATGGATATATTTCATATAGTAATCTAATATATAGAGGACTCTACTAAATTAGAATATTAATGAATTGATCATCTATATTTCTAAATACTGAAAATTAAACCTTAAAAGAGCAATAGGAGGATGAAGATCATTTGAAAATGACTTTGCATTAAGTCTTGGACATATGTATATTGATAAGATCAATAGACTAGTAAGATATTGAACTTTAGATTGTTTAAAGTTCAAAACTTACATGTTGATGAATAGAGAATCAAAGTAAAAAATGTCCGATACACCCTTCTCAGGGAATGGTGTAAGATGCCAAGGTATTCAAGTTCTCGTACATATTGATGTATGTGGATTATCTATATAATGATAAACATTAATGATATGTGATATCTATTAATGATTTTGTGATATGAGATTTCTTCCCTTTACCTTAGAAACCTTTGAAATGTTCAAAGATTTCACAATTTTGGTTTAGAACCAATTTTTAAAGGAATGCAAAAGAATTTGATCTAATCAAGGTAGAAAGTACCTATTAGATGGACTCAAGGAATACCTTATGGAGAAAGGAATATCATTCCTATCTTACTCCTCCTAATACACCTAAACTCAATAGTGTTCTAGGGAGATACAATTGGATCATGTGTGACATGATTTGATCAATGATGAATCTTAGCATAATTACCTCTTAGTTTTCAGGTATATATGTAGTAGAGATTACAATATATATCCTTAATAAGATTCCATGCAAATCTAAACCTGAAAATCCTCGTAAGCTATGGTTTAGAACCTAGTTTAGTGTTGGACACTTGAGGATTTTGGGTTACTTGTCCATAACCATGTCATAGATGCAAGTAAGTTGGAATCTAGCACCTGATAGTTCTGCTTCATTAGGAAAATAAAGGATGGTATTGGATACCTACTTCATAACCTTGATATTCTTAAATGATTTAATCTCTAAGTATATGATTTTAGATGATGACTTTCTTGAGAATCAGGATGAAAATGAAGTGAAGGAATTCATTTAGCTTGAGAAGATAATGAGGCTCTTGAAATTGGAAACTAAAAGGACAAATAAAGATGAAACACTCATACCTCTTCAAATTATTTTGAGGATGGTAAGACTACTTGAAGGGTATGGATTTCATGTTTCAGGTAAGTATAACAATGATCTGACTTCATATGATAAAGCTTTTGAGGATCATGACATAGAAATATGGATGTTAGCAATAAAGTCTAAAGAAGACTTCATACACAAGTGTTGTGTATGGACCCTTGAGGATTCACCTATAAGGGTAAAACATGTTAGGTGTAAATGAATCTTTAAAAGAAAGAGGGAACCTAGTGAGAAGGTAGAGATCTTCAAATTAAGGCTTGTATCCACAAGATATGTACGAAGAGAAGACATCGCTTGCGATGAGACTTGCTCTTCAGTGACCTTGCTTAAACCAATCAAAATATTGCTAACTGTAGTTACACAACTTGACTATGACATCTACAAGATGGAAGTCAAGATTGCATTCCTCTATGATATCTTCATCAAGGATATTCATATGAAGTAGCCCCAAGGCTTCATAGTTGAGGAACGTAAAGTGTGTAAAAGAACTCCATCGATGGACTCAAATAATCTTCTAGTAGTTGAAACATCAGATTTAATGAAATTATAAAGGTTATGATTTCATACAAAATCTTGATGAATTGTGGAAAGCTTAGTGGGAGTGTCATTGCGTTTATTGTGCTAAATGAAGATAGTATTATGATCATTTAGAATGATATAAGAATAATAATAAGTATTTTCTAATCTGGTTGTTCCATACCTTGAGATGAAAGATCTCAAGGATATCTCTTAGATCTTAGTTCTGAAGATGTTCAGAAGCAAAGAGAAGAGGGTGTTAGGACCGTCACATTAGTAGTACACCGTGGACATGTTCTAATTTTGGGAAAAATCTCAATAAAAACTTCCTTCCGTTAAGATATCGTACTAACCTATCTGAAGGGATATCACCTCAAGGAGTTGAGGAAGTTTGTGCTAGATGTGTACAAAAGGCAGTCATCTGTTATGCACTGGGAGTAGTAAATTGTTACTAATCCTATTATGGAGATAAAACACTTGATTACAGTAGTAAAAACACCTTCGAAGATGACATGACTTTAGAGATAGTGATCTTTAAGTCTTATCTTCAAGAACTTAAGACTTTATAGATAGTGATCTACAAGGTCTTAACTCCAGATACCTTAGAAGATAGAGATCTCCAAGAATGAGGGCATTCTGATAAGGATAATAGCAATTACATATTAGTTATAACGATTATTGAGTTGTAGTGTCAAAGGCATTATAACTGCTTTAACAATATTGAGTATCAGTTGCATAAGATGCAACAATCGTATTGGATGCAAGCACTATTACTAGGAGATATGCAAGAACTGTAAAAGGACTTGGCATAGTCTCTCAGGAACAAAGTGACTAGTCAGCTTACTAAGCAATTTTTCTAAATAGCTTATTATTGTCACATAAGTGTGGATATAAATATTAGCCTATTAACGGATCTTTGGACTAATGGGAGATTATTGGACATGCGAGCCCACAGCGAGCCATTATGCAATAAATGTTATTACAATTATCATTCCCTAATTTGAAATAAAGAATAATTAATTTGCATAATAGGTCCCTTAGTACAATTACGGTTATGTACCATGGCCCCTTATTTATTATACAACTGTTGATTCAATTGTTAAATCACATAGATTAGTCCTTGGATGGATATCTAAAGAGTTAGATTGAGGACTCATCAAGCACCATGAAATGATTATTAAGAGGTGATCTCCAGCCTGAGCAGGAGATGGCAATCCTTTATCTTTTGGTTTATATGTGACCGACCTCTTGATGCCGATCCTCTGCATAGGAATAGAGATTCAGAGTTGTCAGATAAGTTAGGTCAAAAAGTTAACTCAACGAGATCGACCAAGTACTATGTTGTATGTTGTCACGATATAGGCATGCATCCTCTGACCAGAGACAGATATAATGCTATATGTTTGAGTATGAACATTTGGCAGACCGATAAGTTGATGATCTAATCAAGGTCTATACATCGGTGAGATGGTATGCATACAAGAGCATATGAGTAATACAATCTCTCAAAGGGATCATACAGTTTCATAATGAACCAGAAGACATGAGCTCACTCATGAGATATTGGGAATCAAATTCCATGCATGGTACTCTCGCTTTGGAAGCTTGAATTGTAGGTTTGATATATGCTTTGGGAAAGTATATGATCAATACCTAGGTATGATATATGTTTTTGGAAAGTATATGATAGATACCAACATCTAATGATTAAAAAACTTAATGATAAAACCTTGAAGGAGACAGTCTAAATGAGATTTAAAACTACAGGTTTATTCTATATCTTCCAGTATGCATGATATACTTGTATTAGAAATACGTGAGCCTGATGTGATCATAAACGATTGTATAACCATGATGCTTCCATTCCGAGGGAGTGATGAAACATGTTTGAAATATTGCGACTCCTCTCAGTAGAGAAGTAATCTAATCTTGGTCCAAATATGGGATAGTGACATGAATGCGATTCAGATGCAATGAGAAGATTAAATTTACGGCTTTGATTTAATCAAACATCTATGGGAGGTCCACGAGATCTGGATTTTAGATTTGATCTCAATATCCAAGTCACTATACATGGAACGTACAATCGCCGTGTCCTTATCTCAATGTATCCACGGAGAAAGCACATTATCCTCGAAAGATTTCAAGAGTAATTTTATTGTTGATAATATATCCGAGCTTCAAAAATTGATAATTTAATATGATTTAATTATCATAAATAATATGAACATGATTCATGTTATTTAGACACATGAGAATAGAGATCCAAGATAATTAAATATGATATAATTATCAACGATATGAATGATGTGGATAGCACTATCCATATTATATATATATTGTATATGTGATTTATAATATATGAGAGACCTTGTAGTAAAAAGTATCTGCAAATTAATTATTGATGTGAATTGAATTCATATTGGAAATTAATTGTAAGTACAATTTACATTTCATTTTGGATTGTGAATATGATTCACAATTATTTAATGATATTATTGAAATATTCATAAAATTAAGTTGGAATTATTTTTGTGAATTTATTTACAACAAAAAGGTTGTTGTAAATAAATAAAGGATTATGTGAGATATAATAATCTCACATAATTGGAAAATGAGCCACCTTCCTAATATGGAGGGTAGATGGCCACCCTTGACTTGTTAAAGGTGGCCGTCCCCTCCATATATGGAAGGTGGCCAACCACCTTCCTTATCCTTTATTGGATGTTGATTTAGTCAAATTAAATTATATTGATAATATCTCTATATATTTAATTTTATTTAAATTAATTATTATTGCATTTTTATACAATAAAATCATGTCCATTGAATAGAAACACAAATCAATCTCAAACATTGATTTTGTGTTTCACATAGATTGTGATCTATGGACTCCCAAAATACTATAAAAGAAAAGGCAGCCCTAGCTCTTTTTTTACAACAATTGCAAGTGCTCTCTCCCTCTCATATTCTCATACACGCCCCCTTGTCTCCCACAAGAATGGTCGTCCACCTCTTGCCCTAGAAAATAATCATCATCGTCGCCACACCATTGTGTCATCACGTCGATCCCTTGTGGATCTCTTTCTCCTTCAGTGTGCCTCACTCGTGAAGAAGACATCAGATCTCGTGAGACGAGATCAGGAGATTTTCTGCTTGGATCATCAACTTAGATTGCGAGGAGCACTTTACTCAACGTGCTTGTAAGCGTCTCCTCCGTTAAATCGAACTTGAGACAGGAGGTTTCTTTCTTTAGAGACACGACCACAACCACGCTTCAAGAGGTATTCCTATATCTTTTTTGTGGTTAGATAACACGATTCAAGAAGTGTTCTTGGATCTTGTGGTTTCGTTACTTTGAAAATTTTTTAAATTATGCTGCCCTGACCAACTAGTATGACTAGTCGCTCTTGATCACATATAATGCGATCTTCACGATATGTGATGCACTTAAAGTTCTTCCCATAACCTTCAGTAAGCACCCAGCTTCTCATGGGTGCAACCATGCCTCCCGTGGAAGGTGTATGACTGTCTTAGCAAGATCACAATTCTATACATTGCCAGTACATAAACTTCCTCGATGATGCATTCATATCATGGTCGGGGAAGTACTTCTCAGTTCAGAGGGTATGGTGGTCGTAGCAGAGGAGGTGGATGTCAACATGATTTATGCACGTATTGTCATCGGCTTGGTCTTCTTGAGTAGACATGATATCTGAAGCATGAATACCACACATAATCTTATATGGCCAAGCAAGTTAATCCTACTTCCACTTCTACTCCTACTATAGACTATAAGTTGGATGATATTGTCTCTCATATGAGGGAGACTCCTACTTCTGCAAACGGGTCCTTCTGATTTTGCAGTTATTGCGAGAGCCTCATCTAGCTCCTCAAAGCTTGTGCTCTTGCCAGTTGTCATAGAGCATATATGACAGGGTGAGTCATGGACTCTGGTGCATCCAACCATTTGCATGGAGATAGGGCTCAATTTCTTTTTACAGATATGCTCCTCCAGGTAGATCAGTATCATTGTAGAGGAACTCATTGTCCTGTTACAAGATATGGGGAAGTCTATTTAACATCGTCTATGCACCTGCAGAATGTGCTACATGCACCAGATTTTTTGATGAATTTATTATCTATTGGTCAAATCACTAAGGACTTGTATTGTTGTGACATTTTTTTGCCATTATTCTCTATTATTTTAGTACACACTCTTAGGCAGGGAGATTGGATGTGGTCGTGAGCAAGGGGATCTCTATAGCCTGGTCCAGTCTCCATATGCTAGTGCTTCTTCCATTACAACTACATCAGTCTCTCCGTACATGTGGCGTCTACATTTTGGTCTCCTTCCCCTACAGAAATTGTAATTTTAAGTGCTAGTTAATATCTTAACTCTCACAGATTCCTAACAATCCACGTTCTAGTGTGATGCTTTCCAGGTTGGGAAGCATTATCGATCTTCTTTTCATAGTTGTCAAAGTCATAGTAGCATTTGTTTATTTGAGTTAGTTCATTTTGACATTTTTTATACTAGATGTGTTCCTAAACATACACAAACATACATGTGTGCATATGTAAAGAGAAAACCCTCTCCCCCTTCTAAATAGAACATTTTCCGTTGTAATTTTAAGAGCTATTTAGTCTCCCAACTCTCCATCAATAAATGTTGGAAAGGACTAGACTTGCTTCAAATGTCTTACTAAATTGAGATATTAATGTGAGCTACAACAAAATTGATTTAAGACAATGAATAATTTATCATTCATTGCTATATCTTTCATAATTAAATATATAATAATGAATAATATTCATTACTTAGTTCTTTTAATAGACAAGAATTAGTATTCATTGCTATAGTCCAATCAACGAATCATATAATAATGATTATTCATTGATTTTTTTCATACAATCATTGTTAAATTTAGCAACGATTAGTATAAATTTTAATGAATAAGTCAATAGATAAATCATCATTAGCCTTTAGCAACAAATATGATAATTCGTTGCAAATTACAAGAATAAAAGCGTGAAACATTCATCGTTATATATTTATCATCTAAAAATATGGAAAATATTTATATTATTCTCTTCGATAGTCAATTTTCTTACAGTATCTTCTTCCCTGGGTACAACACAATCATGCCCTCTTCTGTCATTTTTCTTGTAGGTCAATATCGTGTCATTGTTTGGCTACATACTCTTATGCTTGATCAGAACTGAGTAACTGAGTAAGTCCTTTTGTCCACAGGAGATTGTGTCATTATTTTAGAATCATGCTATATTGTTTTTATGGGATATTTACACCCAAAACTCCGAGTAGTTTCGTAATTACCCCAGGAACCCTCGATAATCACGAATTACATCCAGAACCCCGAATAACCACTCCGTTTTACACCCATAACCTTCCGTTAGTTTAGTCCATTAACTCAACTAGATGGCAGAGCTAATCTAACCAATCAGTGATCTAACGACTGAGATTAATCAAAAGAAGAAGAAAAGGTCGACTTCCTTCGATGAGGAGTAGGAGCTGGGCACGAGCCTCCTCGACGGCAGGTCTCGAGGACGGAGGGGGGCTCGAGCAGGGGCAGGCGGGGGGGGGGGGGGGGGGTGCTCTGAGCTGGGGCGAGCGAGGGGAGGTGGGCTTCCAGGAGGAACTCGGTGGGTGGTGAAGGGGGGGCTCTGAGGAGGAGCAAGAGCGAGGCACGGGGGGGGGGGGGGGGGGGGGGGGAGGCTCCTCGGCGATAGGGCTCGAGGCCGGGGAGGGGGGTCGAGCAGGGGCGGGCGCCAGGACGAACTCGGCGGGGGGAGGGGGGCAACAGGAGCTGGGCGCGTGGCTCCCCGGGGGCGGAGGTGCGGGGAGGGGGAGGGGAGGGTTGGATCTCGCATGCGGTGCTTCGACGAGTAGCAGTGACGAATCTCCATTTCATCACCGTTATTATATCATTTTGGCCTTAAAAACCCCAGCAAATGCATGAAAAGAGCATTAATTTGTACCTAATAGTATTTATTATTTATTGTATTTATTGTACATAAAATAAGGTTTTTAATGCAAAAATTATAAAATAAAGAGAAGAAAGAAAAGAGAATAAAATATTTAAAATATTTTATGACCCTAACCCCGAGACCAACTCTAGAATGGAGTTGGTCGACAAGGAATAAAGTAGGGGGAGATAAGGGCCAAAAATACAATAAATACCTCATTTATTTATTCATTAATTATGCATTTTTGTCACCTATTTTATTTTTTATTATTTATTCATCAAATAAAGAAATTTTATACATAAAAGTTGTAGATAATAATATAAATAAAAATATAAAATTGAATTTGTACAAAAAAAATACACAGAGTTCATTTTATACTCAGAATAAAAAGATAGAAACCAAACTTCACAGACCCATATCTTTCAAATAAAAACTCAAAACATAGAAAAATCATCTCTAATTATATATAACTTTTCAAGAGATATTTAATGGTGGTGGTTTTATATTTTTTGGAGTTATCGTGTAAAAGTTAGGTTTTGGGCCCCTATTGTACATAATATTGATTAAAATATTCAATTAATTAGTTATTTATTATTTTTTACAAATTCATATTTTTATTATTTTGTAAATATTATCTATAATATATGTGTATATTAAAATTAAAATAAAATCCAGAAGAAAAAGGAAAACAAAATAAGTTTATGTCAAAGCATAGACAAAATACATGTGTTACCATATGTGTATAAATAAAAGAAAAATAAATTCTTTAATTCTTTATTCTTTTATATTTTTCTAATATTTTGAATATTATACATATTCTATTAAAAATACAAAACTAAAATAAAACTCATTAAAATATATTAAAATAAAATCATGTATATAAAACATAGGTAAAATACCTATGAATATACCTACATAATATACATTTCTATTTATTAAAATGTGCAAATAACATCATAAAAATAAAACAAAAATATATTTATACTCAAAAAAGAAGTTATAAATATATAAAATAATAGAAAAAATAATAAAATAAAATATATAAAATAAAAATAAAAATGTACAAAATACAATTAAATATACCTATAAATAAGCTATTAAAAATAAACTTGTAAAAAAATACATCAAAAAAATAAATAAAAATCATAATAAAATACAACATAAAATAATAAACATTTCTTATTTTTTACTCGAAAAATAATAAAATCATTTTCTATTTTTAATTATTTATTCTTTAATTACATCAGTTGTTTTGTCTTTTACGGCCTGCGTGGACCAATGGCAGGCCGCCAAAAGTTGATCGTGGTCAACTTGACCTCCAGCTGTCTGAGAAGATGCGGCCTGTCTTTTCCCTGCTTTTTCCATCATTTTTCGCGACCATTCCATCCATCTATCACGCTCGCGTTCTTCAGACGAAATGTCCCATGTTCTTTGTACATCCCCGCCTGATCATTAGATCCCCTGTACATACACGAGATTCTTTAATTTTCTCTGGTCAAATAAGGGTGCCCATATTGTGCATAAATAAAGACCTCCTCCTCCCATTGCAAATTTGGTCATTTTCTTCCCCCTATACCCTGTGTCTCGGCCAAAGTGAGGACTCCACGTGACAGGTGGAGCATCCCCTGAGCTCGCGGCGGTGAACGGAGGCGGAGGTGCACCTAGGGGGTTTGCTCCGGCGACCACCTCTGCTCCTTGGCTCCGGCCAGGTAAGAGCTATGCCTTTTAATTATTTTAGGTAGATTTTGTTCTCAGTGGTTTATTTATTTTATTAGTATAGTGATTAGGTCAGTAGGTTTTAGCTTAGGTTAGGCCATTCATAGTTCGCCGGAGCTCAGCTCCGACGAACGATTCCGCCGTGTACCCACTGTCATCTGACCATCTTTTCACCTACATCTTCTTTCCCTGCCATTCCCCTACGTCCTACCGGATCTGGAGATCGGATCTCCTCTCTCCGCCCGTCGTCGGAGGTCGTCGCCCACACCACCTACCACCCATTTCTCACCAGTAAGGCCATCGGAACCCTCGTTTTTGTGCTCCTAACATTTCTGCAGGACCGATGCACCAAAAGACCCACGATGGGCCGATTTTTGTAGCGAGACGAGGCACCTAGGGACCATCTTCTTCCTCGACCTCGTCTGAGCACGCCTGAGACCCAGGTGCCTCGCCAAAGACGTCGATCGACGAGGGAGGCTTCTAGGAAGGCATCGAGACACTTGGCGGCAACGGGGGTGGCCGGAAGAGCTCGTGCGATCAAATCCAAACTCGCCCCAAGCGAGTTCGTTTCCAGTTCTTCCACCTTGCTCCGGAGTCATTCGATCAAGGGGGAGCCTCCAGATGCAGCAACAACAGTCGGATGTAGCCACGCGTCAACCGTCAGATCGGTCGTGCCGATCTAATCTTGGCCATTCAATCACGAACCATCATCGATCGTTGGATGGATGCCACGTGTATAAGTAAAATGATCAAGACCGTCCGCAAGTGCATGTTTGGGGGTAATTTGTGTATAAACCCCTTACTTTTTTGTATTTACTTTTTAATGTTGTAAATAAAATATTATGCGTAAATAAAATTGGGCATTTTGCATGTAGGCCCTCATAATTTTCATATTTGCATTTTGGTCCCTACCAGCGTCACGTGCAATCCTCACAGGATGCTGGAATTTTGCATGGAACCCCATGGTATTTTTGGATATTGTAACATAGTTCCAGAACTTTAAATAAATGTTTATTCTGTTGGGTAAATTGTAATGTGCCCCCTGAGCTTTATTTTATTTGCAGTTATGCCCCTGTCAGGCCATTTATTTCTTTGACTTTTATCTAATTATTAAAAATAGCTTCATAGCTCCAAAAATTCCACAAAAATAGGGTTAGATGCCCCATGCATTGTATTTACACGCCACGTGTCAATTTTGCATTTTTTTGTGTTTAACCTATTTATTATAATTAAAAAGGAGCCTAAATAAACCCTGTCTAATTTGTAAAATACCAAAAAATATAAAACTTTTTGAAAAAATCCAAAAAAATTATATATGTCATATTTTTATATTTATTGAGTCCAGAAATAAAAAACCCCTAAAAATAGTAAAAGAAAGTAAAAAAATCAAAAGTCTCCAAAATCCAACAAAAAATATAAAAATTCAACAAAAATCCCAAAAATATGTTTGTCTGTTTAATAATTATCTATATATAAGTATTTACATATTAAAATTATTTTGGGTAATTTTGGGACTTATTTGTTATTTTTAAACCCAAATTAATTTCGGTTATTTAACTAATCTTATATTTTAGATATTTTTTACTTTAAAAATACATAAAAATTAGCAAAAAATTCCTAAAAAAAGGAAAACATTAGAAAAATATTAAAAACCTACAAATAATTTATTTTATAAAATTGGTTTATATTTAATAATATTTATAAATACATTTCTATGAATTGCATAAATAAAGCCTTATATGGCTAAATTACTTGTATAAAAGAAAAAGAAATTATAAAAAGATAAAAATATAAAAAGAAAATAAAAAATCAAAAACTAAAAAATCAAAATATAAAAAATATAAAAAGAAAAAAAATAAAAAATAAAAACCACAAAAAAAATAACATGGACAAGAAAAAAGTTGAATGATTTTGTATTCATTTTTGCTCCCAACCGTTTGCTCCCAATGTTCGACCTCTACTTGTGCTTACACCTATACACATTTGCATATAGAGTTATAATAAATTTTAACTCCACATTTTTGAGATTTAATTGCTTGATTTATTGTTGTGGGTTAATTGTTGATTGATTGGGATTTTGTCTGAGGTCACATCAGCGACTATCGATCCGCCTTGTGGAAAGACACGGCCTCGGCTCAATCCCCTTCATCAAATGGCGCCGTTGCCAGGGAGCAACGTCGTTTAGGATATTTATTTATTTAATTCTTCACTCTTATCCATATTTTTATTTATTTGCATTATTTTCTTTTTATTATCATTATGAACTGTCTGACACCCTTCCATGTTTGAATTTATTGCGAGGGACCGTGGCGCGACAGAGGATCTCCTAGGAGGCCCTATGCACCCGAGCAATGCGGAGTCGGCTTTCTGACTGGGCCATCAGGAGAGAGCAGCCTAGAGGAATTTTGGAGACAAATTCAGAACTTCCTTTTATTCTGCAAAAAATAGATAATTTATGTGAGAGAGTGATCTTTTAATTGTAATAATACAGGACTCTTCCACTCCGACTTCCCGAGGTCCAGTGCCCGAGGGATTATTCCCTTGGGGGCCTCGACGATTTTGACGTTTTTAGTTTTTTTATTTATATTATTTCTATTATTTTGTGTGAATGAGCCCTAGCTTAGGATTGTTTGACGTAGACTAAGGCCCAATCCCTAATATATATGCATGTACCTATAGATACGATTTTGGGGACTTAGTCAATTTTGAAATAATGTTCTTCATGCTAATAACATCCTGTATCTAGGGCGATTTCCTTGGATTGCATCTCATATAGCATAGGTTTCAATTATGTTCTGTATCCCACATGGAGAGAGCTGGGAGGCATCGTAAGTCTTCTTACTTGGCATGCATCATTCGATTTTCGACTTGCATGGTTTTTCCGATCTCTCCCTCTATTTTTGCCCACCTAGGATGTAAATGGAAGTTGAAACCCTGTTAGGCACGTGCATTGAAAAATAACCAAAAAAGTGGTAACCGAAATAAAATCGGGACTGCTAACTCTATTGGACCTAAAATAAATGTAATGGATTCCTTGTATTGGGGAGAGCAACCCCCTCATTGACTAAGCATTTTATTTCTATGTATATGCTAAGGATTAGTGCCCCAATACCAAAGCCTATTTCCGGTGTGCAACTTTCTATCATCACCTGACTCTAAAATCGACAAGATAAAAAACCACATCTCGGTCTTCACTGTGTCGAGTAGGTGAATCAGGGGTTTGTCTGGTGTATTGACTGTGACTGGGTGTCCATTTACATTTTTACCCCTTTGAGTTATCAGTCCCATCTGTGTGAGTCATGCATTTTTCATCCTTGAGTCTCTCTACCTCTCTTATACATATATCTCTTCATTTTACATTGAGTCGTGATATTGGAGCTTGAGCTCAATCATCTTCGCCAGATCCTTTCGTCTCGCTTCTTTCCCACCCTCCTCGTATCCCCCGTATCATCTTTTCTATTACCCGGGATTGTTGTGCTTTTAGAGAACGCCCACATCAAGGATTTTGGGACTTAAATTGATTATTGGAGTAAGTCGGGCATGTGTTGAGGATGTTGAGATTGACTTGGTGGATCTGACTTTCGCTTGGTGCATAGGAGCTTATTGAGGATTCTTGATGATGCACAATGATTAGGTGTGATTCTGTATTGAGGATTTTGATCTCACACACCGGACTGAGGATGTGATGTGTCTCGACGACTTGAGGTTGATATCATGATGCTTGTACTGATCTATATATTTTGAGGTTCTATCAGTCTTGATTTCTGAGCTGGATAGACTATCTTGATATATGCTTCATTGTGACAGTGACCGGACCCACATGATGTCTCTCATCTTTTTGACTGATCCATCCTCGATCTCTTGACCCTATTATCCACCTATGGCACTTTAAGGATTCCTTATTATCTTTTGTGCCATCTCAGCTTACTGGATTGACTGAGGGATGTTCGACAATTGACCTGATTATTTGCTCCCTCACATGATCTTATGCCCTCCGGATAATTGAATGATAGAGTGTTTTTGAGGACCTGAGATGAGTTGCCAGCAATCACAAGACTTGACTGACCTAGTTTGTGTTACTCCCCGAGGACTATCTACGGGAGGATGCGACACATTCTTTACGGTCGGTATCATACACTGACGTTGTCTCCACCTTGTTGGAGCCTAAAACCGTATCGTATGATTTGCCTATTCAGTCTCCCTACTGATTGTGTGCCTGATTTGTCAGTGCACAGGGCCAATTTTCTCAGACTTCTTTGAGTCCGCTCACCTTGACGGTCCTCGCAAGGATGAGGTTCGCTTCTCTGATTATTCCATGCCTAGTTCATAGTGCTCTCCGAGGGTTATCTGCGAGAGACTGTGACACCTTGCTAGATCTGCGGTCTCGTCTGCTGGTAGACGATCTGTCATCTACCGAGGACATTTTGATTGACTCCTTTGAGTCCTCTCTCTTTGATGACCCTCGCAAAGTCGAGAATTTGATCTGATCATTCATTGATTAGCTTGCATTATTCCTTGAGGACTACCTAGGGGAAAATGCAACACTTTATTTACACTCGGTTCCCCTTCACCTCTTGTGCCTTCCATCTGTTGGAGCATGGGGCCGAGTTGTCTGACATACTTCGGTCCCCGCTACTTCGATGATTACCTGATCTGTTAGACCTTGGGACCCATTTGACTTGACTCCTTTGAGTCTGCTCTCCTTGACGGTCCTCGCAAGGACAAGCCATCTTCCTCTGATTACCTGACGCTTAGTGGCAGTACGCTCCCCGAGGGTTATCTGTGGGACGCTGCCACACTCTCTTGACTTGTCGGTCTCTTTTGCTGGTAGCCGATATGTCGCCTACCGAGATCGTTTCTACGATCCATCTGCTGGATCAGGCTCCTTTGAGCTCGCTCACCTTGACGACCCTCGTAAGGGTGAGCTTTCGTTATGATTATTCATTGACTAGCATGTATTACTCCCTGAGGGTTATCTGCGGGAGAGTACATCATATTTTAGGTGCTCGGCTTCACTTCTGGTGCTTCTTTTCTGTCAGGGCACGAAGTCGAGTCTGCTGATTTTGGTACTCGATCTCTTCCATAGGTTTGTCTCCTCTCTATTGGAGCACGGAGCTGAGTCTTCTGATTATTCTCTGAACCCTCTCACCTTGAGGACCCCTGCAGGGTTGAGCCCTGGCATGTGGTGTTCGGTATGTTCTTGTGGCCTTCTGATTTTATGCCCACCATATACCACGCCACTACATTGAGAGTCTCTTATTTTTCACTGATTATACATCTTTGAGACCATGATTGACTTGGAGGGGTTTGTACTATTCCTTCTCCCTCCAAGTCTAACGGTATCGGCTACGCTCACCCCTTTCACACTTTATGAGTCGATGTTCTGCTTTCTCTACCGGTCCCTGCTTTACTTTCCGATCTGCTTGCCCACTTGATTGCCCACCCGGGTGTCTTTTCATCTTTTGACAATGTCCTCGTTCTCACAGGGAGACGATGACGAGAGCATGGTACTCGCTCACCAGATATCGTCCTATACTCCACCAGTCTATCTTGTTGTATATAAGTGTTCTATCTCCTATTCCTTCTTTCTCCCGAATGTTATGTGTTCCCCATATCTATTACCATATCTTTGTGACTATACATAGGACATACCTTGTCCTAAGTATAGGGGGGTACATGATTAACCGCAAGATACGAGGGTCTAAATGTCTCACACAAGGCGGAGACCAAAGTCGTTGCGGCGACCCTCAATAAATCACGGTTGAATCAACAATTAACCCACAGTATCAATCAAACAATGAGAAGCAAGGTGGAGTTAAAATTTATCATAACTCTACAATAAGTGTGTATAGTGCAAGTCTTTAGAGTGTCGAGCTCAGGGAGCAAACAAGATAGAACAAGGCAGGAGTGCACAAGATCAATGTGAAAGTGAGCAATTGCCTATGAATGTGCAACTTTTTGTGGGTTTTAATTTTATATATTTTTTATTTAATTTTTAATTTTCTATATTTTTTTGTATTTTGTTTTTTTAATTTCTGATTTTATCTTTTCTTTTTATATTTTATATTTTTTTATTTTGTTTTTCTTTAAAAAGAGAAAATAAAGTATATATACAAAGTAAGAAAGGAAAGGAATAAATATTTATGAAAATAGGTAAAAATAGGGAAAACTCAGGAAATAAAATGTTTTTGGTCTTTTTATAGTTTTCTAATGTTTTTGTGATTTTTCTATACTTTTCCTAATTTTTTTGTTATTTTTAAAGGTAAAAATACTGAAAATAGTGAATACAATATTTATATGGGACAAAAATATATAAATAAAATAGCAAACAGGAGTGAAAAATTTTCAAATTAATTTTTATAGATAGATAAAAGGATAAGGAAATTTTAGAGACAACAACATAATTTTTGGAGTTTTTATGAATTTTTTAGATTTTTATGAAGATTTTGAGAATTTTGCTATTTTTAGGGGTTTTCTTTTGTATTTTTTAGGGATTTTTGGTCAGAATATAATGTAGGCTAAAACAAACAAAATATAATTTTTTTGGAATTTTTAAAAGATTTTTATAATTTTAATGTATTTTCTAATGCAAATAGTGCTGAAAATGCATGTTTTTTATTTTTAATAAACATGAAAATACAATAAAAATGCAAACTAAAAATATGGCGTTAAACTACAATGCAACAGGAGCCTATTGTATTTTTTGGTAATTTATCGAGTCAAAATGATGCATGAAATAAATGCAAACATCCAAGCAAAAATATAACACTTGTAGGGGCATAAAGGTAAATACACAAAAGTCCAAGGGCCTACTTGCAATTTTTCTAAAATTATATAACGTTAAGTACAATTTTCTGGACTAAAAATAAATACCCAAACCCGGAGGGGGTTCGCTGCAAAATGTCTAAACTCACGCGCACCGGGCACGTGACCTAGTAGGGGTATTTTTGCAATTTCACAAAGTTCCAGGGGCTCGGATGTAATTTCACCAAAATATTACAACTTAAATAAAAAGTTCATGTACCAAATCGAAATAGACAAACCCTCAGGGGGTCCCTGCAAAATGCCTACCACCCCACGTGCACGGGTCACGTGAGGTGACGTGGACTAGACCAAAGTGCAAATATGAAAACTATGGGGGTCCGGATGAAAATATTACAGAAATATTTAAACTACAAAATAAAGTTCATGGACAAAAAATAAAATGCAAAATTGGCAAGGGTGTAGGTGCAAAATACCCACGCCTAAATTCCTCGTGTGTGATCGAACGGTTGTGGAGCACCCACTTGACACGTGGCGCTTCGAGGTTGCACGATGATGGTTCGCGCTGGACGGTGGAGATTAGATCTTCGGCCGAAGATCTGACGGTGGTGGCGCGGCGCGATCCAACGGCTGAGATCAGGATTGGAGCGGTGGCCTGATCGAACGGCGGAGAAGCCAAAGGGAAGAACGATGGTGAGGCGAACTTTCCCGAGCTCGATCTCGGGTCTCCGGCGGGCCGGAAGCATGAAGAATGGCTGGGCGTGCTCCTGGAAGGTCCCTCTACGTGCTGGGGTACTCAGCATCATCGGAGAAGGTCAGAGGTGCTTGGGCGAGGGCGGCGGAGCTTGGAGATCCAGGTAGCTCTGGCGAACGCTTCAAAATGGTCCCCAGGTGCGTTGACTGCGGCTTGACTTGCAAAAAGGGGTGAAGGGGACCAGGGCAAAGTGCCTGGACCCTGTGAAGGTGGAATGGGCGTCGGAGATGGTGTATGGAAGATGGAGGAGCTTCAGCCGGCGGTGCGCGCCGACGATTGATGAATCTGTGATTCATCACTCTAAAAGTTGAAAATAGAGTCTTGTTCCCGAGTAAATAGATGCATATTTCCATTTATAAGGCATAAATAGCATTCATGCATGCATTCATAAAATATGCATTTTAGCATTCACATTTTGCATTAAATAAGAAGTCAAGATCACTTGTAAAATATCCACCTATAAAAATAATATCTCCCTTATAATATGTACACCTATAGTTAATAATATAAGGAAGAAAGCCAAGATCTCATTTGCAAAAGCACCCAATAAAGCCCTAGAACCTCTGGATCTTAGAAAGCTCATAACTCCCTCGTACAACCTCCAAAATAGGTCTACCTGCTTTCAGATTAATACACATTAAAAGAACTTTAAAATGAGACTAATTTCATCCAATTTGGAGCTCGTATGAAGAAGTTGGGTTTTTTGGGCCTCTATGTATACTATATATGTGTATATTTGTATTCATGTATTTTTGTATCATATTTGATCTCATCTTCGTCTTTGGTCAACATGAAACTTATAGATCTCATCAAGATCTACAACTTTCATGTTTTGAGTTTTTCCAAATTCGGCCTCCTTCTCTTTCTAAACTCATTTCTCTTGTCAGCCAATCACAGCTGGCCACGTGGCGCCCTCTGATTGCGCCACACGGCCCGCTCCCCTTGCCTTAGATTCCCGCACCTCTGACCGTTGGATCTCTTCTTGATCCAACGGCCAGATGCCCTCCACGTGCGCCTTAATTTCCAACCATTTGATCATTTCCTCCTTCTCATATGCACCTCCCTTTCCCGCCTCACTCCCCTCACGCCACGCGTCACTCTTTGCGCCACTCGATCGCGCCCAGGCCTTTCCATCACAACCGCTTATTCCGCCCCGCACCTCAGCCCTTCGATCGGCTCCTTCATCTCATCTCCACTGTTCGCCAGCGCCGCTCCCACAGCGCACCACGTGGCGCATTCGCACCCCTTAGATCGCGTCGCCTTGATTTAATCCACGCCGCCCGCTCGCGCTTTGCCTTCGACGTGCCACGTGGTACCATCACAGCCCTTGATCAATTCGCCCTTGATCTAATCCACGCCGCCCGCTTGCGCTTCACCTTCGATGCGCCACGTGGTACCATCACGGCCCTTGATCAATTCGCCCTTGATCTAATCCTACCCGCCCCTTAGCGCTTCGACCTGGGCCGTTGGATCACGAGATCCAACGGCCAGGACCTCGTCTCCTACCTCCAGACGCCCTCTCTCCCACGATCTCGACCTTGCGCGAGACGTTCGCCCTTTCTATTTTCCCCTCCACTCCAGCCACCCTCGCCGACCGCCAACACCTCCACGACCTTCACCACTCTCCCCTCATCCTCGCCAGCCCCCTCTCTTCCCACGACTTCCACCAGAGACGCCCCACGACGACCACAAACCTCACCTCGCCTCCAGCCCTGCTGTCATCTTCACTCTATAAATCCTCCACCTCCGGCCACATTAACGCCTATCCGCCACTCCAGAGAGCTTCCCTGAGCTCCGAACTTCCAATTGGTGACAACGATTAGACGGATCGTTGAGCGAAGAAGGGTTTCTTCTCCGGCGAGATCCACGGCAAGCTCCATTGTGTTGCTGCCTCCCTCCGTGAAGCTGCACGAGCTCGGGACCCTACCGATCCCTCGAGCGAAGACCTGGAACTCAAGACCGAGCTCCAATCCCTAGGTAGCCATCTCCATCCTCTCCGATCTCTTCTTGATTTTTTTCTTTGCTTTTCTCCGATTTAATTCCACCTCCATCATCGTTTTCTTGCTACACCATCATCCTTCCGAGCTCCGCAACGGAGCTCCGATCTTCGCGTACCCTTCCGCAGCTTCAAACACCGTCAACCATCTTCCATCGACTCCAGCTCCGCCACCTGGGCGGAGCACCATCGCCGGACCACCTTCGCAACACCATAGGCCTCGCCGTTCACTTCCCACATCTCCATGAACACACCCACGTGCTTCGGCTATCCTCTAACCCTTTGCAGGTGCTCCTTCTTTCACTGGCCGGAAGCTCATCGGAGCTCCCATCGAGTTTCATCGCCACCGTGCCCCGTAGCTCCTCTTCCGCTCCTGAAGCCACCTGACGCTTCGTCGCACCGCCGCGCATCTTCCGAGATATCTCCGAGCCCCCGGAGAGCTTCACCGACGATGGGAGGGATGGGCGGAGCAGAGCCAGCTACGCCGGATCCCCGCCTACTCCTCCGCAGGTGGCGAAGGGCCATTGGGGAAGACTTACAGCCGAACGTTCGATCACCTTGATCGAACGGCCTGAAGCCAGCCACGTCTTCATCAGCAGCAGCCGTTGGATCAATCTAGATCCAACCATCCAGATCGCGCCACGTAGCCCCGATCCGAGCCTCTTCCCCGACCTCTAGGCTCGGACCACCCGAAGCTACTTCGAGCCTCCAGCCGAACTTCCAGGGCCCCCGAGCCTCGTCCCAAGCCACCGAAGTCACCCGAGCCTAGCGACCCCACGTGAGGAGCACGTGCGGCCTGGGTAAATTGCACGGAAGCCCCTGGAAGTTTCAGAAATTGAAATCTAGTCCCAGTGAAGCGCATCCACGTGAGGAGCACGTGCGTCAGTGGAGAATTTGCATTCCACCCCCTGCATTCTAGGTAATTGCATTAAGGTCCCTGTCAACATATTTACTTTTAAGTGATTTTTATTTTCTGTATTGCAGTTACACCCCTGTCTTTGCACGCATATCTAGGTGTCCATATTTCATCATTTTTAATTTCCAAAAATTGCATGTTGTAGTGTAACTTGTCCTTTATCTGATGTGACATTTGGCATAATTTTGTGATATCAGTAGATTTTTTTAATTAATTAATTGGTCTATTTGTGTCATATTTTGCCCAATCTCACCTTTTAATTAATAAAAAATTCTCTGTATTCCAAAAATTTCCAAAAAAATCACATTATCTCTAGGATAATTAACTTAACATTGCATAAAAATTTCATCTCATTTGCACACATTTCGAGGCCTAAATAAATTAATTAGTGATTTCCTTATTTCATTTTAATAGGTTCATTTCACATTAAAATTAAGGTCTGACAATTTTCCCGGACTCTTCATCATTAGATCTATCTAGGATAATTTTAATTCCCCAAAATACTGTGATTTGATATTTATTAAAATTAAATTAGTCAAAATCACCCTGCATTCTTGTTTAATTCATAGTTAATTCATTTAATGTCAAAAAATTCCAAAAGAATTAGGGTAGCTTAATTACATCATTTTTCATCATCTGGCCAATTTTAATTATTTTTGGACTCCATTTGAACATATTTCTGATTTAACTATAAAATTGGCTTGATTTTGCATGAGTCTTGCATAGAAAATAGAAGAAGACCAAAAAAATATTCCTCGAAAATCGAACACTGGAACCTCACTAAAAATCAACCTAAGGAGATAGATGCCTCCCTGAGTTCGACCTTGGACTTCACCAAGTAAAAAAATTTGCCACTCGAAATTGACTTGATTAAATTAAAAGTGGTTTTTGATTAGCCCTCTCGTTATCCAACTGCAACGAACATCGATACATAATTTGGACATTAACTTGCTCGAATTAACTAAGGTAGTGGGAGCATTATCAGCGATGGAGTACGAATGAGCGAGATAGCGAAAGGCGGACGGATCTAAATGTGTTATTCTACTCCTATGGCTACAGGGATCACAAAGAAACAAAAAGGAAGAAGAGAGAGGGAGTACCTCGATGGCCGGAGACCAGAGGAGGGGAACCTCGACACCGGAGGTCGGCGGAGATGGTGGAGCCGATTCGAGGCTTCCTCGACTCGCCTGAGGGTACGGTTGAGGAGCTGTCACCTCCAGCAACATGAAGAGCACAACAGGGAGGAGGATTGCTGGCCAAGAAAGGTTCAAATCCGAGCTTGAAGGTGGCGGATCAGATATATACATGGTGGTGGCGTCTCCTTCAAGCAAGGGCCATGCGCAAATGATGGGGATTTTGCGTGATCTGGAGGCATGGCGTGACTGAGGGAAGATCAAGGAAGAATTCCCAAGAATGAATCGAGGGAAGAAGACGAAGGGAATCGGCTCGAAAATTGGGCGAAATCGGGAAGAAATCCCACTGTCATAAGGTGACAGACCTCGGTCAGGCAATTGACCGAGGTCAACACATGACCGGTCCTGGTTGATCCACGTGGACCAACCAGAAAATTCCAGGCTATAATTATTTGAAAAATCAAAATAAATTAGTAAATGGTTTTATTTATTTTAGGTTATAAACTAACAAATGTTTCTTATTTTATAAGGAATTTTTTGGTGATTTTTATTTATTTTTATGTAGTATATAATTAAATGTTACCTTTTATGCCCTATAGGTATATATATATCTATATATTTTATTATTTTATTTTTATTTTGTATATTTAATTTATTTATTTTTGTTTATTATTTTGTAAATTTATAGAATATATTTATATACTTAAATATATTTTTATTTGATTTTTCTGAGGTGTTTTGCACACTTAATAAAATATAAATAGTAATTCTACAGGTATATGTATATGTATTAGACCTAGGTATGCTATTTAAACAAGTATTTTATTTTGTATTTTCTTTGAGTTTTTATTCTGATTTTAGTATACATAATTATTATAAATAATATTTACAAAATTATAAAAAATATAAAATTATGAAAATAATGAATAAATAATAAAATGAATATTTTATTCTGTACAAGTATACAATAAGGGTCCAAAACTCAACTTTCAAACCGTAGATCCGCCAAATGCGAAACCACCTTCATTAAATAGCTTATTTTAAATTATATAAATTAAAGTGAGTTTGATGCATTTAGAGCTTTTATTTGCTACATACAGGTCTGGGAAGTTGGCATTCTGGGATTTTATTCAGATCAAATCTTTTTATCTGTACAGTATTTTTGCATGAAATAAATTTTGTATTTTTATTTATTTAATTATCTACAACATTCATGTATAGAGTTTCTTTATTTGAGGTATAAAAAGTAGAACCAAAAATAGGTCCCAAAATAAATAAAGAATGAATTAAAAACAAATGTATTTTTATTGTATTCTGGCCCTCATCTCCCCTACTTTATTCTTTGTCGGCCTAGTCATCAAGATGCCTAGGTCTCGGGGTTTCGGGTCATAAAATATTTACAATATTTTATTCTTTTTCTTTTCTTTTATTTATTCTATAATTTTGGCTTTAAAAATAGTATTTTATACACTATTTACATGCACATGTATGAATGCTAAGATGCGGGAATTAAGGGTATTTACAAGCATGTACCAGGTTTTTGAGGCCAAAATGATAGAATAAAGATGATGAAATGTGGATTCATCATCCCCCTATACTTTGCCTTTGCTAGTCCCTAGCAAACACTTATGCAATAAGTGCAGAAAGAGAAATAAAGAAAAAAGAAGAAGAATGTGGATTTAGTTCAATCATCAAACTTGTCTTCACAAAGTCAAAGTTTGGAGCTTAAATCGGACCTTTGGAATTTTAGTGCGGGAGAAACCTTAATGAGAACCAAATTTGAAATCCAACAGTCCCTGAGAATCCCAAAACTCTGCTCAAGTCTCCTCAATAGTCGGGTCAGAAATATCTCAACTCATACGTAAACCCTTACGACTATGAATCTAACTCGTACAGTGTAAGTGACGGTGGCTCTCCCCAACTAGAATGGCAAAAAGACTGACTTCTCCAGTACGACAACCCAATGATTCCCCAATCCAATAACTCCTTCCTCGAGGAGCGGGGTATTCCCTTCTAAGTTCAAGTGGAAATCAGCTCAAGAGGAGGGGGTGAAGAGAAGAATGGACAGTAGCCAGTGTAGCTACCTATCCTAGGATGCAAGACCGGTGTAGTCAAGTCATCCAGCTGCAAGCTCACATGATATGACTTTGGAACTCAAGCTTGCTTATTGGTTATACAACATATTTACATACTTTGCAGGCATTTTATTTTTGTACAGGCCTATCCATTTTTTTATATACTATTCACAGCAGCATTTACATAGGGAGTTTTTCCTCTTGAACCAGTAGACTACCCATCTTTTGAAACTTTATTGCAACCCACACCATCCTGTCTTTCGAATTCCTCGTCACTGGACGGGTTGGGGTGCACTTCCCTCCCTAGAGGAGGACAAGTGTTTCCACTTGTGTGCGTCTCATACCGACAAATCCAATCCCCTCACCACTCTAACCGAGTTGAGCCATGTGAAAGGTGCAGGTGTCCAAGTTAGGTCATTATCAATAAGAGTCGTGCGTGTGCTCCGAAATACTCTACTTAGGTAGTCAAGAATCCATTGAACCGAGTCTCGTAATCCTCAAAGAATTAAGTCAAGTAGACCTTAAGTACATCAAACCCAGTTCCTATAAGGTTCCTATTATTAGCTAGATTTTAAGGTCCAACCAAGCTCCAATCTCCGGATTTTACTTAGACTCGTTCAACTATCAAACTCAATCCGAAAAATGCTCATGCTATGCAAATGATATGCAGAATGCAGCAAATATTTATGTGATGCAATTTCAAAGATTTTGAACTTTTTATGGATTTTTGAAAAGATGATGCATATGAAAAAAAAAATTTGTATTATATTTATTTTTTTCAAAAAGGTTTTTCAATGTTTTTGGGATTTTAATTTTTGTAAATGTTTTTGGAATTTTTGAAAAAGATTTTTGGCTAAAAGCTATGTACAAATATTTACACGGGAATGCATCTTACATTTACAAGAAGTGGATTTTAAGAATTTACAGGGGTAAGTGATCGATTTTATAGGTATATAATAAAGAATTTTAGGTGTGATTTATGTATTCCTCAAACTTATTTGAAAAGTTTTTGTACACACAATTTTGAAAAACTATAGTCCAAAATAATTTTTTGCAAACATTTTTACCAACATGTACACGCATTTGAAAATCATTTTGCAAAGGTTTTCAAACAGTATAGATAGATTTTTCAAAATATTTTTGCAACCATTTTTCAAACTATTTGCAAATCATTTTTCCAAAATTTTATTTCACACAAAGAAAATAAAATTTTACAAACCAAAATATTTTTACAAAGGATGAAAACATGTACAAAACATTTTCCAAATAGTTTTCAAAAGATTTTTCACACAGATTTTCAAACTATTTTTCAAACATTTTGCAGAGAATATTTTCACCTGATTTATTAATAAGTAAATACAAAAAGAATTTGAGGAGTATAAACATCTTTAAAGTTTTTAATGAATTTTAACACATATAATTAGCCATTTTAATAGTAAAAATACGAAAGTACGAGTTATGGCTAAAGTATATACGGAGTATATACGACCCCCCTATACTTAGCTTGAGCTATGTCCTCATAGATCGGAGAGAAATGAGAAGACATAACTCGTACTAAGTATAGGCAAGCCTAAAGAATAAATAAATAAAGGAATAAATGAACGAATGAGAAGTCGACCTTCCCCCCTATACTTAGGATCAAATAATTTTAAGTATAGCAGACTGTACACAATGCAGGGAGGGTCAAGGGTGGGAATGAAAAAATCATACTCCGATTGTCTCCCCCTATACTTAGGGTCAGATATCCCTAAGTATAGACAAGAAGAGGAGACAATGGAAAGGATCAAAGAAGATAGGAAAGGAAAAGAAGAAAAGAAGAAAAGAGAATAATTCAGTGTGTGCACCCCCCTGTACTTAGGACAAGATGTGTCCTAAGCATAGCAAAATCATAGGATGAAGACGGGGTTACATACATAATGGAAGAGTGAATGAATGATATAGCAAATGGATCTGTACAGAGGAAGATGGAAGTGATAATCATGTACGAGACACATAAGTTTTGAGTCAAAGAGCACGTCTCATACCAGATGAATCGCGGCAACATCAACGGTCGGCGGGTCATGATCTAGATATGGTTTCAAGCGCTGACCACTGACTTTAAAAGTGGAAGATGATGAAGGTTCGGATATATCAATGCTACCATTATCATGTACCTTCAGGACCATATATAGTCCTTTCCATTTACTTTGTAGTTTCCCTAGGAATAATTTCAACCTAGCATCAAATAGTCATACTTGTTGATCTGGCTCAAATTGTTTATGGCTAATTCGGGAATCGTGCCATACTTTCACTTTCTCCTTATACTGTAGGCCACTTGAGAAGGATGTATCTCTTAGTTCTTCTAGGGCTGCCAACTCTGCTTTCCTCTGTTTTCGTACACTCTTGGGATCCAATAATAGTTCTGTAACTACCCAAAGTGACTTATGCTTTATCTCCACTGGTAAATGGCATGGCTTGCCATAGATGAGACGAAAGGGAGATGTCCCTAATGGTGTCTTGAAGGAAGTCCGGTAGGCCCACAAGACCGAGTCCAAAAGCTGTGACCAATCCTTTCGGTCTGGACGAACTACCTTTTGTAAAATTGTCTTAATCTCCCTATTCGATACTTCAGCAAGACCATTAGTCTGAGGGTGATTCGGTGTGGCAACACGATGGTCAATACTGAACTCGTCTGCAAGGGCCTTTACCTTGTCGTTAATAAAGTGAGACCCCCTATCTGAAATCAAGACTCTAGGTACCCCGAACCGTGAAATAATATTTTTCCTCAAGAAATGACATACGGTTTTAGCATCTGCGGCTCGGGCGGGGATGGCCTCAACCCAACGACTCACATAATCCACAGCGAGCAGAATGTACTCAAACCCCTGACTTTTAGGAAATGGGCCCATGAAATGAATCCCCTATACGTCAAAAACCTCACAAAAGTGAATGGGTTGCATGGCATCATGTCTCTCTGTCCGCAAGTACCCATCTTCTGACAGTCAGTACACCTTCTCACGAACTCATCAGAATCCTTGAAAAGGGTAGGCCACCAAAGGCTGGATTGGAGAACCTTCTGTGCTGTCCGTCTCCCAGAATGATGTCCTCCTGCCTCAAGCTTATGGCAATAGGTGAGGATGCTATGTTGCTCATCTTGAGGAATGCACCGTCTCCCTATACTGTCCCCTCCTTCATGATAAAGGATGGGGTCCTTCCAATGGTACGACTTTGCCTTCGCAAGGAAGGTCTCAAGCCGTTGTCTGGGCCAACCTTGTGGAATAGATTTGGCAACAAGGTAATTCACAATGTCGGCATACCATGGAAGAGAGGTGATAGCAAGGATCGCCTCATCTGGAAAAGTCTCAGTAATAGGTGTTATGGGCTCAGATTCCTCAAGGTTCTCTAGGTGGGAGAGGTGATCTGCCACAATGTTCTTAACTCCAGGTTTATCCTTAATTTCAATATCAAATTCCTGGAGGAGAAGGATCCATCTTGTCAACCTGGCTTTGGCATCCTTTTTCGACATCAAGTACCGAATGGCAGTGTAATCTGTGAATATTGTCACTCTAGATCCAAGAATGTAAGATCTGTACTTATCCAAAGCAAAGACTACCGCTAGAATCTCTTTCTCAATTACTGTGTTGTTCTTCTGAGTTGCATTCAATGCCCGGCTAGCGTAGTGTATTGCATAGGGTAATCCATCCCTTCTCTGTCCAAGCACAACCCCAATGGCATAATCAGAAGCGTCTGTCATTATCTCAAAGGGAAGAGACCAATCGAGTGGCTAAAGGACAGGAGCCTCGACAACTAAATTCTTGAGAGTCTCGAAGGACTTAAGACACTTATCATCTACAAGGAACTCGGTGTCTTTAGTCAACAAATTTGTAAGCGGTCGGGCAATTCGACTGAAGTCCTGAATGAAGCATCGCTAGAAATCGACATGCCCCAGAAAAGACCGCAACTATCTCAAATTGGATGGTGGATTGAGTTTCTTAATGATATCCACCTTGGCCGGATCAACCTCCATGCCCCTGTTGGAGATGATGTGACCAAGGACCGTCCCCTGAGTCACCATAAAGTGACTCTTCTCCCAAGATAGTACAAGGTTTACCTCTATGCAGCGCTGAAGTACACAGTCTAGGCAGTCAAGACAAGCATCAAACCCGTCGCCGTAGACCGAGAAATCATCCATGAAGACCTCTAAGCAATCACCTATCATGTCCGAAAAGATGGACAACATGCACCTCTGGAATGTCGCCGGAGCGTTACATAGACCAAAGGGCATCCGTCTAAAAGCATAAGTCCCAAATGGACAGGTGAACGTCATTTTATCCTGGTCTTTGGGCACAATGGCCACTTGATTGTATCCGGAATACCCGTCAAGAAAGAAGTAGTGACTCTTCCCAGCTAGCCTCTCGATAATCTGATCAATAAATGATAGCGGGAAATGATCCTTCTTGGTAGCCTCATTCAATAGTCTGTAGTCCACACAGACCCTCCAAGAATTGGGTACCCGGGCGGCGATCTCTTCTCCAGACTCATTCACAACTGTAGTGACACCCATCTTCTTGGGCACCACATGTAAAGGACTAACCCACTTGGAGTCGGAGATGGGGTAGATAAAATCGGCGTTCCACCATTTAGATATTTCCTTCATTACTACATCTCGAAGATTCGGGTTTAGCCATCGTTGGAACTCACGCGATGGCTTGGCGTCCTCCTTGAGGTAGATACGATGGGAGCACAGGGCCGGACTTATCCCCTTAAGATCAGCCACACTCCTCCTATTGCCTTGCGGTTGCGTTTAAGAACCTCCATCAAACGAGATTCTTGCTCTCTAGTCAAATCCGCTGAGATAATGACTGGGTGCATATCTGGTTCTCCTGCAAGGAATCTATACTTGAGCGGCTGCGGTAAAGGCTTCAATTCTGGCTTGGTGGGAGCTGGTAAATCTGGCTTCTGATATGTTTGCGTGAAAGCAACCAGGTCTGCATGTGAGAACTCTCGTTGTACCTGTGATTCTGATGAAGGGAACCTTGTTGATGTGTCTATCATCTGTGCTAGCTCGCTCTCCGTCCTCTCTATCGACTCATCGGGAAACAGATATGGCAAATATGTATCAAAGTCCTTCCAATCAAAGTCTGCCTCCGAGGGATCTGTATCTGAATAATCATCAGTATCTCCACTCATCACACAATTATCAGGCTCTATAGTGTCATCTGCCAAGGGTGTGCTCTCCGAACTCTCGTCTTCCTCAAAAGGTGGGTACTCTGAGTCCGTAGACACAGCGAGGGCTCGTGCTTCTGGATCTTCCCAAACTGCTTCGTCATCGGTCATCACAAAATCACACTCTTGATGGACGTCTAGCTCTGCATCTGTCAGTTGTACTGTGTCACTACATGGCTCTGAGCAGGCTGAATCTCTTGCTCAGGTCTCGTCAATCATCTCTATTTGTATACTCTCACCCTCTACACAAAAGTACACCTTCCCACTATCATGGTCGGTCTCCGCCTTGGCTGTGGCCAAGAATTGGCATCCTAGTATGATGGGGGCATCGATCACCGACTCAGGGATCTCCATGTTCAATACAATAAAGTCCACGGTGAATTTCAGGCCCTGAATGGCGATGACCACGTCTCTCAACAACCCCTTCGGCCTCTTGATAGACCTATCAGCAATCTGAAGGACTGCCCGACTACGAAGGAGTGGGCCGAACTCGAATCGGTCGAGTAAGGCTGTCAAAAGGAGGTTGATAGAAGAGTCGCTGTCTAATAGAGTACGATCGAATGGCTGCAGAGCGCCCACTTGACACGTGGCGCTTCGAGGTTGCATGATGACGGTTCACGTTAGACGATGGAGATTAGATCTTCAGCCGAAGATCTGACGGTGGTGGCGCAGCGCGATCCAACGGCAGAGATCAGAACTGGAGCGGTGGCCTGCTCGAATGGCAGAGAAGCCAAAGGGAAGAACGGGGAAGAACGTCGGCAAGGCGAACTTCCCCGAGCTCGATCTCGGGTATCCAGCGGTCTGGAAGCGTGAAGAATGGTTGGGCGTGCTCCTGGAAGGTCCCTCTACGTGTTGGGGTACTCAGCGTCGTCAGAGAAGGTCGGAGGTGCTTGGGCGAGGGCGGCGGAGCTTGGAGCTCCAGGTAGCTCCGGCGAACACTTCAAAATGGTCCACAAGTGCATTGACTACGCCTTGACCTGCAAAAAGGGGTGAAGGGGACCAGGGCAAAGTGCCTGGACCCTGCGGAGGTGGAATGGGCGTCGGAGATGGTGTATGGAAGATGGAGGAGCTTCGACCGACGGTGCGCGCCGGCGAGGGAGTACGAATGAGCGAGATAGCGAACGGCGGACGGATCTAAAGGTGCTATTCTACTCCTACGGCTACAGGGATCACAAAGAAACAAAAAGGAAGAAGAGAGAGGGAGTACCTCGATGGCCGGAGATCAGAGGAGGGGAACCTCGATGCTGGAGGTCGGCGGAGATGGTGGAGCCGATTCGAGGCTTCCTCGACTCGCCTGAGGGTACGGTTGAGGAGCTGTCACCTCCAGCAATGTGAAGAGTACAACAGGGAGGAGGATTGCTGGCCAAGAAAGGTTCAAATCCGAGCTTGAAGGTGGCGGGTCAGATATATACATGGTGGTGGCGTCTCCTTCAAGCGAGGGCCATGCGTAAATGATGGGGATTTTGCGTGATCTGGAGGCATGGCGTGGCTGAGGGAAGATCAAGGAGAATTCCCAAGAAGGAATCGAGGGAAGAAGACGAAGGGAATCGGCTAGAAAATTGGGCGAAATCGGGAAGAAATCCCGCTGTCAGAAGGTGGTAGACCTCGGTCAGGCAGTTGACCGAGGTCAACACTTGACCGGTCCTGGTTGGTCCACGTGGACCAACTAGAAAATTCCAGGCTATAATTATTTGAAAAATCAAAATAAAATAGTAAATGGTTTTATTTATTTTAGGTTATAAAATAAAAAAATGTTTCTTATTTTATAAGGATTTTTTAGTGATTTTTATTTATTTTTATGAGGTATATAATTACATGTTACCTTTTATGCCCTATATAGGTATATATATCTATATATTTTATTATTTTATTTTTATTTTGTATATTTAATTTACTTATTTTTGTTTATTATTTTATAAATTTTAAGAATATTTTATATACTTCAATATATTTTTATTTGATTTTTCTGAGGTATTTGTACACTTAATAAAATATAAATAGTAATTTTATAGGTATATGTATAGGTATTATACCTAGGTATGCTATTTATACAAGTATTTTATTTTGTGTTTTCTTTGAGTTTTTATTCTGATTTTAGTATACATAATTATTATAAAAATTATTTACAAAATTATAAAAATATAAAATTATTAAAATAATGAATAAATAATAAAATAAATATTTTATTCTGTACAAGTATTCAATAGGGGTACACAACTCAACTTTCAACCCGTAGCTCTGCCAAATGCGAAACCACCTTCATTAAATAGATTATTTTAAATTATATACAATTAAAGGTGAGTTTGATGCATTTCGAGCTTTTATTTGCTAGATACAGGTCTGGGAAGTTGGCATTCTAGGATTTTATTCAGATCAAATCTTTTTATCTGTCAGTATTTTTGCATGAAATAAATTTTGTTTTTTTATTTATTTAATTATCTATAACTTTCATGTATAGAGTTTCTTTATTTGAGGTATAAAAAGTAGAATAAAAAATAGGTACCAAAATGAATAAAGAATGAAGTAAAAACAAAGGTATTTTTATTGTATTCTGGCCCTCATCTCCCCCTACTTTATTCTTTGTCGGCCTAGTCATCAAGATGCCTAGGTCTCGGGGGTTTTGGGTCATAAAATATTTACAATATTTTATTCTTTTTCTTTTCTTTTATTTATTCTATAATTTTGGCTTTAAAAATAGTATTTTATACACTATTTACATGCACATGTATGAATGCTAAGATGCGGGAATTAAGGGTATTTACAAGCATTTGCCAGAGTTTTTGAGGCCAAAATGATAGAATAAAGATGATGAAATGTGGATTCATCAGTACACACCGCGTTGTTCTTTCCATGTCCTGTTTTGTCACTCTTGTTGTTACCTATACTTAGGGATATTTTACCCTAAGTATAGGGGGAGTGATGCGTACATTCTTTACGATCTTCTCGTGCATCTGTATATATCTATATTTTCTTCTGTTCTTCTTTTCCTTGTCATTTTTCTTTATCTAAATAAAAAGTGTCGTCCCTCGATGTCAGTTTTCTGTACTTAGGACGTACTTTGTCTTAAGTACAGGGGGTGTGCACCCCTGATTATTTCGTTCATTGATCCCCTCCACTGTCTCATCTCTTGTTGATCTGCTCTGTTATACTTAGGGATATTTCACCCTAAGTATAGGGAGAGACAACCCGAGCTGTGATCTATTTTAAGTTTTCATTTAGTCCCACCGGTGACCCTCCCTGCGTTGTGTACAGTCTGTTATACTTATGATTATTTAATCCTAAGTATAGGGGGCGGTCACCTTCTTATTCATTTATATCTTCATTCTTTCATTCTTTATTCAGTCGTTGTAGTATAGGCCTTCCTATACTCGGAACGAGTTATGTCTTCTCTTTCTCTTTTTCGATCTATGAGGACATAGCTCATGCTAAGTATAGGGGGGTCCTATATACTTTGTATATACTTTATCCATAACTCGTACTTTCGTATTATTAATTAATAAATATGGCTATATATATACTATATATACATATATATTTCATTAAAAATCATTTTAATAACGACAATCATTCCTCAAATTATTTTGTATTTACTGAATAATAAGTCAGGTTAAAAATATTTTTGCAAAATGATTTGAAAAACGATGTGAACCATTTGGAAAACTTTTTGTGAAATATTTTCAACCTTTGTAAAAAAGTTTTTATTTGAAAAGATCTTTTCTTTGTGTGAAATAAAAGATTTGAAAACCTATTTGCAAATGATTTGGAAAATCTTTTGTAAAAATACTTTGAAAAATGTATATACATTGTGTGAAAAATCTTTGTAAAATGGCTTTCAAATGTTTGTAAATGTTTGTAAAAAAAATATTTTGTACTATAATTTTGAAAAATGTTTTCAAATAAATTTGAGGAATGACTGTATCACTAAAATAAGAATAAAATGTTTGTATAAATCAAAATAAAATTCTTTATCAATTGTATATATGTATCTATAATAACTTTGTTAAAACCTATAAATTCTTTAAAATTCTTAACTATTATAATTAAAGAAGCATGCCTGTGTAAATATCTGTAAAAAACTTTATACTTTGTGTGCTTAAATTCTTTTGCAAAATTCTTTTTGTAAAAAGATTCTTTGATTTTTAAAGTCTTTGAAAAATTGCATCATCTTTCTGCATTGTATAGCATTTGCATATCATTCATATTCTTTCAATTGAGCTTGGTGGTTGAACTAGTTTAATAAAGTTGAAGATTGGAGCTTGGTTGGACCTTACTGTACTTAACTGCATTGGAACCTTACATGAACTAGGTTTAAGGTACTTCAGGTCCTATAGGACTTAATTCTTTGAGACTCAGGGCTGAGTTCAAGTCACCTCAACTGACTAAATAGAACTTTTTGAGACGCGCGTATGACTCTTGTCGGTCATGACCTAACTTGGACACTTGGACCTTTCACTTGGTTCAACTCAGTTGAAGTGGTGAGGGGGTTGGATTTTCCAGTCTGAGATACACACGGGTGGAAATATTCATCTTCATCTAGGGAGGGAAGTGCACATCAACCTGGTCCAGTTTCGATGAAGTCTAAAGACAGGAGAGTGTGGGTTGCAATAAAGCTTCAAAAGAGGGATAGTCTTCTGGCTCAAGAGGGAAAAACTCCTTATGTAAATGCTGTTGTGAATAGTATGTTTGAAAAAAAATCCAAAAAATGGACAGACTTGAAAATAAAAATAAAATGACTGGCGGGGTATGTATATACGTTGTATAGAAAATAAGCAAGCTTGAGCATCAAAGTTATATCATTTGAGCCTGCAGCTAGATGACTTGACTACACTGGTCTTGCATCCCAGGATAGGTAGCTACACTGGCTACCGTCCATTCTTTTCTCCACCTCCTCCTCTTGAGATGGATGCCATTTGAACTTAGAAGGGAATACCTCGCTCCTCGGGGGCAGAGGATTGGATTGGGAAATCATTGGGTTGTCATTATGAAGAAGTCAGTGCATTTGTCATTTCAGTTGGGGAGAGCCACTATCACTTACACCGTACAAGTCAGCTTCATAGTCCTAAGGGTTTGCGTATGATGTAGGCTAATTCTGACCTGACTATTGAGGAGATTTGAACCGAGTTCTGTGACTCTCGAAGGTTGTTGTGTTTTAAATTTGGTTCCAACCAGTTCCACACACATTTTCACATAAGGTCTAGCCTGAGCTCCAAACCTTGACTTTGTACATATGAGTTTAATAATCATGATCAATTCCATTTATTATTTATTCTTTGATTCTTTCTTTTTCTTTTCTTCATCTTCTTCATTCTTTTGTACTTATTGCATAAGTGTTTGCTAGGGACTAGCAAAGGCAAGTATAGGGGGTGATGAATCTCCATTTCATCACCTTTATTCTATCATTTTGGTCTTAAAAATCCCAGCAAATGCATGAAAAGAGCATTAATTTGTACATAATAGCATTTATTATTTATTGTATTTATTGTACATAAAATAAGTGATGAATCCATATTTCATCATCTTTATTCTATCATTTTGTCCTCAAAAACCCTAGTAAATACGTGTAAATATCCTTAATTCCTGCATTTTAGCATTCATGCATGTATGTGTAAATAGTGTATAAAATACTATTTTTCAAAGCCAAAATTATAGAATAAAGAAAAGAAAAGAAAAAGAACAAAATATTGCAAATATTTATGATCCAAAACCCTGATACCTAGGCATCTAGATGATTAGGTCGACAAGGAATAAAGTACGGGGAGATAAGGGCCAGAAACCACTAAAAATTCCTTTTAATTTTGTTCATTCTTTATTTATTTTGGGATCCATTTTTAGTTCCACTTTTTATACCTCAAATAAATAAGCTTTGTAAATTAAAGTTGTATATAATTAAATATATAAAAATACAAAATTGATTTCATACAAAAATAATGTACAGATAAAAAGTTATGATCTGAATAAGATTACAGAATCCCAACTTCCCAGACCTGTATCTCTCAAATAAAAACTCAAAATGTATCAAAATCACCTTTAATTGTATATAATTTTCAATAAGCTATATAGTGAAGGTGGTTTCATATTTTTTTGAGTTATGGTGTGAAAGTTAGGTTTTGGACCCCTATTGTATACTTGTACCGATTAAAATATTCATTTTATTTATTATTCATTATTTTTATAATTTTATATTTTTATAATTTTGTAAATATTATTTAAAATATACTTATATATTAAAATAGGAATAAAAACCTAAAGAAAACACAAAAATAAAATACTTGTATACAATACATAGGTATAATACTAGTAAATATACCTATATAATTAATACTTTTATTTATTTAAGTATATAAAATACATCAGAAAAATAAAATAAAATTATATTTGAGTTTATAAAATTAATCTATAAATATATAAAATAATAAATAGAATTAATAAAATTAAATACATAAAATAAAAATAAAACATCAAAATATATAGATGAATATACCTGCATATAACCTATAAAAGGAAACTTGTAATTTTTAATATCAAATAAATAAATAAAAATCATAATAAAATAATTTATAAAATAATAAATATTTTTTATTTAATAACCAAAATTTATTAAAGGGATTTTTACCCGGCAGACCCTGTAATCTTTTGCAATTACCGCTACGACCTCCGAAACATCCTAATTCCTCCCTCGACCCTGTAAACTTGTTAACCTTTACCCGGCATACCCTGTGGTTAACCCCCATCCCTTTGACCGTTAAAACAAACCGGATTCTGTTATCTTCTTTTATACTATACCCAATTTATTTAACAAATTTTCTGGAAATGCCACTCCCTCCCATCCTTCAACTCCAGCTGCTCCTCCCTCCCACCGTCCACCTCCAATTGAAGACGTCGCCTCCCCTCCTCCGGTCCACCGGCGCCCCTGCTCGAAGTCCCCATCCCCACAAACGTTGAAGAGCGGGAGCGTCGCGATCATCGCTGATACGATCTCCTCCAGAGCTGCCGAGCTCCCGGGCAATCGTGTGAGAGACTGGAAAGACGAAGCGAGCACCCGCCTGCGCATATGGTCGGAGGGCACCGACCTGGAAGCCCCCCCTCCCCCGGCCGCCGCACCTGGAAGACCCCTCACATCCCCCTCCCCCGGTCGACTCGCCACGCATATGGTCGAGGGCACGGACCTGGAAGCCCCCCCGCCCCCGGCCGACTCCGCCACCTCCCCCCCGTCCCCGTGACTTCCCAAGATCGAAATAGCCCCCTCCCTCCGACCCCATCCCACCCGTCGCACAAGCCCCCCCTCCCGCCCGTCACCTCCCCTTGCAAGTACCCGCCGCCTCTCCCTGACAAGCCCCGCCGATGATGCTGCTACCTGGGGCCACCCCGGCTCCACCCCCCTCCCCCCCGTCCGCGGTCGCTGGAGCCCCCCGCTCCCCCCCGATCCCCGGTCGTTGGAGCCCCCCTGCTCCCCCCGGTCCCCGGTCGCTGGAGCCCCCCCTGCTTCCCCTGTCGATGGATCTCCCGCGTTCCCGTCGATGGAGCTCCACTTTGCAGGATTATTTTTTCCTATTTTTTTAAATTTTGGGTAATCCTAACCGTTCAATGGTAAATGGGTTGGGTTAACTCAAGATTAACCCAAGTAACTGACTCAAATATAGTTAAAATTGACGGCAGGGTTTGTTGGGTAAGACGGAGCAAGTTTATGAGGTCGAGGGAGGAATTAGGATGTTTCAGAGGTCGTAACGGTAATTGCAAAAGATTACAGGGTCTGCCGGGTAAAAATCCCTTTATTAAATTCATTTGTTATTTTTAAATGAATTTTTAAATCATTTTTTGTAGGACTTTCCTGGTTGGTCCACGTAGACCAACCAGGGGGGTCTGAGAGTTGACCACAGGTTAGCTCTCTAACCCGCCTCCTGTTCGTATCAGAACGTTGGTTTTCGACCAACTTTGCGATTTTTTTAAGGCCGTTCCTTTCATCATTTTGCCTCGGTCCCTCTTTGACTTTTGTTCCTCGTATAGTGGTCTTTCATGCTCTAGGATTTATTGGGTCGAGCATCATCGATTCTTCAAGATACGCCTCATTCTTCCCAGTTTGAATACTCTTTGAACTATTTCTTCTCCACCTTTCGTGCACCTTCGGAGGAGGGATGTGACAGCTCCCGTTTCCGACCGTCAGGAGGATTGAGGAAGCAACGTAGGGATCATTCCAACCACCTCCGACGAGCCTACCGTCGATGTTCTACCTCAGGTGACACACAGCTTCGAGGGTCTGTTCTCCTTATTTTCTTTGTGTTTTTTTATTTGTTGTAGTCTTAGGATCAAAATCACCGTCTCCGTTCCACATTTCGCCCATAGATTCACCCCGCGATTCCTTCGCCGCAACTAACTCCGACAAGCTCCCATTTATGCCATCTCCGCCCCTTTCCACCCCGTTGTGGGGTCGAAGCAGTTTGCCCTCGACCCCTTCACCCTCTTTTTGCAGGTCTAGAACGACAGAAGAGCTTGGGGCTCATTTTGGCCGCTCGCCGAGCAACGTGGAGCCCCCAAGCTCCGCCACCATCTCGCGCGAGCTCCGGCCGTCGCCAGAGGATTCTGGAGCCGTCAGCACCGAGAGGAACACCCTAGGAGGCAGCCCGGCCATTTTGGAGCTTCAAAGAAGGCTGGAGGAGAAGATCTCGACGGGGAAAATTCGCCTCGCCGGCGGTTCTTCCCCGTTCGTCCTGTGCCCCTCTCCGTCGTCCGATCAGCCGAGTTCTTCCTGGAGCACAACAACGGTTCGACCTTGCCCTTCCGCAGCCGTTCGATCAAGGGTCAAGATCTAATCATAGACACTCATATGCGAAGGGGTATCGCGCAAGGAGGAGGAGACACGTGGTGTAAGTGAGCATTATCTGGCCGTTCGTCTCCGTGCAGGCGTGGGTATTTTGTACCCTTGCCCTCGCCAGTTTTTTATATTCATTAGATAGTACTAGAACTTTCATTGGCAGCTCTTTAATTTTGGTAATATTTACGAAAACCTCCCTGAACTTTCCGGATTTACAAACAGGTCCTCAGCCACGTCACCTTACGTGACTCGTGCACGTGGGGTGGGGGTATTTTGCGCGAAGACCCTTACTGTTTATATTATTTCAATTAGGTCCATAAACTTTCAGATTCAGTTGTAATATTTTTGGTAAAATTGCAAAATATCCCTCAGGTTCTTGTTATTTGTCATTAGGTCCCTGCCATGCACGTGATTATCGCGTGCATCTGTGGGAAATTTGCACACATACCCCTGGATTTCCGGTGATTTCTATTTAGTTTGAAAAATATTTTTATTGTGTTATATTTTTGTGGAAAATTGCATCTATGCCCAGGACTTTTGCGTATTAACAGAAATACCCCTACCAGTAGTGTAATTTCTTTTTGCTTCTTGCATTTATTTCATGCATCTCTAAAACTCTAAAAAATCCCTAAAAATTAGCATAGCTTCCTGTTTCATTCCTCTATCACGTCATATTTTTATTTTGCATTTTTGCATCTATTTAATATTTATAAAAATTAAAAAAACATGCATTTTCATCTCTGTTTGCATTATAAAATACCTAAAAAATATAAAAACTCTTTGAAAAATTCTCAAAAAACATATTTTTCCTATTTGAGTGTGTTTTATATTCAATCAAAAAATCACTAAAAATGCAAAAGAAAATTCATGAAAATTATAAAACCACAAAAATATCTATAAAAATATTAAAAATCCATAGAAATAAAAAATATAGTTTCTGTTTCTGACAGGGATGAGAGCTCCATCATTAGCATCAATGGGAGCCACCTGTCCAAGGTGGATATTATTGAGAAAAGGTCGCAGGACCTTGAGAAACTTTTTATCATTGAGAAAGAACATAGGGTTTGGAAAAGCTTGATCTAATTTCCCAACAACTGGAGCAGCTCGTTCGAGCCTTGAATGCCAGTGCTTGCAACTCTGTGTATGTCACTGTCGAGAGCCCCGATGAGCAGAAGGAGCTAGCACTGATACAACCTCCTCAACCGAGTCTCCCGTGGCCCCAACCCATCCAGCATGTATACTTCGTGCAGGTCCTGGAGCAACCCCCCCAGTCCCAGACCTGGATGGCTGTTTATCAACCCGAGATGTTGCCAGTCTACCCGGAGCAGATTCCTTCACCTCCGTCGTAGATTCAAGAGATAAATAGTGTGGGGAGCATGAACAATAACTGACCCATCCCCAGGGGTACTCTCAAGGTCAGAACTCGACCAACCGACCACACCACCAGCATCAGCAGGAAGGGAGGAACTTCCAACCCTACCTGCCCCAAAACCAGTAGCCTCCACAATATGGGAACACCTAGAGGCAAGGGTATCATCAGCAATAGTGCGGCTACTTTCATTAGGGCTTCCTTTCGCTGCAGTCGGTTGCACCATATCAAAATTTTTATCCCCCTCAGCAGTACTCACAATACTCTTCTTGCCCTTATCAGTCTCCCCTGCACTATCAGTTTTCTCTATTTTCTTCTCTGTATTTTAAAATTAATTTGGAGAATTTTTGGTAACTGTTTACTATTTTTCATCTCCATTTTAATTTCAATCTTTTATTTTATTCCCTGTTTTGAGTTTTATGACTTTAAAATACCAAAAAAATATCAAAAATATAGAAAAATCACAAAAACATTAGAAAAATATAAAAATCCAAAAATATTTTATTTTCTGTATTTTACTTATTTTATCTATCTTTATAAATACGGTATCTCTCTCCTTCCCTTATTGCATATATGTATTATTTTATAGAAAAAGAAAATAAAAAAAGATATAAAATATAAAAAGAAAATATAAAATCAGAAATTAAAAATAAAAAATAAAAAATAAAAAAAATATAAAAAATAGAAAATTAAAAACCCATAAAAATAGCATTTATAGACAAAAATATCACATTCACTCTTGTGCATTGATTTCGCTTGATATGTCCTGCTTGTTCCCTGTGTTCGATCTTTACATACTTGCTCCTATACACATCTTTTATGTAGAGTTATAATAAATTTTAACTCCACATCTTGCTTTTCATTATTTGATCGTTGTTGTGGGTTAATTGTTTACTAATTGGGGTTTCATGAGTGGTCACCACAACGACTTTGTCTCCGCCTTGTATGAGACATATTTTGACCCTCGCTAAATCTCAGTTATCAATTAGGTTTTTAATGCCAAAATTATAGAATAAAGAGAAGAAAAGAAAAAGAATAAAATATTGAAAATATTTTATGACCCTAACCCCAAGACCAAGTCCAGAATGGAGTTGGTCGACAAGGAATAAAGTGGGGGGAGATAAGGGCCAAAAATACAATAAATACCTCATTTATTTATTCCTTAATTATGCATTTTTGTCACCTATTTTATTCTTTATTGTTTATTCATCAAATAAAGAATTTTTGTACATAAAAGTTGTAGATAATAATGTAAATAAAAATACATAATTGAGTTTGTACAAAAATAATACACAATGTTCATTTTATACTCAAAATAAAAAGCCAGAAACAACACTTCACAGACCCATATCTTTCAAATAAAAACTCAAAACATTGTAAAATCACTCTAATTGTATATAACTTTTCAAGAGCTATTTAATGGTGGTCATTTTATATTTTTTGGAGTTACTGTGTAAAAGTTAGGTTTTGAGCCCCTATTGTATATAATACCGATTAAAAAATTCAATTTATTCATTATTTATTATTTTTTACAAATTCATATTTTTATTATTTTGTAAATATTATCTATTATATATGTGTATATTAAAATCAAAACAAAACTCGAAAGAAAAAGGAAAATAAAATAAGTTTATGTCAAAGCATAGACAAAATACATGTGTTACCATATGTATATAAATAAAAGAAAATACATTATTTAATTCTTTATTCTTTTATATTTTTTTAATATTGTAAATATTATACATATTCTACTAAAAATACAAAACTAAAATAAAACTCATAAAAATACATTAAAATAAAATCATGTATATAAAACATAGGTAAAATACTTATGAATATACCTATATAATATACATTTCTATTTGTTAAATGTACAAATAACATCATAAAAATAAAACAAAAATATATTTATACTCATAAAAATAAGTTATAAATATATAAAATAATAGAATTCAATAATAAAATAAAATATCTAAAATAAAAATAAAAATGTACAAAATACAGGTAAATATACCTATAAATAAGCTATTAAAAATAAACTTATAATAAAATACATCAAATAAATAAATAAGAATCATAATAAAATACTACATAAAATAATAAACATTTTTTATTTTTTTACTCGAAAAATAATAAAATCATTTCTATTTTAAGTATTTATTCTTTAATTAAATCAGCGGTTTTGTCTTTTAGCGGCCTGCGTGGACCAATGGCAGGCCGCCAAAAGTTGATTGTGGTCAACTTGACCTCCAGCCGTCTGAGAAGATGCAGCCAGTCTTTTCCCTGCTTTTCCGCCATTTTTCGTGTCCATTCCATCCATCTATCACGCTCGCGTTCTTCAGATGAAATGTCCCCTGATCTTTGTGCATCCCCGCATGATCATTAGATCCTCTGTACATATGCTAGATTCTTTGATTTTCCCCGGTCAAATAAGGGTGCTCATATTGTGCATAAATAAAGACCTCCTCCTCCCATTGCAAATTTGGTCATTTTCTTCCCCCTACACCCTGTGTCTCGACCAAAGTGAGGACTCCATGTGACAGGTGGAGCAGCCCCTGAGCTCGCGGCGGTAAACGGAGGAGGAGGTGCACCCAGGCGGTTTGCTCTGGCGACCACCTCTGCTCCTTAGCTCCGGCCAAGTAAGAGCTTCGTTTTTTAATTATTTTAGGTAGATTTTGTTCTCATCAGTTCATTTATGTTATTAGTATAGTGATTAGGTCAGTAGGTTAGCTTAGGTTAGGCCATTCGTAGTTCGCCGGATCTTAGCTCCGGCGAACGATTCCACCGTGTACCCACTGTCACCCGACCATCCTTTCGCCTCCATATTCCTTCCCTGCCATTCCCCTACGCCCCTTATACTTCCATTCACCCAGATCTCTATCGGATCTGGAGATCGGATCTCCTCTCTCCATCCGTCGCCGGAGTTTGCCGCCCACACCACCTACCACCCATTTCTCCACCAATAAGGCCATCAGAACCCTCATTTTTGTGCTCATGACATTTCTGCAGGACCGGTGCGCCAAAAGACCCGTGAGGGGTCAATTTTTGAAGCGAGACGAGGCACCTGGGGACCATCTTCTTCCTCGACCTCGTCTGAGCAAGCCTAAGCTCCAGGTGCCTCGCTGAAGACGTCGATCGACGAGGGAGGCTTCCAGTAAGGCATCGAGACACTTGGCGGCAATGGGGGTGGTTGGAGGAGCTCGTGCGATCAAATCCAAACTTGCCCAGGCGAGTTCGTTTCCAGATCTTACACCTTGCTTCGGAGTCGTTCGATTAAGGGGGAGCCTCCAGATGCAGCAGCAACCATCGGATGTAGCCACGCGTCAACCGTCAGATCAGCCATGCTGATCTAATCTTAGCCATCCAATCACGAACCGTCATCGACCGTAGGATGGATGCCAAGTATATAAGTGAAATGATCAAGATTGTCCGCCAGCGTACGTTTCGGGGTAATTTGCATATAAACCCCTTCCTTTTTGTATTTACTTTTTAATGATGTAAATAAAATATTACGTGTAAATAAAATAGGGTATTTTGCATGAAGGCCCTCATACTTTTCATATTTACGTTTTGGTCCCTGCTACCGTCACGTGTGGTCCTCACGTGACGCTGGAAATTTTGCATGGAACCCCCTGGCATTTTTTGATATTGTAACATAGTTCCAAAACTTTAAATAAATGTTTATTCTGTTGGGTAAATTGCAATGTACCCCTAAGCTTTATTTTATTTGCAATTATACCTCTGTTAGGCCATTTATTTTTGTGACTTTTATCTAATTATTAAAAATATCTTCATAGCTCCAAAAATTCCACAAAAATAGGGTTAGATGCCCCATGCAGTGTACTTACACACCACGTGTCAATTTTGCATTTTTGCGCATTCAACCTATCTATTATTTAAAAAGGAGCCTAAATAAACCCAGTCTAATTTGTAAAATACCAAAAAATATAAATTGTTGAAAAATTCCAAAAAATTATATATGTTATATTTTGATATTTATTGAGTTCAGAAATAAAAAAACCCTAAAAATAATAAAAGAAAATTAAAAAAATCAGAAAGCTCCAAAATCCAACAAAATATAAAAATCAACAAAAATCCCAAAAATATGTTTTCCTATTTAATAATTATCTATATATAAGTATTTACATATTAAAATTAATTTGGATAATTTTGGGACTTATTTATTATTTTTAAAATCTAAATTAATTTCAGGTATTTAATTAATCTCATATTTGGGATATTTTTTACTTTAAAAATACATAAAAATTAGCAAAAAATCTTTGAAAAATACACAAACATTAGAAAAATATTTAAACCCAAAAATAATTTATTTTATAAATTTTGTTTATATTTAATAGTATTTCTAAATACATTTCTATGGATTGCATAAATAAAGCCTTATATGGCTAAATTACTTTTATAAAAGAAAAAGGAATTATAAAAAGATAAATATATAAAAAGAAAATAAAAAATCAGAAATTAAAAAAATCTAAGTATAAAAAATAAAAAAAATAAAAAATATAAAAATATAAAAAAATAAAAACCCACAAAAACAATAACATGGACAAGAAAAAATTTGAATGATTTTGTATTCATTTTTGCTCCCAACCGTTTGCTCTCAGTTTTCGACCTCTGCTTGTGTTTACACCTATACACATTTTCATGTAGAGTTATAATAAATTTTAACTCCATATTTTTGAGATTTAATTGCTTGATTTATTATTGTGGGTTAATTGTTAATTGATTGAGATTTTGTCTGAGGTCACCTCGGCGACTGTCGATCCGCCTTATGGACATACACGACCTCGGCTCAATCCCCTTCATCAAGCAGGAGCTGGGCGCGGGGCTCCTCGACGACGGGGCTTGGGGGCGGAGGTGCGGGGAGGGGGAGGGCTGGAGCTCGTAGGGGGGGGTGCAGTTGGTCGTGGGCGAGCGGGAGGGCCTGAGCTCGCATATAGGGGCGGAGGCGCAGGGAGGGGGAGGGCTGGAGCTCGCATGCGGGGGAGCGGGGGGCGGAGGCGCGAGGCGGAGGGGGCAACTTGCCGGGGACAAGTGGCAGGGCATGAGGCTTGCCGGGGGAAAGGGAGGCATCTTTTTTGTTTGATCTACATAAATATGATGTGTTTCAAAGGGTAAAATGGTCAACATATGACTTTTTCCGTTAGAGTTAATGGACAATTAAGACGGAACTTGGCACATGGTTATGTCATGTAAAGGTTAAGCATTATTCGGGGTTTTGGATGTAATTTCTGATTATCGAGGATTTCTGGTATAACTACGAAACATTCTAGATTATGAGTGTAAATATCCCTATTTTTATCTCTGACATTAACACGACCATACATAGATAATATGGTTCAATCAGAAGTTCCACAATCACATTCTCACTTTAAAAATAAAACAGCAACGCGGTTTTTTCTCTTTTGCATGGGCAGGAACCTGCCGATAGCTTGACATGGTCAAATAATCCTTCATTTAAAATATTTTGATAACGACGAGCAGAATAAATTAGCTATTGCGGGACCTAACAAAAGCAGGAAGGAAGCGTGAGATCCGTTGCGATGGGCCATGGTTTGATTATTATCAGCAGCGGTGGGAAGGACAGGAATGGAGGTAGATGGCGATGCGATGGTTTTATTGTCCTCATTAAATATAGGATCATGATGTGGACGGAAAGTTAGGAAGGAGGCGTATTGGAAATCCCATGCCGCGTTCTCTCGGATACTATAGTTTTCGACACCCCTTCCCGGCGCCGCGTTGCCCTTCTGAGATTACAGCCGCTAGCCAACGGGGAAAGGGATGGGAGCGGGGAAGGAGAGAAGAGCCATGTGCGGTGGGACCCCATGCACTAGCATGCACGTCGGTGCTGCTGTCTCCTGCTCCACGTGCAGCGCCCAGAGGCCCTGTCCCCGACGCCACGTGACCTTGGGCTATCCCTTTTGCAACTTTACACCTCATTTTCCTCCGATTTATCGGATCACTATCCCTAACTTTCCTCTTTGGTATGGACGTCTGGCCAGCAACCCGCCAATCAAGGTTTTTGAAACTGAATCGGACCGAGTTAGATCATGGAATCAAATAGATTCAATCTGATTATGATGTTATTATTTTTTAAAATCAGATTAAACTGAATCAATAAAGAAAAAAATAGTTGAACTGAGTAATTATACTGGGATGGATTTGAACATGTACATAATATACACTCAAACACACTTAAAATAAAAATAAAATATACAAACAATTAAAGTATAGTAACTTGTACATAAAAGACTTTTCTGGAATGTGCAACGGTAAATGGTATTAATATAGATATAAATAATATTTGAACTAACTACTTTAGTATAATGATAGGTTAATTATATTTATTATCCACTTCTTTCATAAAGTTAAGTTGGAGTAATTGGTTAGTACTCATTAATGGGTTAGAAGAGGTAATGAATTCAACATTCATTTTACCATTATTATTTTAATGTAAATTAAAATTTGAATTGTAATTGAGTGTTTCAATTTTGATTGAATTAGATTAAACCAGATTGTAAATAGTCGATCTGATGGTTGAAACAAAATTATGTCAATTTGACTTGAATCGTGAGAACAAATTAACCAAACAGATTCAGGCTCGGTTCACCCGTCCAACCGGTTGAACCGCTGATCGGTTCGATTTCTATAACTCTGCGTCAAACTAGACTTCTAAATTTTAGACGATTGAATTGATTTGACGTGTAAGAAATCCGGTGATAAGGATTGTTAGAATAATAGTTGATGTTGACTAGTAGGAATTCTTTTAATATATTTGAGAGGAGAATCATGTATCGTAATTTTTATTTCAGAGTATATTGGTTAAGTACAGAATTATTTATATTGGTTGAGTAAGTAGGGAATTATCTTATATAGTGAAAAATACAAAATGAACTTACTTTAAAAGTGGGAGTAATTGTCGTCGTACTAATAGTGGTTAGTATTGTGAATAATTCGTAATAATTAAATAGGTGACTTAAATATATGAAAAAAAAGATTTTTACCGGTGTGTGCCTCTTAGATTCTGTACAATCATTTATTTTCCTTCCTTTTTCGTAGTATCAGTTATGCTCTTCTTTTCTTGGACAATTAACAATTGTGCTTCTTGGGCCAGTTTTCATCCATTTCCTTTTTAAAGTGACGTTATTTTTAGAGGTACAAGTGTAATAGAAAAAAGGAGGGGGTGTACAAATGTAATTTTTTGAAATTTGTAGAGCCACAATTATAAGAAAATTTTGCTAAATCATACCTTTATTTTGTGTTAATCATGAGTTGATTTACCTTGCAAAAGGTAAAATTAACCCAAAAGACAAAACTGCTAATTGCCCAAAAAGATTGGAGCATATCTGATATTGCAAAAAAAAACAGACATGTAGAATCTAATAAGGGTGCAACTGTTAAACCCCTTTAAAATAATTCGTCACTGATCACAAATCAACGAGCCTATGAGAGAGAATTGTTATTGGTGATTGGACTACTTTATGTATATATGTATATTAGTTAATATCTTATACTAAATCTCGAGTCCCAGGCATCTATGATCTCGAGCTCGTGTTGATTGTTCACATGATCTCAAACAACCCGAGAAGAATCATGCACTCGTGAGCTCGTGATGCATGATGTGAACCAGATACTAATCTCCCTCTTCATTCATTATCATATTTTTTTAATTAAGAAAATATTGATATGTACTTTTTATTTTAACGGATACTGATATCAATAATGATATGTGTTTTTTTCCTTTTTTTTCTTCTTCCATATTCATATTATATGAATATGGATACTGATAATATAATTGCATTTTTTGAGATACATATATGAATATGTGTACTAATAAATCTATGCAAGGACAGATGGGGGGGGACTGCCCTACTCCCTAAATTTTGGGATTGCATAATATATGTATAATTAATTTTTTTCCTATAGATTTTTTTAAAAATAATCATAATATTTCATAACTATAATGCCTCATTTGAATTTTTTTAGGGTAAAACTTGTACGTGCTCCCCTCATTTCTTTAGAAAAAGTTCAAATGTTTTTACCAATAGATAATATGTCTCTTAACACAAAATTTATACCTAAAAATAACAGATTTTACCTCAAATTAACCTATATTGGATAATTTCTTCAATCGATCAACTTATAATAAATCCCTATCCTAATCTTATTGGTTATCTATTTTTGTAGAATCGAACTATAGAATGAATCCATCTTTCATCCAAACTCATTATCACTTATACATATACGAGGTTTAATTAGCAATCTAAAAAAATAAAAATTAAAAAAAAAATCATTTATTGTCAAAGTCTCATATATTATTTACTTCTCCTATTTATTATTAAGTAATGTGGTCAAATGCATCAATATTCTTGAGCGATGTATCATTCTTCATAGACATTAATATTTCTTCTTATTGATAAAAAAGTATAGAATTAGGTATGTTATATTTTCGATTTGATACAGATTTGGAACCAATGTAGTTTATGTTGTTATATTTTTGATTTGATACAGATTTGGAACCAATGTACTTTATGTTGTCATTAATCAAAATTCGAATATTGAATTTAAAATAATTAAAATACTTGAATATAAACTACTTTTAAAAATATATATAAATATCATTCACAAAAAATCCCAACATTGTGAAACATATATGATACGAATTTATGTAAAATTGAATTAAAAGATATAGTCGATTAAAAAATAAGTTCAAAATTTGCTATTGTTATATAATGAATAAGTTCAAAATTGATGAAAAATATATGTGAAAACTATAGATATAATTTGTCCCTAACAATTATTGTTATAAAATGAAGGGATTTTATCAGTTGTGCCCCTCTGAGATATCGCAATATCAGTTATGCCCCTATCTTTTTGGTAATATCAGTTGTGCCCCCGACTTCTTGCCAATATTTCACTTGTGCCCCTCAGAGGGGCATAACTGATAAAAGATTTTTATCAGTTATGCCCCTCTGAGGGGCACAAGTGAAATATTGCCAAGAAGTCGGGGGCACAACTGATATTACCAAAAAGATAGGGGCATAACTGATATTGCGATATCTCGGAGGGGCACAACTGATAAAAACCCTAAAATGAATATGATTGTATTGTAATTGATAGACATATTTTTTTTAAAATCTCATGCCCCCTCCTCAAAAATGTTCTAGCTATATATATATATGTATATTGTATATGGATTCATTAATGTGTATATATACATGTATCTAACTATGTTAGAGGAATATACGAGCCATTTTCAAATGAACAAAATAAATGTATATATCTTTATACTATTTTCTTATTTATATGTTATAAAGGTTATTTAATTTAGCACATTAATTTATTTTATTGTATTGTACTTGCATTATATAATTTTGATTTAATCAGCTATTAATATCAACTTTACAAAAGAATATGAATGCAAAACTTATGAGACATATTATCCATAAGGCAATCTGTATCATCTATTAAATATTTGTAGACGAATTATGATTATCCATTTATAGTGTTCAGGGATCCACGTTATCTGTTTACACGATATTCATATTATTTAATTCACAATTGATCGCATCAAGTCATGAAAAAGTAGGGAAAATTTTTTTCCTGAGTTTGAATGATATTCACAATGATATAACAAGTCACATCAAGGCATGTGTCACTAAAAAGACATTGCATTAACTTCCAGGTAGTAAACATGTATCACAAGAAAATTTATTGTTTTATACATATATCCTCAAGAATATGGCAGAAGAGAAAGGAATCACAATATAAACACAACTATTTATACAAGGCTATCCTGTGTACTGTCAAAAGTAAATCGTCGTTTGTGTATATGCAATAAGTTAAAAAAAAGGAGTTTAAGTGGTTACAAAAGAAAGCAAGTAGACAATGATATCATAAAATAATTTAACTACTTGCCTGGAAAGAAGGTTGCCTAGTAACTCAACACAAAGCCACTTCTTACTCACCACACCCCAAATATCAACACCTACCATTTTCATTTATTACTTATAAGATCCCTTCGGAGTAAGTGATTTAGATCTAGGTTATTACCTTTTCATTGTTATAAATGGTAAGATGTGGCGATGGATCTTATTAAGAAATAGATGATAATCAATGATTTTCAAGTCACGGTCTTTTCCACGCCAAAACCTAATGGAGGAACAATAACCAAACTCAAGCGGTGAAGAAGCTCCCCAAGGGACTCATCTGTCTCGCTTATCCTGCGAAATAATGGTACGGTCAAGGGGGAAGTTAGGCAAAACTCTAACTACACCCCTGAGACGGGTGGGAGGGACTCTCCGGTTCAAGTCACTTCACTCCTACCCGCACTAGTGTAGGAACGTGCTAAAGAAGCTCGAGAAAAAACTAAGGGTCCTCCAGCTTAGGAACCCTAACAAAACTCAGGGTCAACGGAACTGGTCAAACAGAAACACAAGGATCCCAATGAAGTGTACAAATTGTGAGCTCGCGATAAAAATTGGAGAAGGGGCTGGGATCCTAGACCCAAGCATTAGGTGGCTGCTACCAAATCTGGGTGTCCTAACTCCATCTTAGTTAAGGGTCACCGCGTCCTCGCATATGTAAGAGGCACCTTGACTGATACAAATATCATGAGGATAGTGTCGGATACGCGAGCCCACGGCAAGCCATTATGCAATAAATGTTATTGCAAATATCATTCCCTGATCTGAAATGAAGAACAACTAATTTGCATAATAGGTCCCTTAGTACAATTAGGGTCATGTACCATGGCCATCTTAATAATCATACGACTGTTGATTCAATTATAGAATCATAGAGATTGATGCTTGAATGAATATCTAAAGAGTTAGAAGGACTCATCAAGCACCGTCAAATGATTGTTAAGATGGCAATCCTTTCTCATTTGGCTGATATCTGACCGACCTCTTGATGTAGGTCCTCTGCATGGGAATAGAGATGCGGAGGTGTCAGATTAGTTCGGTCAAAGAGTTGACTTAATAAGATCGAGATAACCAAAGACATATGTCGTATGTTGTCACGATATAGGCACGCATCCTCAGATCGGAGATAGATGTGTTACTATATGTTTAAGTATGTACATTTGGCAGACCAATAGGTTGATGACCTAACCAAGGTCTATACACTAGCGTGCTGGTGTGCATGCAATGGCATATGAGTAATACGATCTCTCAAAGGGATCATACATGTTCATTGCTGGACCGGAAGGCATGAGCTCACTCATGAGATATTGGGAAGAATCAAATTCCACACGTGATCGTCTCGCTTTGGAAGCTTGACTGAATTTGTAAGGTTTGATATATGCTTTCGAAAAGTATATGATCAACACCTAGGTATGATATATGCTTTTGGAAAGTATATGATCGATACCGACTCCCAACGATCGAATGAGAACCTTAATGATAAAATCCTGAAGGAGACAATCTAAAAGAGATATAAAACTTCAGATTTGTTCTGGATCTTCTAGTATGTAGGATGTACATGTATTAGGAATTTCTAAGAGTGATGTGATCATAAACGATTGTATAACAATGATGCTTCCATTCCGAGGGAGTGATGAAACATGTCTGAATTTTGGTGACTCCTCTCATAGAGAAGTAATCTGATCTTAGTCCAAGTGATGGACATTGATCTGAATGTGATTCAGATGTAATGAGAAGATTAGACTTGTGGTCCTGATTTAATCAAGCATCTGTGGTAGGTCCGCAAGATCTGGATTTGAGATGTGATCTCAATATCCAAGTCATTATATGTGGAACAATACAACCACCCTGTCCTTACCTGCAAGTATCTGCGAAGAAAGCGCATTATCCTTAAACAAGTTCATGATAATTCATAGTTGATATATGTATCCGAGCATTGAGAAAATGGATAATTAAATACGATTTGATTATCACGAATAATATGAATTGGATTCATATTATAAGAACAGATATTTGAGATAATTAAATGCAATTTAATTATAAAAAATGTGAATAATGTGAATGTGATTCACATTATTTGGGCACATGAGAATAGAGATCCAAGATGATTAAATGTGATTTAATTATCTTGGATATCAATAATGTGGATACCACTATCCATATTAATCATGTATATTATAAATGTGAATTATAATATATTAAAGAGAGCATATTGTGATTTATATTTGTTAATTAATTAATGATGTGAATTGGATTCACATTGGATGATTAATTGAAAATATAATTTACATTTTATTTTGGGATGTGAATGTGATTCACATTTTTCCAATGTCATGATTGCAATGTTCACAAGATAATTATGAATTATTTTTGTGAAATAATTTAAAATAAATATTGTTATAATTCTTGTAGATATCATGGGATAATGTGATCTCATGAGATCTCGTGAGATTATGAGGAGATAGACCCATTCTATCTCAAATGAGTAGCCGTCTTCCCAGGGGATATGATCAGTCTCTTCATTGACTATATCCTCCGTTGGATGGGACTTGAGACAGGAAGTCCCTTCGTGTAGAGACTCGATCGCAACCGCGCTTCAAGAAGTAAACCTTATACCTAATTATGGTTTAAATGAAACGATCCGAGAAAGGTTCTTGCATCATGTGGTTTCATCACATTAAAAATTTTAAATTCCGCTGCTTCGAGCGATTAGTACGACTAGTCGCTCATGATCACATACGATGTGATCCTCACGCTTCCGTGATGAGCTTAAGGATCTCCCTATATCCTTCAGATAGTCTCTTAATTATTTGAGAGCTTAACCGTTTATATTAGCCCTTAATCAAGATCTGTTTTCTTTGAGATGATGAGCAATGGAAGATTCGGAATGTGATCCAGACTTTGTCAGCATTCAACACCAAGAATCCCATCCATACAAGCCAGTAAAATCATGTTAACATAAAATATTGTATCTATTAACCGTGACCGTACATCACGTTGTCCACCCTCATGAATTACCCAAACTATATTGCAATTAATTAGTTTAAAATAGCAGAATCACTTATATATATGCACATTATTCAGGTCTACACATTTATCAGACATTATCGGACGTGACTCTTCAGTTGAAAACTAAAATACCATAATTAAGCTTTAAAAGAAAATCAGATAAAATATTAGCAATGGCATTTAGTATCATCACTATCTAAAAAGGAAACAGGACGTCAGGGAAATACTCGCAACATGAATAAAAGACTCGTTGCATTGAAGCATACAATTCACAATGGGCATTGTTTGCTCTAAAAAAATGTATGGATGGTATGAACAATAACCAAATTCTGTAAGCATATAAATCCACAACAAGTGATCAGAAAACAACATTACATTAAGGTCAGACGATGACCACTGACATCAACTGCATAAAAAAAAGAACCGTTCCTAAACAAAGTATTAACAAACAAGATGCCAAATACTAGAAATTCAAATTATTTTGATGTAATTTGCAAACTTTAGTTCAAGTTTCTTTCATATTGTTATCCTTTTTCTCTCAAATTTCCAAAACCTTTTACAAAACACTTACTGACATTTTTTTAATTGAGATTTTTACCCCACGAATCCTATAAACTTTGTCAATTACCTCCTCAACCTTTGAAATAACATAATCCCCCCTCGACTCTGTAAATTTACTAATTCTTATCCAACGAACCTTGCAGTTAACTCCCATTCATTTACACGTTAAATTTAACTGGATTCTGTTGAAAAAAGATGTGAATTGTCCTCTTTGTTTGATAAATTTACAAAAATGTCGGAATATTTTCAAGAGGAGTGTGAGAAGCACGTGAGGGGTTGGGACCCTTTTTCCTCTTTCTTGCCCTTCCCAGGGAGGCGGAGGGAACAAAGCGGCCACGCACGATGGTTTTGCGGGGAGGAACTCTTGGCTGTTCATAACGATAACGTGCAGCGACCATGCACGGTTGCTTCTGCGAATGACCAAGACGGAGAGGCGTGCATCAGGGTCTGTTGTCGCTGCTGCTAATCACGGCGGTGCGTGTGGTGGGGAATAGGCGGTGGCTGCTGTTGCGAGTGGTGTACGACAGAGATGGGGTTCGAGGAAACGAGCTCTTGAGTCGGAGCTTCTCACGAGGAGGCGATGTGGTGCCTTCACAAGAGGGAGGGGTTCTTTGTTGCATATGGCCTCGATGGGTGACACACAGTCGATTTCTGGGCAAGATTGCTTGTGGAAGCTCTTCAGAAGATGGGTTACAAAGGGTCCTCGCCTCTGTTGGATCCTCTAACTTTTAACTGCGAAGAATGGGATCAAATCACAAGTGGGTTCCAGTGGAGATGCTCGACTGGCGCTGCTGCGAGAGGAGGTTGTTGTTTTGGCAAAGTCGGACGTCAATGCACAAGGGTTGCATGGTTCTTCCACCTCTGTCAGTGAAGGGAGATGATTAGGAGGAAGGAGATGCCGGGGAGCGATGGAATCTTTGCTTGTCGAAGGAGGGGATTCAGATAGGAGATGCTCAGTCGGGCGTGTGTTGGTTAAGTGGGAGAGATAGGAGCTTGAATCCAACAATGGCTTATAGGAGGTGACGAGGTTCTGGGAGGTATAAGGGTACTGGAGGGGATTCAGATATGAGGTGATGTTTTGGTGAAGATTTGGGTTCCGATTTTTAAGTGAAGGAGAAAATGCAGTAGCACAAAGAAGCTTGGTTCAGGTTTTTGATTGAAGATTCACTCGTCCAATTTTCTTTGGTTAGATTAACTTGAGTTCTACTCAAGTAATTAACTCCAATAAAGTTAAAGTTGACGGTAGGCAAGGTTCGAAAAAACGAAAAGCGGAACGAAGCGTTTTCTCTGGAAGCGAGGCGAGGCGTAGCCTCGAGGCGGTCGAGGCGTAAGCCTCAGTTTTGTATAGAAAATTGATTATAAAATATATGATAAAAATATTTATTGATGAAATAATATAATCTGACAAACATATAGTATATAACAATGTAATATATGATGATATTATGAAGATAGGAACATGAAAAAAGGATATGTCAATGACTCAATGCCATAAACCTTTCTAAATTTCTACCCAATCAAAAGGAAATCATTGGTTATAACTATCACTAAAAATTTATCTAAAATAGATTGGCTATAGTTATCATTATAAATACCCAAGTTGTTGATATGAATCATATGATTTGAATCCTAACTATATGTTGTACTATACCTAGATGAAGAACGGTATGATACCCTCCATGTGCCACCATACTCTACCAGTACGGGGGTCTCGCTGCCCGGTCAGCGAGCCTGGGGGGCTAGGGGGGCCCAGGTTGACCCCCCCTCCCCTGCGGGGTGCAGGGGGCAGCGCCCCCATCCCAAATTTTTTTTCTTGCATGAGTATTCGAATTCGTATACACATTTTTATATGTTTAAGGATGTAATAGTAAGAGTTCACTAAAATAATTTGGCATGTTAATGGTAAATATGAATATGAAAGAGGTCAAATTTAAGCATATGAATATGAAAGAGGTCAAATTTAAGCGTTTGTCTTGCATAAATTAATAGTTAGACATTATTAATAGTAAATATGAAGCAGTTTGCTGAAATAGTTACACACAATTAATAGTAAATATGGAGTTATGGGTACGAAAGAAATATCATATTTAGGCATTTAACTTGTATAATCATTATCCTAAATAAGTATATATTTATAAGCTTCTCAAGCCACCATGTAAACTGTTAAAATTATAAAAAAATCTTCAACAAAATAAAAACGTCTCGACCGCCTCGAGGCGTTCCCAGCCACTCGAGGTGCACGCCTCACTGGACAAGGCCGAGGCGCACGCCTCGAGGCTAAAAAGGCCCGCCTCACCTCGAGGCGTACGCCTCGACCGCCTCAAGGCGCGCCTTTTAATACCATAACGGTAGGGTCTGTGGGGTAATACGGAGCAAGTTTATGGGATCAATGGGTGAATTAGGTTGTTTCAAAAGTCGAGGAGGTAATTGACAAAATTTATAGGATTCCTGAATAAAAATCCCTTTTTAATTTGTAAATTTGTGCACTTACTCAGCTCCCTGTAGAGACATGTATTCTTTGGTAAGTTAAATTCATGAAGTTACTATGGTGTGTTTGGTTGCCGGGTTACCCCGGGGTAAACTGGGGGAGGGTAATCCGTTTTTGTGTTTTGGTGTTTGGATAGAGGGTTCTGTGTTGAGTGGGTTTGTTGTGGTGTGATTGTATTGGAGTTTGGAAGAGTGAGTAGTTATTGTGATGCGATTGTATTGAAGTTTGGAAAAGTGAGTTGAAGTTGAGTAGTTTATAATTTTTAGATGATATGATGATATAATATATTATTTTTTGATGGAATAGATGCAAGAAAATGATTTATATAATGTATAGAGGAAGAATAGACCCCACAAGTGAGAGAAGGGGTGGGTTTTGAGGGGTAATCCTACCAAAGGGAGGGTTAACCCTCTATCCAAACATGGCAATAGTGTTCGAAAAACTAAATGTACGTCCACGTTATGAACAACAAGCTTAAACTTGTGAAAATGCAGGTTAGAAATAGGTTTTCGAGTTCACCCACATCGAATTCTAAAATCATAACAAATATCAGAGAAATTTGTGGGACAGAGCATATCACAGTTTGGGTCAAACTTTCATTTACTTGTGTAATTAGATGGGTAGCAGTAACACTATGGAGAGCAACAACCCACAGAGTGATCAAATTAGATAATGGAAGAAATTTGATTAACCATGTACTGTATTACATTGAAAGTATTGCACATTGCAGGAAAGTCTGGTAGCAAGTGGAACTAATTAATACAGAATCATCCAAAATTAAGAAATCAAATTCGGAATTTAACAGTGATACACCTCAAGAACCATGGAAGATCGCAACTTCATCTCCAAAACTCACAAACTCCAATCCAAGAACTCCAATTGCAAAGTACCCACAAAACAAAAACCCTCAAAAACAAAGGAATTTATTATGGTACATAACCCTAATTGTACTAAGGAACTTATTATGCAAATTAATTATTCTTCATTTCAGATTAAATAAAGAATTGCAATAACTTTTATTACATAATGGTTCATCGTGAGCTCACATGTCCAATAACCATTGCCTACACAAATTCCTTCAAAGAACTTTTGGAAGTCTCAATTATTTCAAAAGGAATTGAGGTAGCATTTATTACCTATAATGTTCAAAATGATGTGGAAGGCCAATGGTCATACTCTTGTAATCCTCGTAGTGCCGGGCTACCTTATTATAAATTATAGAGCTCTACGCTTAGGTCTCCGGACTATTATCAAGGAAAACTGGCCATAATTACTTGTTCGGTTCGATCCTAATTAAACCCATTGACAAATATCCAAAATGCTTAAGCTCAATTTATCATGTAATAATCTCTTGCTCTTATAACCCACTCTCATGCTTTGTCAATTTTAGATACGGAACACTGTTCGAGGTGTCATAACATCTCCCATTTTATTCACAACATCCCCGTAGGGATATGTCACATCACTTATTTCCAATGATAGATGTGGTTGCATGCTCCAAGTTTACATATCCTCAAGTAGCACTTTCCACTATTAAAGGAATATCCTCAAGTGTGTAACATCTTGATTCGTAGATCCTTGAACCATTGTCGGGGAAACCTGACCTTAATAACTTGATGATTGGGTCCCATTGAACCCGTTGATAAGTACCTAAAATGTTTAAGATCAAGTTGTCAAATAAACACCCCATACTTTTATAATACACTCTCACGTCGTGTGAGTTTTAGATGTTGACTATATTCGGGATGCTACATGAATATTTTATTTTTATCAGTTAAAAAAATCAGTGGGGAACACAGTATGGTGTATAAAGTCTTTTTTTAAAAAAATAATGGTGCATTATAAGATCCAAAAATTATAAGATCCAAAAGAATAAAAAGACTCCTCACGCATTACCAAAAGTGCAGTGACAAAAGGTGAATACCAGGTTAGATGAAGAGACTTGTCGTCTAAATCCTCTCCTAGTCTAATGACTTGTATATCAACAATGGTCGTGAGAGATGTATTAACTCCTTCCCACTTCAGATTATCAACAATCGTCCAATCACGTTTGTTCAGATGGTCCAGATGAATTTTAAATCATCAATTTGACAAAATTGAAGTAAATTAGTGAAAGCCAACGAAAACTTTAATTATCGAATTGAATCGATGGATTCAACCGATTAAATCAAGAATTTAAAAGAAAATGGTTGAACCATTTGATTTTTACCTTTGAGAATAAAAATCAATCAAAATTAATCAAAATCGGTTGAACCTCTTAATTCAATTGAACCAATCCGCTTGTACTCTCAAGAAAAAAAACTCCGAGATTTTAATAAATTATAAATTATTTAGAAACTGTGAATACTATAATCTCAATCCAACTCCTCCTGTTAAACTTTGGGGGTTACCCCCTACTTTGGGTGGGTTACCTCCTAAAACCCATATTCCTAACCAACTAGTGGGGTCCACTTTCTTTCCATCAAAAAATATATATTATACCATCATATTATTTAAAAATCATAAAATACTCAACTTCTACTCACTATTCAAACTTCAATACAATCACATCACAAGAACTACCTACTTTTTCAAATTTCAATACAATCATATCATAATAACTACCTACTTTTTCAAATTTCAATACAATCGCATCACACAAACCCTCCCAACTCTTACACCACCAACCAAACACCAAAACACAAAAATAGATTATCCTAACTCACGAATCAAACTCACTCTCCCTTCCATGTTTCCCCCCAACGTAAGTCTACTTCTCTTCTATTGTTTTCTTAAAGAAATTTGCCATTGGTTTCATCCTCTTGACTTTGAGAGTCTCCACAAAAGTCCAACATTGCATTGCCTCTCCCCATCCCGTTACGAGTATCACCTCTCCACTATTTCCATATCAAAAAGTCATTTTCAATAAAATGGTCCGCTCTCGAAATATTTGTATGATTTTGAAATTATATAAATATCCATGTGAAAATGGTAATCAGAAAAACTCAGAATGTGAGTGGGATCCAATGAATCCATGTCAAGAAAGAGTTACTACTGTTTTGTTATGAGAAACAACAAGTTAGGCATTTCTTGTCATTAATTTTTATTTTAACAGTTGTTTTTTTAAAAAAATATCAATTTTAAACATCATTTTATTTTTTTTAAAATTAATTTTATAATTTAATTTAGCGATATGATATAACATAATGCATATTTATTTCTACATAATACAAGTCAAAGCTAGTTCGATTCAATTTGAGACTGTTAATTAATCGGAACAACGATAGAAGGCTTTAGGATTTTCCCCCCAATTTTATAGGTTGATGACTCATAGAATAAATGCGTGTTGACTGAAGTGAAGAGGAGTCTCTATTGTTCTATTGATCTGAATGATGGCATGTGAACCATAGATATGTGCAGGGAACGACAGTTGTAAATATGAAAATACTAAGATGGATGTGTAGTCATACATGCGAAGATTGGATTCGCAATGATGCGATCAGAAGGAAAGTTAGCATAGCTCTGATAGAGGATAAGATGAGAGAAAACTGCTTAAGATGCTTTTGTCATTTGCAATGTATCAGTTACAAGATGCGTGTTTTGAGATGTTGAGCCCGCTAAGAGAAGACGAGGAAGGTTCAAGAAGTGTTAGATTGTGACTATCCGAAGAGATCTTAGTTTTTTTATTGTAAACCTGAGAATGATACAAGATAAATCTGAATGAAGGCAAAGAATTCATATAATCAATCCTACATGATGTGAGAAGAGGCTTTGTTGTTGTGGTTGACTTCATTGTCAGATCTACCAGTCGGTCGCTCAATTGAACCGATCATGGAAATTTAAGATCAACACATGATAGGTTTGATTTCCCGTTTAATTTCTAGAACTTTTTTTTAAAAAAAAAAGTGAACATGAGATAAAAGGAAATGTAACAGTGTGTGGCAGCAAAAGGATTTAAAGGATTTGAATGGCTGTCCTCTGGTAATTGTGGGGGAGATGGTCATTATTGCTCTGCAGACGTCTTTGATGCCCCATTATTATACTGCTGAAGCATTTATGAAGTGTGGGGGCATCCTTCCATCCATCCATGGGAAGCAAGTTCTTGTCCAGTAAGCAAACCACGATCTTCTTATACATTTGCTATTGATAGGGTAAAATGTGTATGCTTCTTAGAGGAGCTAACTTAGCTTTCCCTGTTCCATTTTTTACGTATTTTTTATTTTTCTTAAAAATAAAAATTATGTAAATTCATTATTATATTTTTATATTATGTCATTCAAATTTCATGCAAAACAGAGACTCTTACGACGTCCATCCAGACGTGGTCGATTTAAAAAATTCTGAGACCTTTAAAAATGACTATTTGGATGGAGGCCGTAAGAGTCTCTGTTTCATACGAAATTTGAATGACATAACATAGGAATATAGTGATGAATATTCTTTTACAATGATATTTAGCTGGAAAAATATCAAAAGAGAGAGAGAAATATTTCAACACTTAGACCCGTTCGGTTGATATCTATAAATAGATACGGTAACATACAATCTGTTACGATATCTATTTTCATATCAAAATAGATACGGATACCGATATCACTTGATATCTATAAATATATGTATCGGTAGATCCATTCTAATAAGTAAATACAGTTACAAAATTATTTGTAATTATATTTCATATACATGTTATTAAAAATTATATTTAAAATAATTTGTTCCATCTAAATACCTCTTATGCTATCTGGATTCCGTTGGTTTGCATATTTGTAGACGACTTTCCAAACATGTATGTGTATGCATTGTAAAATGGATACAAATATATATATATATATATATTACTTTGATTTCCGTAAATTTATATCAACATATGTATTGTTTCATCTATATATTCTTTATATTAACTTCGCATTGCAAAAGGAAATGTATACCTCCATAAGTTACAATGAATTTCCGTAATAGTGATGGATTGTGGTAATGAAAAATTTTAGCTATGGACTATTACGATATGCTTTTGGCTGCTAGAAAATAAGAGAAATTTTATTAGACATATATGCAACAAATTTTCCATCACCAAAGTAGTAAGCTACAAACAGGATAATTCTTTGGCAACCCTACGTTTGGTAACGGGTTTTGTATAGTGATTGAACTGTTACAAGTTCAAAGTTTTTGTGATGCAGAACATTACGGCAACATTTTTTTTGAAATTCGTGTACGATTCAATATTGTATACTATAATGACTATGTTTATTCATTGGTTGTCAATATTATTTTAGAGCTCGCTTTCACTTATAGGATTGGCAAAGAAGAGATCCCATCTAATATGTAATTAAGTACTATTAAATCTGTTAGATAGATGTTTCTCTCTACATTTCTCTTTCTTCAAATGCTAGAAATTGATTAGACCATTTTGTAGGGCATCATATTCCATGGGATGTCTGACATGATGAGAAAAATGTTGCATGGAATGTAATCCTATTTTCTTGGGGAGTAAGTGGGAATGACGATTCCGACATATGAGGGAGTTGTGACCCAACCAAGGTTTAAAAAATCGGATCGAACATTGGACCCGTTAATCTATCAATTTGGTCTAATCGGGTCAGGTTGTTGGATCAATTCGATTAGACCGGTAATAACATTGACATGACATCATCACTTATATCGACTCGGAAAAAATCGGATCGAGCTTAATTTTCCGATTGACCAGTCAGATCGGTTTTCCGAACCGAGAAAACTGGATATTATACGTGGATGTCTATAAATAAATAATAGACATCCATGAAATAATCTTTCAAATCCTTAAATAAAGTAGTATGGTATAAATGAGCCAGAAAAGCAAAAGCGGGATTTTTTGTTTGGTCTTAGTTTCATGCCCGAGCTATGTCATTCACAAAGATGGTTTTAGCTTAGTTTCTTGCACAAGCTATGCTATAAGATGGACGTTATATTTCTTGTTTAACAGCACTCTGGAAATCTTTACAAACTTTTTTTTAAAATAATTATCGAAATTAATTAAATATGTATCATAAAAATTTATTTAAAAAATAGACATTGATCAGCAACTGAGGTGTCGATTTGGGATGCCACTTCCACATCCGTACCTCAGGTGCCGATTTGGGATGGAACCGTTGGAAAATTGCCAATGGCCCCCTCTTCCATCCTCTTATATATATCTCCCCCCTCACCCCTCATTCCACACACTTCTCCCTCCCTCTCTCATTCTACTTCTTCCTTCCTTAATTCTACTTCTCACATCTCTCCCAATCCATGTTCTCAAGCAATATTTCGACTTCTCAGCATCTCTCCCAATCCGCTATTCTTATTCGAGTAAGAATAAGATTTTTTCGTAAATCATTTTTCGTGAATATTTTTGCAGATTGTTGTCAGCAAAGGCGATATATTATTGCGGATATTGGATTATATTTATTCTTTTTTATTAATTTTATTTTTGATTGCACTCATTAATTAGATGTGGAAAATTAGATACATTTAAAGAATTTTAGTTCATTTAAATAGACATTAAAATTAGTTTCCTTTATATATTGCAATTGCAATCATGTGTGTTTTACTTTTTTAGGGGGAACTACCCTTCAGAAGATGAAAAAATATGTTTATATTAAATTTAAATTTTATTATTAATATCAAAATTATTAGTAATGTCGCAGTTGTCCGTCTTTTTTCATTTGTTTTTCGAATTTCTTTATTTTGTGTGATTGATCCCTAGTTGTAGGATTGTTTATCGATAGATTCAGGGCATACAGTTAATTATCATTGCATGCATCTATAGTTGTGTTTCGATTTAGTCAAATTTTAATTATTTTTCATTTAGATTTGGAATCGAGCGTCGAAAGGGACTCTATACAGCGCTTGCACGACTCACTGTGGTGCGCACCGATGAACTCCCTAAGACTGGACTTTAGATTCCATCTTCGAGTGATTAGCATGTTGTGCTTCACGCTTATAGCAATTTCTCATATATGATGATTTCATCGGATTGCATTTGCATATAGATACATTTCAATTCTGTTAAGCATCCTTGCATATAGAGAGTTGGAGGCAAGGTGAGCATTTCTCTTTAGCCTACATCATTGTTTTCGCCTCGCATTGCTTTTGTGACTCTCACCCTCTGATTTTGATCACCTAATTTGTTAAAAGAGTTGATTCCCCGATAATACTCACGTACGTTTTATTAAAAAGTAATCTTTTTATCATTTAAATAATTGAATACTAAATACTTAATTTTAAAAATATTTAACTTAATAATGTTTAAATGTACATGATTGTTATGCCCTTATTTCAAATAAACTTATCAAATCATGTATTTGATTCGTAGATATGGCATCCAACACCGTTTCTGTCTTACTATATTGGGATGGATCGATTAGTGTTTCTGATGATCATGTAAAATATATTGAGGGCAATAAACGTATGGTCATGTTACCGGGCCAATTAACATACCTTGATCTACTGGCTCAAGTATCCGAAGCCACTGATCTCCTACTCGATTAGTATATACTTACATTAACGTGTAAGTGGTTGTATGAGGGATCAACATTCTTCGCAGTACCAATTCACGATGATGAATGTACCTTAGCAATGATGAATTCAAAACTAATATGAGATTAATTCACCTTTTCGTAGAAGCTGCCCCTTTTGGTCTGGAAAATACATCATCATCGAGGTAAAATAATGACATTTAAATTAAGGAATAATCTTATTTTTCCTTTCTCTAAACTAACAAACATATAAATCAACCAGGCCAACAAATGAGATAATGTTTGAGGATATCGAGGGTTCCTCACATGTAAATGCTGAAGAGGAATTGTCGACACCAATATCTGAAGAAGAAAGTGGTGAGTCTGAAAATGAATCTCAATCATTAGAAGAAGAGAACATACGTGGTAATACTTGCCATGATTTTGGATATAGTTCATTAGTTCTAGCCTTAGAAAACGAGGATAGAGGAGACTCTTATTGTGCGAATAAGATGATGCTAATGAGGAACCGATGGAGGAGTTACCCCACGTGTTTGATCACGAAATTGCAGAAGCGGAAGATGTAACCTTTGTAGAGAGACAATCTGATCCCACGATGATTCTGGATTAAGTAGTTGGTTGGGTAGGAGTTATAAGTCGAAAAGAGATTTACAATATGACCTACAAAAATGGTCGATGGAAAATCATGTGCAATATAAATGCAAGGCCTCAAACAAACAGATTTTGACAGTTGTTTGTATTTATGAAGATTGTGAATGGCGTCTGCATGCATCAGAGAGGAAATCTCGAGAGAACTGGTATGTTTCAGGATAAAGGGGAAAGCATACATGTAGAAATCCAGTCCTTTTACTGAAACATCGACAATGCACATTTGTATTCATAGCACAATACATATTATCTTCCTTTAGAGCACAAGTTTGTATGAGTGCAATTATATATAAAATAAAAGATGAGTTGAAGACTGAAATTAATTACGTGATAGCTTGGAATGCCAGGAGACGTGCAATGGATATTGTTTATGGTAACGAGGTTGAGTCATATCGTGATATTCGGAAATTCGTTCGTGCTTTATAATGACACAACCCTGGAACCTATACGTGGTTCAAGACATAAGGAGGTTGTACATTTTCAGAGATTGTTTATATCATTTGGACCTTGCTGCAGAGCATTCAAATTTTATCGGCATATTTTATGTATTGATGAAACACATTTGTATAGTAGATATGTAGATCACATGTACGTGGCCACAACAATAAATGCAAATAATGGCTTATTTTCGCTCGCATTTCTATAAACAAAAAGAACGAGAACAATGCGGTATGGAGATGATTTCTTAATTTATTAAGACAAATCATCGACTGTCGAGACATATGTTTTATCAGCGATCGATTTCCTTAGTTGAAGGATGCTGTGAGTGGTTTATTTCTGCCGGAAGAGGGATTCACTCATCGTCATTGTCTCAGACATATGCGTGCAAACATGCAAAGAGCTGGACATAAGACTCGTACAATTCAAATCAGATTCTACGCTGCTGGGGAGGAGTCATGTGAAAACAAGTTTAATAGTATGATGCGAGATATTAACATACTCGACAGAAACGCTTTCGCGTGGATCGTATCTCAAGACAATGGTGATCAGGGTTATTGGGAAGTAAGTTTAGATAATGGACATCGGTACAGACACATGACAACAAATTTATCTGAAAGGAGCCTTTAGAGGAGCACGTGGTTTACCAGGCATATCTTTGATTCTTACAATATTTCTCAGAATTAATGGTTATTTCAATGATCATCATGAGGAGTCAGAGGAAATGACCACATATTTGATCAAGAAATACAAAGAGTTGTTAGAGAAACAAAGTCGAGAGGCAAGACCATGCCATACGACGATTTTCACTAACTCAATTTCAAGTCTGCGATCGTGATGGCATATGAAGTCAACTTAAATGGTCGAGAAAGTGAATGCATGTGTGATTTTATGCATATGAAATACTTTGTATGTACATAGGTCATAGCCACAGCTTCACATACGCGTATACACTTGGATAACTATGAACTATGCTCACAGTATTATTCCAACGATTATTATCGTTAGTCGTACAACTTCTTCTTTCATCCCATCCCAGATAGGCATTATTGGGGAGTAGAAGACGACACTATTATGCTACCTCCAATAATCAGGAAGAGCAATCCCGAACGACCTGTACAGAAAAGAATTAGAAATGAAATGGATGAAATGTGTGTGCCACCGAAATTATGTAAAATATGCAAGCAAACATGACACAATAGATAAAGTTGTTCACGTAGAACATAGGATCTGTAAGGGCATTTTAATTGCATATTTTATATTTCATTTGCAAATAAATTTAGATTTAATTTTTTAATAACATGTTTAATTGTTATATGTAGATGACACAGATGGATAGAGTACCTGAACTCGTAGATACGTCAGTGTTATACATGTAGAATGAGCATCACAACCTACTAACTCAATAAGTAATTAAGTAAGTTTTATAATTTCTCGTTTGATTTATATTGTTACTTATGTTTTGCGCAACATATTTTATAGATTCGATTTATTGAACATAATAAGTTACTCAACGATATTTCTAACAAGAAGAGTGCAGTAATACAACGAGTGTTAGAAGCATTGGGTTTCTCATGCGTAGTAAACATGAAAAGAGTACAGATAAATCCTTCCTTGCTGACTAGTTTACTGGAGTGATGGAGACCAGAGACACATACTTTACATCTATGATTTGGGGAATCCACTATTACTTTACAGGATATGAGCTTGATTAGTGGCTTGAAAGTTGATGCATGGTCAGCCTGCCATTGTTCCTAATGTTCCGACAGGTGGATGGGATGCACTATGTTTGAGTTTGTTAGAAGTAATACACACTCGAATAAAGAGTGGAAATGTGAAACTATCATTGATACACGGCATCTTCTTTAGTCAAAGAACATCCACTGATGGGTATTGAAGATGAACAGGAAGCAACTCATATAGTTAGAGCACGTATTTTTTATCGTATAAGCTACAGTGTTCTTACAGATAGCAACGGAGATATAGTGCCTGTAAGGTATGCATTTGCAATTCAAACCTAGATTTGCATGTTATTAATGTGTTCTTAGAAATATCACTTAATTTGTTTTTATAGATAGCTACTACATGTACGTGATTTGGAAGAATGCGCTCAACTTGCTTGGGGTGTTGCTGCTTTGGTACATATGTATTCTGAACTGGATAGGAATGCGAAGATTTGCACGTCGAGGATCTATGACTTCTTCTCAGTTTTGCAGGTATGTATCGTATTCCATATGTCTCACGTTGTCGATCGCATTATTTCAATTTATGTCATTTAATATTTTTAATATGCATGTTTGGACATGGGAGCAATTCATATAGAAAGATCAGTGGTGCGAGCTGGTACGCAATACAATGGAGGAGTATTGGCCTTGAAGTGGATAGGTGTGCAAATTTTTAAGGAGAACGTTTATACTGCAACACTGGTATTTTACCGTAATGAGTTAGATACACAACAAGTTCATCAGGTAAAAATTCACAATTGTTATCTATGTTTATAAATTTGAGTAGATGCTTAAATATCTTTTTTTGATAAATGTAAATGAAGTGGACGCCATACGTTGATAGGAAAATAGCACAATTTCACAATATTTGTAGAAGTGGTCAAGCTGTTTGGATGAGTCGGGTGCACTAATTTGTTACGACATCATAGTTATGCACGTACCAGATCGTGTAATGTGTCAGTTTGGGATGCGGCAAAATATCCCTGATTCCGTTGAGAGGATAAACGTTGTCTCTCGACGTAATAAGACAAGAAGTGCTGACATCTTAAATTGGTCTACTATACATCGATAATACGTGGATCGTTGGGATGAAAGGGAAGCCGCAGTTGTTCTTGAGCATGCGGATGCAAACAACGATATTTACATGCAGTGGTAATTGGAATATAACAAGAAGGTGGATCCAGACACAGATTCCTCTTCCTACAATAGCCTACCAACCACACGGACCAGTAGAAAGACGCTTGGTATGTTAAAAATAATCTAATTATTTTTACCATCTTTTATTAACTTATTATATCATAAATCGGATAGGTGGATACGATTCCAAATGGAAGGAACAACTTGCATGATATTAGACGATCAACAGACTTGCCTTCGAGTATGAAGACAAAGGTCGAAGATGTAACTAATTACTTTGATGAGACAATCAACATGTTCTCGTTGATGTATCCATTCCAATACTATGAGTAGCCGTACATGCCTTCATAAGAGCAGTATACTTCGGGTGCATCAGGTTTTGTGAATTCTTTGTTATAAATTGAGATTAATTTGATTTTCTTTCCTATGTCTAATTTTTTTAATTCTATGATGTAAATCGTATAGGTTTGAATTATGCGAAATATGGCGGAGAGAGATCGCAACAACCACCAACGTTTGGGACTTCAGGTTTCAATTAATTCTTTATTTATAATTAACTTATCTGTGTTATAGCAGGATATAGTGGACATGAGTTTTCACATGGTCAACCAATGGAGGAATCAATTTTTAGAATCTCATGTTGCAGCTAATTCGTTATATGTTTTCTTAATTTCAGTGCTCATATAATTCATTATTGAATACTATGAGAATATATCAGGAATGAGTTCTGCGGGATATAGCGGACAAGGGTACCCTCCAATTCAATCAGGATTTGGATCTTCAAGTTATTATAGTTAATTTATTAAATTGTATACTTCTCTTACTAATAGTTTTATTTTAGGTGACATATAATGTAATTAAAATCATTCATGTATAACCTACATAGAATATAGAGCTTCAGGATCTCTATACAGTGAAGTCGGATTCGGAGCTTCATGTTTCAACAACTTATTTATTAAAATGACTAATTCCAAGAAGTTATGTTTATATTCTGTAATATTTAATAAAATATAAATATCTCATTCTTGCAAGATATAGAGAAGCTTTTAATCAGTCACAGATTGTAGGATCATCATTTGTTGGTCCTTCGAGCCAGAGATATAGCGGACAAGGGTTCCCGCTAATTCAACCAGGATTCATATCTTCAGGTTGTTATAGTTAATTTATTAAATTGTATCCTTCTCTTACTTACCGTTTAATTTATGTGATATCTAATGTAATTAATATCTTTCAGGTATGAGCTACATAGATTATAGCGCTTCGGGGTCTCAATACGGTGAAGCCGGATTTGGAGTTTCATGTTTAAACAATTTATTTAATGGAATGACTAATTTCAAGAAGTTATATTTATCATATGTAATATTTACAACATGAATATCTCATTCTTGCAGGAACATCACTTGCTGGTCCTTCGAGTCATTTGACTCTGGATCCTCTCAGCTTACACCGCCGACTCAATATAGTTCAAGAGATTTACAAGAAGAATTTTTGCCAGTGTTCGGCAATTGGAGACAAGCGATTTTGATATAAAATTATTTGTTATACCCATGATAATACCACAACAACGTTCGGGACCATCTCGAAGACCCTCCCCGAGAGTAAGGATCAGTGAGCCTTCTCCATTAAACCGCATCGCCAGTCAACAAGCGTAAGGAGTACGAGAAATCAGGAAACTCAGCCGACCGAACCTCCACGGAAGTCATCAGCTTGGCCGCATCCTCCAGCGCACATTCCAACACATTCAGAACAAAACACCAAGCAGCAGAAAAAAAAGACGGCACACGAGGAGAGTAACAGGAAAACAGGAGATGGTGGAAAAGAAAACGACAAAGGAGGAGGCGCGGGAGGTGGAGGAGGTCTGAAAGGATTTATTAAAATATGGAAACTATAATATGTTGTAACATAGTTTTTATTATCTGTAAACACATTGTTATACTTTTATGATTTTAATAAAATAATTGCATTTTTTCAAATTGATTAATGTTAAAATGTGCAATGTTGAGATCAATACATCATATTTGTCTAATAAAATTGTTAATATAATAAATCTTGTTGACTCTTATACATCATTCTTGTTTAAGAATTACGTGCTCGGGGAGGAGGAAGAGGAGGAGGCGCAAAAGGAAAGCTTCCATCTTTCCACCTCCAACGATGATAGCACGAAGCTCCTAGTGATGGGTCGAGATGCTCGCGATGGAGGAAAACACCAAAAGCTTGAGGAAAGGCAATTCAGGTAAAAGAATTCAACTCGCAGGAACAGAAGTCAACTCACAGTAACGGGGAAATGGATATGAAGCGGGTCTCGGTTGGGAAAATGTGGGAATGGATGCCGATGTAGTGCGCCACGGAAGTGTCATGGATGCATATTTAATCATATATATGATGCCTATTTAATAATATTTTTAAATATTATTATATTTTTTAAATAAATATACATGATGCATGTTTAATAATATACTAATTATTAAAAAAATCCTCATTCTTGTCAAATAAAAAATAAATATATTTTTATTACTTAGAGGATCGAATAATAATTAAAAGGAGGGACAATGATCAAAAAAATAAGTAAAAGAAAAGACATGATAAAATGCAATTTACCCAAGCCCAAATCGGCACCTCAGGTGCCGATTTGGGTTGGGCTCCCCAAATCGGCGTCTTAGGTGCCGATTGATATACATTTTTTTAAAATTAACCGACTTCATGCCTATTTAATTAAATTCGATTTTTTTAAAAATTATTCTAAAAAAATCCAATCTTTACTATCAAGCATATTCATATTAAACATTCACATTCTGAAAAAGGGTCAATACAGTACTAATTAGAAAAAATACCTCAGACTAGTTCAAGGGACGACAAGCATGAGATCTAATCGCTCAAGTCAATCCATCCACAACAAGTGCGATGATTCTTCACCCTTGTTTTCTTAACACATTCTTCCCATCTTACGTTGGAAATGAAGGACACAGGACCTGGAAAAACAAGATTTTATGGATTCATATAGAATCGGATTAAAGTTGATAGGAGGGATGTACACATGAGTCATTCTATCTATGGTAGAGGTATTCCGTTGGTTCGGACAAGAACGGCAATGACGGAGGTGATGGTAGCAACGATCGATGGCCATGATGAGGCTGCACGAGATGGGTTCGGCGTGTGGGGGTGGGGGTGAGGAATTTGAAAAGGAGCTCGCTAGGGTTTTGAAGATGGGTTCTCATGAAAGAGTCTACAACAGTTTCCCTTTTTTTAACATTTTATTGTGTACTTGTATTCAATCAATCCGATTCGAACCGAGTCAAATTGGTCCAGTTGAACCGGTTTGGACCAATGGTCGAATCCGGTCTTATTTTTTCAATTTTCCGTTGAACCGAGCGAACTGACTGATTTGACGTCGGTTCCCGATTGGATCGGTTCGACCGACCGGTCCGATTTCTATACCCTGGCTATAATTGAAAAGAATACGGAAATGATGACTCCGTTCTCTTGAATCCCATGCAATAGGCCTTCAGCTCCACCACTATGCTTCTCTTTCTCTGTATAGAGTATTATCCTAAAACTACGCAATATAAGCTTTGCATAGTAATTATTGGTCTCACTTTCTCCGCTTAATGTGGGAAAATGCTTTGTTGTTGTCGTAGTACGTTCTCCTATTGCCGTGTTCCTTTGCTCAATAAAACAATTTCAATTCCTCGTTTCTGTAACGTCCCGAGCTTAGGTCCCCGGTCCGTTATCGAGGATAACTGGTCCTGACAACTTATTGAATTCGGGCTCAAATGGATCCGTTGACAACCACCCAAAATGCTTAAGCTAAAGTTGTCAAGTAGTAATCCCCACCACTTATAAACAACACCCACACTTCGTGAGTTTTAGATGTGGCACTATGTTTGGGGGTATGGATGTTACAACATCCCCCACTTATATTTGCAACGTCCTCATTGCGATATGGCCATCACTTATTTCCAATGACAGTGGCGGCTGCACGCTCTGGGTAGCCATTTCCTCATATCTCTTTGTAGGGGTGGCTCCACCTCTCGAGTAGCCCTTTCCACTATCAGAGGAAAATCGGCACTGATACCATTTGTAACGTCCTGAGCTTAGGTCCCCGGTCCGTTATCGAGGATAACTGGCCCTGACAACTTGTTGAGTTTGGGCCCAAATGGACCTGTTGACAACCACGCAAAATGCTTAAGCCCAAGTTGTCAAGTAATAATCCCCACCATTTATAAACCACACCCACACTTCGTGAGTTTTAGATGTGGCACTATGTTTGGGGGTTTGGATGTTACAGTTTCAGTCTTTAACCTCAAGCAAAACTAACTCCATTAAGGAGCTTAAGTCAAGCAATCCCATTACGGAGCTTTTGATTGCCGATATTAGAATATGATTTTTCTAAAATAAAAATCTGAAAAAACATGTAAAGAAGCCGGAGAAGTGCTTCTGAATGCCTTGTAAGTTCAGAGAGCAGCAATTAAATGCCATTCAGATGTGTGAGATTCCCTCTTATCTTTGCCTGTGTTGGTGCTCGAGAATCTCCTGACCTGTGCAATGCAATTAAGAAAAGATAGGAATTACTTACGCTAACAGGAATTACCTGTTCACACTTGTCGTTTTTTTACCGTTTCACACTTATCATTTTATACGGATTTTTACGTCATAAAGTCATAAAACTTGTAAACTTTGTAAATTACCTTCTTGACTTTTGAAATATCGATATTCCTCTCTCGATCTCGTAAACTTGCTCCGTCTTACTCCACAAATCATGCCGTTACTTTCAATTTTACTTGAGTCAATAACATGTGTTAATCTAACATGCATAAATACCTTAAAAATGCATCTCATTCATATGACACTTGTTGCATTGCATTGTCTTGTTTGCCTTTGCCCTATATGATATCATGACCACTTAAATTAGATATTAAATACATGATTAATTGTATTAATACCTTGTATCCTTGTGTTCGACCATGGACTTATCCTATATGTAAATTAAGCCAAGTCCTCTTCATAGAGATCTGATTGACTTTGTTCCTTTTGAGTGTTGATTGGTTGTATTACAACAAATACATATTACTATTACCGATTAGCGTTTCATCATATGATGTCGTTGCCGGAGACACAACACTTTAGTTAATTTATCTAGGTTTAGATATTTATTTATGTGATTTTTGGTGCAATTTAGCTTAAGTTTTTTGTTATGATTTTTCTTCATTATTTTGTTTGATGTGTTTCTTTATTTATGTTCGATAATTTATCTAGATATATTTCTTGGAATTATCTAATCATTAATTCTTTTTTTTTGGTAGGACCGGCGGAGCCGACAGACACCGAAGTAACGCAAAGACGAATAGTGAAGAGATCAAGCTGTCGAGTCCACAAAGAGATGATGAGATAGAATCTTTTTCTTATATGGAATAATTAGTCTTTGTTGTGTTGTAATATTTTTGTAATATTAGTTGTAATATGTGTAGTTTAAATACCCTATTTACAATTATTCTCAATTGAGTCCTTGCGATTGCAAACAAAGGCCTTTATTTATTCTTTCGTTTATATGTTTGTGTCGAGAGTGATTCTCAACTTCAGAGGCATATTTAGGAGTAGGCACTTTGATTCATATAGTCAAATTTAGATCATATTACCTTGTGCCCTTTTCATAATTTAGGTCATACATTTTTGATCTCGTAAGATTCACATACATCTTAGGAGATTCATTAATAGATGCACTATAATATATTCTATTTAATCAAATTTAACTAAAATTCTTCACTGCTAATAGAACTCTTGTTTATGTGTAGTTTTTCGACTTGCATCATATAGCTAGATTTATAAATTCAGTCTAGCATCCACATGGAGAGTGATGGAAAGCGTTGTAAGTATTCATGAATGGCTGCATGCATCATTGATTTTACACATGCATTCTATTTTCCGTCTTTTTCCTCTTATTTTACAACATAAGGAAAAGGGATTGAACATTAGACGTGTCTTTATGTGTCACATTAAATCAAGCAATAACCTAACTCTTAAAATTGGGTCTGAATTATGTAAGTTGATTCAAATAAACTTGAAATAAGATATATCTTGTATTACGGGCAATGACACCCTCATTGGATACAGGTATTACCCACAGACAGAGTGGACGAAGACAAATCCCTAAGGTTATATCCCAAATCCCTAAACTTCCACCCCAAGTTTCCAGATCTGACTCTTGTGGATTTTGAGAGCTGCAAGTGCTTGCATTCGACATTAGAAATATGTTTTGATTGTCGTGCCACAACATATATCTATATACCACTGGGACTATGTAAGGAAATAGCTCTCAGGTCCATAGTTGATATAGGATAAGCGAGCAACCAATATCGATTGCATCCACCCAAGATACCATACATAGATGCATGTATAGGTAAGATAAAGACGCAAATTCCGAGCTATAATCTCCATGTACCTCTAGATCCTCCGGTAGTGGTAAGTAAATCAAGGACACCTCATTTTTTGACTTGTTAAGAAAAATAATCCCTTCCAACAATTGCATATGTAGGCCCATGCATGTATGATAACCATATTTGCATCTACATCCACATGGAGTACAGAGAAATGCTCCACAAGCCATGTCATCTGCAACCGAGCACCACCAATCTCCAGTTTATGTGGCCACATGCCTAATAGTCTCTCATAAAGATCCACCCATCTTGGCGAAGTCGTCTGATCAATCACAACACCCTCATTTATCTTTAATCCTAACAAGACTGCAACATCCTTGAGAGTAATAGTCATCTCCTCATAGTACATATGGAATGTATACGTCTCGGGTCTCCATCTCTCTACAATGCAGCCACCAAATGCCAATCGAAGGAAATAAATTGAAGCTGCAGCATTTCAAATTTGTGTAGATGTGATACACCAATCTCTCATCTATATGTAAATGACATAGTGAACCTTTTCGTCCCCTGCAACATAGGCACCTAGACACCTGTAGACCAACAATGGGAAACAATTTTTTTAGTATGCAAACAGTAACATGTATTTTTGCAAATAGCTAATAAGTATTAGCCGGAAAAGGTTTCAATACTTACATCCCCCAACCACATAGTGTGTGAACGGTGCTCAAGTTATAGGCGAAGAAGAGAACGGTCAAAATTGGGACCGGCTCTATCTGCTTAAAAATATCAATAGTTATGTAATTACAACAAGATGTGCAAGTAGTAAAAAAGTTAAGATATTTATAAAATTTATAGATCCTAATCTCATTTCAAAAAACCTACCATGTAAACTTCCGTTTGGGGATTTCCTCCTATTGTGACCATCTTACTTGCATAGACCATACTTATTTTTGTTATTGGTGGAGTGTCTTCTATTTCTGATATTATGACCCTTTAAGTGGCATGAACAACCAGCTCTCTCAGATTTGTCTCATCGTGGATGCATTTTGACTCCATTCTACCTTTTCCCCCAACCTTGTTGGGTCGGAAATTACATTCTCACGATGGAATTTGGTCCATTTATCCTTGTCACCAATCGAAAAGAAAAGGCCATCGTAAATCTCTTTTTAGCCACTCCATGAGTACTATGAGCCCGCGTACTCTTTCACGTCCACATTCAAATGCGACATGATAGTACGAGCATGGGAGCACGGAATCATGTGTACATGTCATTCTTATCATGTGCAAGGAAGATCACTAAGTAGGACGGTGTGCTTCTTCCCTCCTTCAAATTATGTTAATCTTTGGCCTATGATGACCTCGTATAGGTGGAGCGGAGCACCCTTAATATGGGTAATGCAGTGACTACTACTACAGTCCACCCACGCATTAAACTTATCCACAGTAAATTTTATGCAACACTTCCCTCTTCCAATCATAGTCAATATCTCACCATGTCGTTCGTAGAATTTTCCAATACAATTATAGTAGGCCTTTAACACTAAAGCAACAACTGGCAAAAATGGGCATCTTTCAACACAACATTGTAGCTCTAAGAAAAGTTCGTAGTAGTATAACCGAAGCGATAGCCCCCATCGAACGCTATGATCTATTGCTCCGTAGGGAAGTCGTGTGTATCAAACCATTTTGGAGCATTTTTATTCGACTCTTTCAACTTGTCCATGTAAATATGACAATTGGATTGTGAATACACCTTCCCATCCTTTCTTGACCATTTTTTTCATAATTTAATTCTTGTGAAAATCATCGAAGCTGCTCGCATCGTGACATAGGCAAAACCGCGGTACACATACGGAGGATGGAATTCTACAACATGATTGCGTAGGATTGCACAAATGCTGGGTGCACAACCAAATAAAAAATATAGGTCTTATACGATCGCTAAAAACGTGAAGACGCACTCTCTTCAAAAACAAAGCCCAAGTAGGTTCATCCTCGTCATTCACAAAAACAAAAGCCAAGGGGACAATGTGATTGACAACATTACAACCACATGCAATAAGAATTTTTTGCTCGTATCTTCCATGCATGTTGGTCCCATCAATACTAAGTACAGGATCGCAATGCCTGAAAGCGTTGATATAATGTCCAAATGCTCAAAATGCCCGCTCGAACACTACGCTTTCATCGACACGAGTTGTCATCAAATCCGTAACTATACCTAAAATGGAAGTTTCAAATGCTTTAAACAAGTATGGCAATTCAATGTACGACTTGATCTAGTCCCCGTAGACAATCTCTATACCCTTTCGTTAGCATCCCAAATCCTTCTTCGACTAACTATGTAGCCATAATCCTCTGAAATCATGCCTTATAAAACTGCAACTCTTACAGATGAGCCATTGTTTATTTGTTTGAGAAACCTCTTAGTCATAAAATTGCAATCAAGTTGTGGATAACAACGTAGCCTTACAATCCTGAGCACAATTCGCGAGAACTATTACTTAGGTAGACTAACCAACACCCCGGGCTAAATTTCGTCTTTAAAAGCCATGACAAAAGGAACTCTGGGAACTGTAATCTCTACTCTGATACCAATCAAGCAGAGGGAAACTCGTGACAAATCAGAAATGATGAACGACGTAAAAGGACGTAAAAATTTGAGACCACACAAGATATGATTCTTAAGCATGATCATGAGGGAGCATTACTCATCAAACCAACCAATCTGCGTATATATCACAATCACATCATAAAGCATAGAGGCGCCAGAATCCCAACGCACATTCTCTTCTCGGAGAATTGTTCGAGAACAAGTACATACATGTGGCTACCACGGGGAAGCATACCTTGACGCAAGACTAAATGAATAAGAAACGAGGCACCTGAACCAACAAGAACCGCAGTAGAATGTTGAATAAATACAGGCACTTCACAGAAAGAATGGATTCTTCTTGATGTAAAAGGCTGGATAATACATAGTAAGGGCAAGACAAAGTGAACAACTATCCCTGAATGCTATATATATAAAGCTAACTCACTCATCCTCCAGCAGGAATGTAAGAAACCTGAGAAGGTAAGAGTGGAAGATCAAAAAAATACGACATACACCAACCATACAATCGCAAGAAACAGTAACGATGTCAAGGACTGACGCAGATTGTAAAAGCTTCGTAATCCTGAGAGTCCAGATGCAGCCACCTCATGAGCAATATGCAGCCGCAAATATTAGTTGCTCTGATTGATCCCTACAGACGCGGGGTAAGAACTGCAATGGCATTATACAAGCTCAATCACGAGAAAGTCATCGAATATGTAATTAGAATACGAGAAGAAACAATTCACCAATCACAAGTGTGACACAAGTTGTATGCTAAGAACTGCATATGCAAAACAGTATAAAATGGTGACTATTACAGAAAAATGGATAAATCATACTGTATTTTACAAGCCACAGAAATCCTCTATCAAGCATGTCATGACAACCATGAAAACTGAACATAAAAGCAAGAAATGCACTCGTGTGCAAATTAGAGAGTGATAAAATTGTAAGTGCACGCAACTGATTAACATAAAATACAGTTTATCTAATCTGCCGCAAAATGAACAAATCCCAATTTATTTGATCGTTTCTTCCTATTTGCAGCCTAAGAAAGTCTTACAAACCCCAATATTTTGCCAAGGATGTAGCATCTAGAAACATAAAATACTTTATGAGACAGATCACGACTAACTACCTCTCCCTAGAACAAACTTAACAAAAGAAAACTGCAGATAAGACCCTTTGCTATATATTATTCATACATGTATCACAATTAACTATATCACTCAACTATGAACCTCTGAATCAACCAAAACAAGTCCAAGCACAAATTAAACAAATATAAATATAAATAATATCCAGTCCAAGCTCAAATTTTCAAAACAAGATCACAACATATGATAATCTAGATAAAGCAGCAGTAGAAGACATTAAATTAAGCAAAAAGAAAAAATTCCGCTCAGAGCACTGAACTCAAGGTTGAGGGATCCCCTCTTCTTACGGTGCCAACTGGAGGATGTCTAAAACCTTTATAAAGTAATGAAACGTGAGGTTTTCCATCATATTTTAACGTATATTAACAGTGATATATAGGCTATCAACCAGACGAGTACAACTAATATTGGCAACCATGTTTTCCATTAAAGTGATTTCTGTATACCAGTATGTAGACAATCACTTGAATGGAAAACAAGGGACTTCTACATATAAAATGCAAGTCCATTTTTCCATCGTTAATCATAGCAAACAAGAGAGGATTTAATTTCCGGTCAGTTGTCTCTATAAAAGACAGATAGGCATCAAGTATGAGCAATAGCAACTAAAGGTAAGAAGTTTCTAGACAGGAGGCTGAACACAAATTGTCCTCTAAAAATTAACCATCTTGTTTAAGGTATAACAGCATCAAATATAAGGTCTAGCTATATATTAATATTAGATGACCATTTTGACACACCATCTTTCTGTCCCATTTGGAGTCCAACAAAAAAAAGTGTCAAATTCTTTCCATCATCTTTGAGTTTTGCATAAGCTCAGAAGTTAGCAAATCTCTTCTGAGCAAGGCTGTATACTTCCTCCTGGAGTTTTTTTTCCGATAAATAATACTTCCTCTGGAAGTATTACATTTTAAAAACTCCTAAAGCAAAGTGCTACATTACCGAGAACCAAGATGGGGGCAGGGCAGTTCAAAAGGGAAAAAGACAATAATCACCAGAAACAAAATTTGGATTATACTCTTGTCCAACCAATTGCTTTTAGGCTGTTGAAGTTCCTTCATGATTCGTACCCCACTCTTCTTCACCTTCGTTCCCATTCACGAGGACAGCCCCATCTGCGGAATCATCTAGTTCAACCTCAATGGCTTGATCATGCCCTTCCTCATGGTCCTCCACATCCTGCGGTCCATGTAATATGAGAATTACTTCTTGTTCACAAAAACAATTAGAGTTCCAGTTCAAGTATAAAACAATATGGCACATGGCCAGAACAAAAAGTTGCCAGCAAATTTCTGTAAAGTGACAGATGCAAAATAAATGGAAGTAATACCTCGACATAAGCATCTCCATTTTCAAGTGGAACTTCCTCCTCATCAATGTGCATGCTTTTAAAAGATTCAATGAGATTAACACTCGACTTCTCAACATGGTTTAAGTATTCACTTGCAGGATAAAACATGCCCCTGTTCAATTATAAATCCATCAGGCAGATATGTGAGACAGTACTTCCAAGCAGAAGTAACTGAAATTATCAGGTTATATATTCAGTTTGTGCCAAATTTATAACATTTGATAGAATTTTGCTATATACAAGTCAAATTTCTATCACTACGATGTTGTACAGATTTAGATTGTGTTTAGCATCACAGCTTCTCCTCTGAAAGAAGAATCAACATGTTTACATTGTCCATTTCAACAGAAATAATTTGTACAGGCTACGAGAGCTGCATACTTAAATTTCATATAAAACAAATAAAGAATGTAAAATTCACAAACATGGTAAGAGAGCAACATGAATGTATGCCGCAATCAGTGTACATGGTACCTTCTCTGTTTAAGAGTGGATTCAACCTCCAGAGCAATCTGCCAATCCTCAAATAAATTAGGATACTCATTAGGGTCAGCTAAAGACTCCGCAGCTTTTGGATTAACCTACAGAAAAAAGATGAAGTCATGAGAAAAAATTACACGTCTTCAGATTATATATGAGGTATCTGGTATCATGATACTGTTGTAAAAGTAGCCCGACTGGTCCGATTATTAGATCCGACTAGTCTAGTCATTGGAGTGGCCGACCGAGTACCGACTAATTCTGACTAGGCACACTAGTCGACCAATTTTTGCTTAGAGATACCATATTTTGTTGTTTTTCATAAGCAAACTTATTACAATATGCTTAATGTTTTATTTAGATTTAATTTCTTCTTTTATTTTATTATGATAGTATAAAAATGTACAAAACCTATGTAAATATATGTATAAAAATGGGTTATATGTTTAAAATCATCACAAAATTCAAAGCCGTTAAAGTCCGACTAAATCCGATTAGTCACCCGATTGCTGATTAATCCTTAGTCAGTGAGTCAGTAACCCGACCGACCGAGTACCGACTACCAATTTTTGCAACCTTGCATGATACATCACTATCAAAATGAGGAAAGGTATGTGATGCAATACAAAATTAGGAATACTGCAAATGAGAAATTAGACAGTTAATGTTTCCCGCTTCACTCATCCCCAAGCCCTGATTGCACCAATATTATAGACCATAAAACATGAAAAAATCCAACTGGAAATTGAGAAATAAGCATCAGCTTTTTGCATTAATATGGATGCAATTATATTGGAAAGTCAGTGTATATGCAGAGCACCTTGCTGAGATCATTTCTCCAAATGGCCACAATCTCAGGTACTTTGCTGGGAAGGTATGAACGTGCCATTAATGCCGCTTCTGGTATGCGGTTGCTGAATGAGATCAAAAAACAGCATATATCTGACAGTCTGATTAACAAGAAATAAAACAACAAAATACAGTAGAAAAGATTTACCTTGCAATGAGAAGCTGAAGGCAATCCTCCAATTTGCCTAGCATAAAAAGGCATAGAAAAGCAACATTATTCTTCCCTTGATCTTTGGCAAGAGATGCAAGCTTGGTAATTCCTTCAGCATCCCCAACAGATGAATAAAGAAGTAATAGGCCACTCAAATCCACGGCTTGAGTTAAGCACTCCTCGGCCATCTCTAACTGCAATAAAGACAGGTGGAAAACCTAAGGTTACAACTTAGAATCTATTACTACTACAGCAGGTGATTCCAAACAGTAATCCTGATAACAGAGAAAATATCATTGTCACTAAGCTATGCCGTTTTCCAGATATACTAAAGATTTTAGAAGAAATCCAATCCAATGTTGTACTTCGACCAAAGTGGGGAAACTCTTTACTGTGTCCTAAAAGAGGGATGAAAATGCCGAGAAAAACAGCACCGTGGTTTTTTAAATTCTTGATTTAAGTGTGAAATTATTGTTTTACAAAGCATATTTTGATCTAACGACAGTCATGTCTGTGTCAGATTGTAGTTTTAGATAGGATTACCAACATAACTAAACATAGAATTTAGAGGTTTCAGGTTACTCTCCATGTATCGTGAATTAATTTCTAGGAACTCTCCAAGTGATGCAACTTTACCACAAAAGGGACAGGAGAAGAAACCAAAAGGGAGACCCGGTGCATGAAAAGTCATGCTATAGAACAGGATAAGCATCTGATTGAAAAAATTAGAGTTGAGAAAAGCGAAACCTGGTGCATGAAAAATCCAGCTATAGTACAGGATAAGCATCTGATTGAAAATATTAAAGTATCAATGATTTAGTGGGCACTGGTACATCTTGAAAAGAAGTATAGGTAAAAACGTGTACCTCATCCACCCAAACTTATTCATATAGACCCTTCTCCAAATCCCATATAGAAGCCTAAGCACAGGGCTTCTCTTTTAGTTGATAATGAGCAACATATAAAGCCACAACCAAGATCACCGGAAAACACCAACACACTTACAGGTGCCACCAATACAATATCTATTAATCTCTTACAGGACACAATATTACAGGTGTCCTTGGAAAAGGAACCGTTGCTAGCCAACCACATTGGCTGCAAGATGTTTTGCAAAAAAAACTGCTCTCTGGATCTCTTCTAAACCGTGAGCAGATCCATGCCATCAACTAACCCATGATAAGATGTCAAACAGACATCAACTTTCAATACATAAAACACAAGCGCCATCCATCACAGAAACCCAAGCAGATCTACCGTGCCCCCAACATCACATGCAAGATCTTTTCCAAAGAAAATGTTCTCTCCTACACTGAGCAGATCACCACCATCAACAAAGGCATGAAGAGACACTAACAGACATTAACTGCTAATGCACAAAACCCTTGTACCTTCCATCACAGCAACCCAAGCTGCACGCATGCACACACAAAAAGGAAAAAATCATTCCGGCACTTCAAAGGCAATGCATAAAGAATAAGGAAATGCCTTCCATATCCTTATCTCTGAGCAACTTAAACAGCACTTCTACCAGATAACCATGTAAAAAAACCACAACATTGAGGAGAAATAGCAATACTGATCCAGAGAGATCCTTCAAGGTCAGCAAGACCTACTTAACATGCAAATTCCAAAAGAACCACTGTGAACAAAAATCATTCCAGATTTGTTCCACCTTACAGCCTTGTTTACCATTGTCGTCAGGATTGTAGCATGTGAGAATCCAACCAATAAGGGTCATGTAAACTTCACATCATCCACACCTTCCCTCCAGTTATATCACTGGCAGTCCATCGTGACGCGTGAGTGCATTCTTTTGGAGCAAGATGTAAACAACAACAACAACAAAGCCTTTTCCCACAATTAAGTAGGGTCGGCTACATGGATTTTTCGCCTCCATTCAGATCTATCTTGTGTCAATCTCGGACTTATATCCAAAAAACTAAGATCCCTTCGTATAGTCTCTTTCCAACACTTCTTGGGCCGTCCTCGCCCTCTCTTAGCCGGCTCAACATCCCAACACTCGCATCTCCTAACCGGTGCATCAATTGACCTTCTTTGCAAATGACCAAACCATCTTAAGCGGTTTTCTCGCATCTTATCCTCGATCGGAGCTACACCAACTTTCTTTCTGATTGCATCATTCCGAATCCGATCTTTACGTGTATGTCCACACATCCATCTTAGCATTTTCATTTCTGCTACAGCCATTCTCTGCACATGTCTATGGTTCACAGGCCAACATTCAGAACCATAAAGCATAGCAGGTCTCATGGCTGCTTTGTAAAACTTTCCTTTAATTTTTAAAGGAATTTTCTTATCACAGAGAACAGCGGAGGCTCCTCTCCACTTTAACCAGCCTGCATTTATTCTATTAGTAATATCTCAATCAATTTCCCCATCATGTTGCAAAATAGATCCTAGATATCTAAAAGAATCTCTCTTCTGAATGTTATCGTCACCAATCTTCACCTTGATTCCTTCAACATTGCTTCCATCAAAGGTGCATTCCTTATATTCCGTCTTAGCCCTACTAATACGAAAACCTTTAGTCTCCAATGCATGTCTCCAAACCATAAGCTTCTCATTTACTCCATCTCTAGTCTCGTCAATCAGCACAATATCATCAGGAAATAACATACACCAAGGTAACTCATCCTGAATGTGACTTGTCAACTCGTCCATAATCAAAGTAAAAAGAAATGGACTCAAAGCTGAACCTTGATGTAAACCAATGTTGATATCAAAATAGTCAGTCCTCCCCGTCGGGGTCCTTACACAAGATAAAGCCCTATCATACATATCCTTTATGAGATTAATGTATAGGACAGGTACTTGTCTCTTCTCCAAAACTCTCCACAGTATCTCTCGTGGGACGGAATCATAAGCCTTCTCCAAATCAATAAAGATCATATGGAGATTCTTCCTTTTAGCTCTATAAATCTCCATTGTTCTCCTCAGCAAATGGATGGCTTCAATAGTTGAGCGACCTGGCATGAATCCGAATTGGTTTTCTTTTACTTGAGAAACTTGCCTCAACCTTCTTTCGATCACACATTCCCAAATTTTCATAGTGTGACTCATCAGCTTGATACCTCTGTAATTTGAACAATTTTGAATGTCTCCTTTGTTCTTATAAAGAGGCACCACGATACTCCTCCTCTAATCTTCAGGCATTTTCTTGCTTCGCCAAATAACATTGAATAGATTTGTAAGCCAAGTCAAACCACGCTCACCTAAGACTTTCCATTCTTCTACAGGGATGTCATCCGGTCCAACACCTTTCCCAGGTCTCATAACCTTCAAAGCCTCATCTACTTCTTTTCTTTGTATTCGTCTATAGCATGCACGATTCAAGTAACTTTCACTACTAGCTAGATCACCCAAAGTGATCTCTCTATTTCCTTCTCCAATGAAAAGTTTATGGAAGTACTGCTCCCATCTAGTCTCTATATCCTTCTGAGTAACAAGCACGTGACCTTCCTCGTCCTTAATGCATCTCACTTGAGAAAGGTCTTTGGTCTTTCTTTCTCTTGCTTTGGCCAACCTGAATATATCCTTCTGGCCCTCCTTAGAGTTGAGATTTTTATACAAAACCTCATAAGCTTTTGACTTAGCTTCGCTTATAGCCTTCTTTGCTTCCTTCTTCGCTATTTTATAGCATGTGACAGTTTCCTCTGTTCTATCCTTAGACATAGCTTTAAAGCAAGCTCTTTTAATTTTTAGCTTCTCTTGCACCCCTTCACTCCACCACCAAGCCTCCTTTTGACCCGGAGCTCCTCCTTTTGACTCGCCTAGCATCTCTTTGGCTACCTTTCGGATACAAGATGCTACTGCCTCCCACATCTCGTTTGCACTACCGCCACAATCCCAAGATAAGTCTTCTAAAACCTTCTCCCTGAAGCATGATTGCTTCAGCGGAAGATTCCACCACCTAGTTCTAGTGATCTTAGGAACCTTCCTTTTCTTTACAAGCCCTTTTATTTGTAAATCCAAGACTAACAAACGATGTTGGGTTGTCAAACTCTCTCCAGGGATTACTTTGCAATCTTTGCAACACAACCGATCTCTTCTCCTCAACGCAAAGTAATCTATCTGTGTTCTAGTTGAGCCACTCTTATAAGTAATTAAATGCTCCTCCCTCTTCTTGAAAAGAGTGTTTGCTATGAAAAGATCATATGCAGTTACAAAATCCAGAATGACTTTTCCCTCTTCGTTTCTATCCCCAAAACCATGTCCTCCATGCACACTTGCATACCCTGAAACATCTTTTCCCACATGTCCATTAAGATCTCCACCTATGCAAACCATCTCTCTCTGTGGGATTCCTTGTAAAATCTTATCCAGATCCTCCCAAAAAGCTTGTTTAGTCCTTTCATCTAAACCAATTTGCGGTGCATAAACTGAGATGATATTCAGAATTTCTTCTTCAAGCACCAACTTTAGCAAAATAATCCGATCCCCAAATCCTTGCACCTCAACAACACAATCCAGATCCCCAAATCTTTTGGAGCAAGATGTAATTTGAAAAAAAAACACCATGTACCATGCAACACCGGGTGGCTCGCCTAAGTGCCAAGCACGTAAAACAAACCGCGACCAACTTGATGTCACCGTAACCAAAAAATCAGGCTGCTCACTTCTCCCTCCGGTGTGCCCCTAGGTAAGTCTCACTGATTATTGGAAGTTGGTGTGGCAGGCCTTGCCTGGAAGTGGACTCGGGTGCATGCAGGAGGTCCTTGGGCACATGTCTCAACACAAAACAAGGGTTTCACTAGTTATAAGACCACCAATATTTTTATCGATAGACTTGACCACTGTTGTAAAAGCCGGCTGACTAGGCCGACTAGTCAAGTCGGTAGGGTGGACGACTACCTATTGACCAATCAGTCAATAGTCGGTCAGCCGACTACTCGGGCTGACTAGTCGACCGATTTTTGCATAGAGATTCTGTATTTTTTTATTTTTGCTTCTTTTAAAAGCATACTTATTCTAATATGTTTAATGTCTTATTAAATTTAATTCTTTTCTTTTAGTTCATTATGATAATATAGAAAATGTATATATATAAGAATATATTTATAAAAATAGTTTATATAATATAATTAAAAAATCAAAACTGACTAAAGGCCAACTATATCCGAGTAGTCGCCCGACTGCCGATTGATCTTTACCAGTGACCTGGTCGACATAGAATTGACTACCGACTTATGCAACCTTGGACTTGACCAATATTTCTATCAGTAGTAAAGCTTACGTGTATTTTTATAAACAGGAAGCCTTCGGATAAGTACATGGAATGCCAGCAAAGCCATCAAGCTTACTATGAATAAAGCACTCTGCGAAACTCAAACTTGGATCTTCCTTGCAAAAGAAAGCATGAAAGCCATCCAAGCTAAAAACTATTGGGTTCTAGCATCTATGTTAATAGATCAGTCGACATTATAATATGTGTGCTCCTTAAATCTACGGATCTTTCATAAAGACAGGAGAATAAATGAAGATGGCACACAGTCACACTGATGAAAACTGAGTTGTATGTACCGAAGTACCAAAGGTACAAACAAATTGGAAGGTAGAATGCAAAAAAAAATGATGAAAGAGCCATTTCCATAAGGACCAGCGTATAAAAATAATGCACTAGCAATCAAGCCAAAAAAATTATTTTCATGATCTTATTTATTTCAAAACAGTTTTATTTCATTGTAAAATCCAAAGGTTCCAATCTTTGGAGGAGACTCAAGAGAGTACTGGATAAATAGCTACATTATCTCTTTTTAATGAATTGACCCTTTTATTTGAGAAGCGAAGGGATAAATATTATAGGTTAATCCCTTATCCATGATTAGTGAATGAAGATTAATTAGAATTCTTACTTTGATAATAACAAATTGTAATAATTGGTTTATATGCAAAGATGACTATTTAAGGATGCAATAACCAAATACGCAAAGATAGGCATATAATGATGAAGCTACAAAACCTTCTTCATGTTAAGCATGTGAGCCCGAGGCGAACCAATCCGACAATAAATATTATTGTAATGTTTGATTTATCAATAAAATTTTTTGATTCGTTTCACTCCCGGTCTGAGATTAAATGAATGAATGCACTATAAGGTCTCTTAGTACAATTAATATTATGTACTATGGCCATCTTAATGATCATGCAGCTGTTGAATCATAAAGGTTGGTGCTTGGATGAATATCTAAAGAGTTAGATTGAGGACTCATCAAGTACCGTCAAATGATTGTTAAGAGATGATCTCCAGCCTGAGTAGGAGATGGCAATCCTTTCTCTTTTGGTTGATATCTAACCAACCTCTTGACATGTCCTCTGCATAGGAATAGAGATTCGGAGATGTTAGATAAGTTAGGTCAAATAGTTGACTTAACGAGATCGAGATAACGAAAGTCCTATATTGAATATTGTCTCGATATAGGCATACATCCTCTGACCGGAGACAGATGTATTATTCTATGTCTGTGAATGTACATTTGGCAGACCGATAGGTTAATGCCTTAATCAAGGTCTATACACCGGTGAGTTGGTGTGCATATGAGGGCATATGAGTAATACGATCTCTCAAAGGGATCATACAGATTCACTTGTGAATCGGAAGACATGAGCTCACTCATGAGGTATTGGGATCGATCAAATTCCATGCATGGTCGTCTTGCTTTGGAAGCATGACAAGAATTTGTAGGTATGATATATGCTTTTGGAAAGCATATGATCGATAGCAACTCCCAATGACTGAATGAGAAACTTAATGATAAAACCCTAAAGATGACAGTATAAATTGATCTATATCTTTAGGTTTATTATAGGTTTTCCAGTATGCAGGATGTACATTTATTAGGAATACCTGAGGGTGATGTGATCATAAACGATTGTATAACCATGACGCTTCCATTCCGAGGGAGTGATGAAACATGTCTGGATATTAGTGACTCCTCTTATTAGAGAAGTGATCTGATTTTAGTCCAAATGTTGGACATTGATCTGAATGTGATTCAGATGCAATGAGAAGATAAGATCTACGAACTTGATTTGATCAAGCATCTATAAGAGGTCCCCGAGATCTGGATTCGAGATGTGATCTCAATATCCAAGTCACTATACGTGGAACATACAATCGTCACGTCCTTATCTCCAAATATCCGCAGAGAAAGCGCATTATTCTTGAAAGAGATCAAGAATAATTCCATTGTTAAATTATATCCAAGTTTTGCGAAATGGATAATTAAATGTGATTTAATTATCATGAATAATGTGAATTTGATTCATGATATTTAGATACATGAGAATGATGATCCAATATAATTAAATGTGATTTAATTATTTTGGATAAGAAAAATGTGGATAGCAATATCCACAGTATTCATATATATATTATAAATGTGATTTATAATATATAAGAGATAGCTATTTATAAATAACATCTACAATTGAAATGTTAATGTGAATTGGATTCAAATTGGACAAATAATTGAAAATGTAATTTACATCTTATTTTGACTTGTGAATGTGATTCACAAATTTCCAATTGCATGATTGCAATGTTCACAAAATAAATTGGATTTATTTTTGTGAAATAATTTACAACAAAAGTTGTAAATTTTGGAGATATTCATGGAATATAAGATTTCATGAAATAGGAAAGGTGGAGCCACCTTCCATATGAGAAGGGTTGACGGCCACAATTCTTATATGGAATGTGGTGGCCATCCCCTCCTCTTATGGAAGGAGGCTTGCCTCCTTCCTACCTTCTCCAAAGTAAATTGATTTAATTTAAATTAACATATATTGATTATTATTCAATATATTAAATTTAATTAAACTAATTGTTGTTGTGTTTTTAACAACAAAATCATGGTCATTGAAAGAAACACAAATCAATGTGAACCATTGGATTTGTGTTGTCCATGAATTGGGATCCATGGTCTCCCAAAATATTAAAGAATGAGAGGCAACCCTAGCTCTTCTTTACACACTCTTAGAACATCTCTCTCTCATCTCACGCTATCTCTCTCTCTAAGTAGTCGTCTACTTGGAAACCCTAGAGAGACTGTCGTCGTCGCTACGTCGTGTTGACGCCTCGACTACTCGTGGATCTTTGTCTCCTTCGATGTGCCTTTTCTCGTGAAGAAGACGTTGGATCTCGTGAAACAAGATCAGAAGATTCACTATTTGGATCAACGCTTTAGATTGCGAGAAGCACGTGGTTCATCACTACGCTCGCAAGCGCCTCTCCAGTCGGATCGGACTTGAGACAGGAGGTCTCTTGCGTTAGAGACTACTATCACAACAACGCTTCAAGAGGTAATCCTTATTCTTGTATGTGATTTGATGAAACGATCCAAGACAGTCATGTGGTTTTCATCATTTTTTTAAAATTCCGCTGCACCAAGCAACTAGTGCGACTAGTCGCTCCAATCGCATACGATGTGATCTTCACGCTTCCATGATGCGCTTAAGGATCTTCTCATATCCTTCACATCAAACAAATCTCGGTAAAAGATGTAACTTCATAGTGGAACAATGAGTATGTTCTCTAAATGAACATTGTAATAAGACCCACATAGAAGACTTTTATTTATACTTACGTTTAATAAGTATAGAAAGATTGTAAGGAACCTTCAAAAAATATATCGCACAATAATAAGTCCATTTTCCACTAAAACACACACATTTTTACATAAAGCCTTTTCATCACTAAGTCAACGTTAATACAAGTACATCCTGCTACCTTGATCAATCCACTCTACTGTCACATTTTCGTATGTACATTTTCTGAGGTCAATGTACATCTTTTTATGCTAGTACAAAAGCACTTGTACGATTAATATTTATTTGAACTTGTGCTCGTTCATTCTATGTATACCAATATACATATACCTACACTGGTAAACCTACTATTAGATGCTCTTACATCGATACACCTTGAATATATAATGGTCTTTAAACATTTAGTGATACGGTTGTTATTTTGGATACTTCTACTATTTTTAAAAGTTTCCCTCGCCTATAGTAGAATCCCCAAGGCACCATAAACTACACAACTTAACTCACATCTCTAAGTCATTCTTTATTGGGTTCCTAGCTAAAAAGAAATATCCTCTTTGAAGCTCGGTCCTCGAACATCCTTCCGATTTCTATCAAGCTTCATTTTGCCTTTACCTCCTTCGTTCTATTTGCATTTCATATTCAAATACTTTTGTGAAGGCTTTATAGTATTAAATCTTATGCATTTCAATTATTATAAATATTCTTCGTAATTTGTGAATGCATTCCTCCTTATACAGGATAATCCTTGGAGAGCTGAGTGCTCACTTATAAATTTATAATACAACTTGAATTACGTCGGAAATAGTTCCTTATAGTGGAGTTTTATAAGTCGTAAATCGGTCAAGCTTAGGCACAAAACATAATATTATGGTAGGGTCAACCTATAAATCACTTGATAGGGTGAACCTATACGAATCGATTTTTTGTTGATGTTTACTATGTAATAATCTAATATATTATAATTTCTAAATAATTGCGCTAAACACTATTTCACACACCCCTAATATATTTTCATTTGTATTAGAGTAACTAGATGGTGGCAAAGCCATAATAGTTGTATATCAATGATCACGGCATTACTAAACTCTACCACCTCGCATTGAGACAACAATCCACAAACCGCCTTCCTTACTTCACGGCACTGAATATATTGAATGGAGGTTGAAACTCACACATCACGAAAAACACATAAAATATGGATCTAATCCTGAAAACATATTTACATAATATGGGTAATATAGCGAATAAAAAATTTATGTATCGTGAAACCACATGGCGGCAGAAACTTTCTCCTGACCGCTTTGTGAATCACATGAGTAAAGGGATTATACCTTTGATGTGTGTAGTCTCTAGGATGATAAAACTCATGTATAAAGTTCGATCTGTTAGATGTTGCACTCGATGACTCGCATGTCTCCTACATAACAAAGAAAATGTCTACTTGTTATCCTTTTCCATGCCAACGTTGATCAAGATTGGTCACCATGTACTCCTCGTTGCGACTTCGTCTCACAAAGTCCTGAGCATCTCCACCGACACACATGCATGCAAAGAGGGGCTCTTCTTCTTCCTGTGGGAACACCTATAAGAAGAACAAGGAGAGGGAAAGACAGCCAAAATGGGAGAAAGAGAGAGGATGCCCGCTACAGGAGAGGGGTTAGGACTCTTGAGTTGTGAGAACAAGATGGTTGTCCCCCTCTCCTCAAGTAGGAGAATATGGGGGATGAACAACTAGAATTGGTAATACTATAATAGGACCAACATAACTCCATAAAATGGAATTAATAAGTCATAAGGGTCAACATGTTGCTGATGTACGTTTGCTTCTTCTCATGAGGAATACCTTTAATTTAGTGGCATCATCCATACTTTCTCATTTGTTTTCATTATGTACATCTAATATAATATACATCTTCATGGTGAGGTGAGGGCTACAAGGAGATCCCACCAATCTATGAAAAATTGGAGAAATGTAATTTAGGATCACAGTAAAAGTTTAAGGAAAGCAAGTCACGAAGAAAAAAGTCCATTTAAATAAACGAGGAGCACTCTGGATTTAGAGCCTTAAACTTCTATTACTATTCTTTATTTTGTATCCACCTATGTTAAAGATACAAAAAAATTACACGAACGTTCTACCATTTTTTGATTGATAGAGATTGTTTTGAGCTATACATGAAAGTCGTTTTTCTTAGATCTTATATTGGACCACATTCATTATAAGTTCGGTTGTAGTCACTTTTGTTGATATTATTTATTTTCAACAACAAAAAGCCTTTTCTCAGATTAAGTAGGGTTACTTACATGGATTCTTTGCCTCCATTCTGATGCAAATGGAGATTTGCAAAGACGGAAAAATAATTTGATTGTGGATTTTTTTGATGGAGAAGAAACTAGATGGAGGGGTTGAGAGGAGAAAACTCGTCGGAGAACAAGGGATCTCGGAGAAGAGAAGCGCGAAGATCGTGTGGGGGAGAAGAGAGACGAGAGAGAGAGAGAGAGATAAAAATCTCAAATTTAATTCAACTTCAACTTGAACTGTCTCAAACAACTGCCTTCCATCCCCTTTATATAGGAGGGGTGGGATTACAAAAAATAGAAATATCATTCAAATTCAAATTGACTCTAATTGATTTGAATCAAAATTCAAATCTACGTTATCGTAATTGACTCTAACCGACTAACTAATTGATTTAAATAAAATTCAAATCTTTAACTTATCCGAATGGACTCTAACTAATTAAATTCGAAATTCAAAATTGAAACCGACTAACTAATTTTAGATCACACGCGATCTCTTTTATTTAAATAAAAATTGGACGACTCGAATTAATGTAAATAAAATTAGACTCTACTTAACTGATAAAAAATAAGCCATATTTATTAATTTCATGCTGCATCAGTTCTCCTTCGCTTGAAAAAATCGTCTCCCGACGAATTGCTTGATCTTCGGTCTGTTGGTGGAGAATTCCATATAGATTGATTGATCGGATCTCCCAATTTTGCTCCTTTTCCATGTTACGTTTATAATTTCTTCCCACCAAGGGGCACGGCTGCAAAAGTTCTACCTTCACTTAAATAAAAACCCACCCATATGTATAATTCTTTAACCTTTAGATAAAGAATTTTTGTTGAGAGGGGTTTCTTATAATATTTCCAAATGAACCAATTATCCCCCTTCTCATGGGATACGAGTTTCCTTGGGATGGAAAGAAAAACAGAGTTTTCATCTTCCGCATTCAATGGCGGCGGCAGTAACAAAATGAGAGGGAGGCACGAAAGATGGAGGCACAGCTGCAGCGGGATTGGGGCGAGCGGGAGTTGCGGTGGTGGTGCGGGGCTGAGATGGAGGATTCGGCGGCGTGCTGGTGGGATGAGAAGTGTGAGGCGGCATCGGGTAGGGAGGGGGAGGGCGGCGGCACGGGCGGGGGGTTCAATGACGGAGATGGAGAGGGTTTTGGGGTTGTTGTCGGCACTGGTGGGAGCGATTGTGGGCAGATGTGGGGCTGGACAGCATCTTCAGAGTTGGATTTGGGGATGGAAAGGGGTTGCAACGGTATTGGAGGTGTCGCTCGAGGTGCGGGAGAGTCGTCGAGGAGTTGCGGAGGGATTGCAAACATTGCTGGGGTCAACTTTGTCGTCGGTGGTTGATCTGAAATAGCCAGAACAGCAAGCTCATGGGGAATTTTTCCTTCATTTTCTTCATTATTACCCTCCAACTTGCCTTGGACAGCAACTTCTTCTACTAAAGATGGCGACAGAGTTTGCGTCGGAGGTGCGGGAAGGGCGAGGAGGGGCTACGAGGGGGCTGGACTGGTTGCTGGAGGTGTGAGGGAGGCGGAGTGGCCTGTGGGAGGGTCGGGGATGGTGCTGGAGTCGCTTTCTCTGGTGACTGCAGGTCTGAATATACCTGGACAGCGAGCAGGTCGTCTTTTTTCCCTTCTAAAATGGTCTGAACTGCGAGTAAATCGTCTTCGATGACGAGTTTTTCTGGACTTTCTTCATCAAAAACTTGGATAGAAGCTTCGAGGGCACGATGTGGTGTATCACCCTTTTTGGCAGCGATTTTGGCGGCATTTTCTTCTAGTTGGCGTGTCAATGCCTCGATATTCCACGGCTCTTGTATCCGTGACGCCAAAGCTTGCATATCGGCACAAACTTGGAGTATATTCGATAGTGCTTGTCTAACTTCAGCACGCCATGCACAATCGTTGGAGCGAGATCCTTTGGATTTTTGTTTGCATGAACGACGGGATGGATCGCCAGATCGTGAGGACGATCTAGATACCATGCTCTGATACCAATTGATGCAAATGGAGATTTGCAAAGACGGAAAAATAATTTGATTGTGGATTTTTTTGGTGGAGAAGAAATTAGATGTAGGGGTTTAGAGGAGAAAACTCGTCGGAGAACGAGGGATCTCGGAGAAGAGAAGCGCGAAGATCGTGTGGGGGAGAAGAGGGACGAGAGAGAGAGATAAAAATCTCAAATTTAATTTTTTTTTTGAAGCCAAAGCTCTTCGGGGGATGCACGCTATGGTGATCGCCCCAAAATTTTATTAAAAAGGCGGAGAAGGAATCTCAAATTTAATTCAACTTCAACTTGAACTGTCTCAAACAACTGCCTTCCATCCCCTTTATATAGGAGGGGTGGGATTACAAAAATAGAAATAGCATTCAAATTCAAATCGACTCTAATTGATTTGAATCAAAATTCAAATCTACCTTATCCTAATTGACTCTAACCGACTAACTAATTGATTTGAATAAAATTCAAATCTTTCACTTATCCGAATTGACTCTAACTAATTAAATTCGAAATTCAAATTGAAACCGACTAATTAATTTGAGATCACACGCGATCTCTTTTATTTAAATAAAAATTGGACGACTCGAATTAACGTAAATAAAATTAGACTCTAATTAACGGATAAAAAATAAGCCATAATTATTAATTTCGTGTTGCAACAGATCTATCTTGGGTCATTCTCGGGCTTGGATCCAAAAAACTAAGATCCCTTCATATAGTCGCATTCCAACACTTCTTGGGTCTTCATCGCCCTCTCTTAGCAGGATCAACATCCCAAAACTCGCATCTCCTCACTAGTGCATCAGTTGACCTCTTTGCAAATGGACAAACCACCTTAAGCAATTTTCTCGCATCTTATCATCGATCAAAGCTACATAAACTTCCATTCTAATTGCATCATTCCGAATCCGATCTTTACATGTGTGTGTGTGTGTCCACACATCCACCTTAGCATTTTCATTTCTACTACAGTCATTCTCTGCACATGTCTATGGTTTACAGGCCAACATTCATATCCATAGAGCATAGCAGGCCTCACAGTTGCTTTGTAAAACTTTCGTTTGATTTTCAAAGGAATCATCTTATCGCATAGAACAGTAGAGGCTCCACTCCACTTTAGCCAACCTGCATTTATTCTATTAGTAAAATCTCCATCAATTTCCCCATCATGTTGCAAAATAGATCCCAAGTATTTAAAAGAATCTCTCTTCTGAATACTATCGTCACCAATTCTTCACCTTGATTCCTTCACCATTGCTTCCATCAAAATCCTTATATTCAGTCTTAGCCCTACTTTGATCCATGTATTCAGTCTTGGCCCATATATTCAATCTTAGCCCTACTTTGCTCCATATTAAGTGCACTTCATATATTCAATCTTAGCCCTACCTGTACGAAATCCTTTAGCCTCCAATGCATGTCTCCATGTCTCAAGCTTCTCATTTACTCCATCTCTATTCTCATCAATCAACACAATATCATCGAAAAATGACATACACACATGGAAGGTCGTATCGGCGATATATTGCCGATATATCGGTATCAAGAGATTGGGGGTATCGAAATCGGAGTGTATATATTTTTACAGGGATATCGGCGATATATCGCAAATATATCGGCGATATATCGCCATATCGGCCCATATCGGTCAAAAATGAATGTATTCATTACAAAAAATACAGGATATCGACCGATATCGTCGATATTTCATTGATATCCCTATATATTAAACTATTATTCATGCAAGCTTCATTCCACTACCTATCTAGCTACACCTAGTATTAAAACAATCTATGATTTATATACTTTGTTCCATATTAAGTGCACTTCATATATTCAATCTTAGCCCTACCTGTACGAAATCCTTTAGCCTCCAATGCATGTCTCCATGTCTCAAGCTTCTCATTTGCTCCATCTCTATTCTCATCAATCAACACAATATCATCGAAAAATGACATACACACATGGAAGGCCGTATCGGCGATATAATGCCGATATATCGGTATCAAGAGGTTGGGGGTATCGAAATCGGAGTGTATATATTTTTACAGGGATATCGGCGATATATCGCAAATATATCGGCGATATCGCCATATCGGCCCATATCGGTCAAAAATGAATGTATTCATTACAAAAAATACAGGATATCGACCGATATCGCCGATATTTCATTGATATCCCTATATATTAAACTATTATTCATGCAAGCTTCATTCCACTACCTATCTAGCTACACCTAGTATTAAAACAACCTATGATTTATATACTTTGTTCCAGGTCGGGGGCGCTGCCCCCCCAGTCCCCACAGGCCCGCAAGGGGGGGCCAACCTGGGCCCCCCAGCCCCCATAGGCCCGCTGACCGGGCAACTAGACCCCCGTACTGGTAGGGTATGGTGCGACAGGAGGGTGCATACAATGGTTTTTCAACTTGGTGTATATTTACAAGTTATTTCATATTGTAAAACTTGAATGAAATCCATTTCCAATATCTATAAGTCAATTCTTCAAAAAAATCTATAAGTCAAGAATCAACATTAATATCGATATGTTCGAAATGATCGATATATGCAATATAAGCTTTATAGATGATCGATATGTGTGATCTAAGAGTATATTTGTAAGTTATTTAGTGATCTAAGAATCTGGATAAACTCCATTTTCAATATATATATATCTAGGTCAACAACTAACAGTACCGTTGTATCGATATATGCGATATAAGGTTCATAGATGATTGATATGTGTTATCTAAGAGAGTAGGAGTACATTTGTAAATTATTTAGTGATCAAAGTACTTGGATGAACTCCATTTTCAATATATATAGTATGTCAACAACTAACAATATCAGCGATATATTCGATATGACCGATATGTGCACTATAAGGATCATAGTCCTGACTCCTCATAAATGATCTATATGTATTTTCTAGGTGTATATTTGTAGTATTTCATGTTATAAGAACTTGAATGAAATCCATTTCCAATATTTATAAGTCAAGAATCAATATTAATATCGATATGTTCGATGTGACCGATATGTGTGATACCGATATGTGCAATATATGGTCTATAAATGACCGATATGTGTGATATAAGTGTTTATTTGTAGGTTATTTGTTGGTTTGATATCTTGGATGACATTAGTTTCTGAAAATGGCAAAAAATTGGCTTTTTTGAGCCATTTTCGGTATTTCCATCGATATCGTCGATATATCAGCGATATATCCCGATATATCCTATTTCGGGCGGACCGAAACGATATCGATACGGCCTTCCTTGCATACACCAAGGTATCTCATCCTGAATGTGACTTGTCAACTAGTACATAATCAAACTAAAAAATAAATGGACTCGACATTGAACCTTCATGCAGACCAATGTTGATGTCAAAATAGTCAGTCTTCCCATATTGTATCCTTACACAAGATGAAGCCCTATCGTACATATCTTTGATGAGGTTAATGTAAAGGATAGATACATATTTCATCTCCTAAGCTCTCTGCAATATCTCTCATAGGACAGAATCACAATCCTTCTCCAAATCAATAAAAATCATGTGGAGGTTCTTCCTTTTAGCTCTATAAATCTCCATTGTTCTCCTCAGCAAGTGGATGTGCTTCAATACTTGAGCGACCTGGCATGAATCCGAATTGATTTTCTTTTATTTTGGAATCTTGCATCAACCTTCTTTTGATCACACATCCCCAAATTTTCATAGTGTGACCCATCAACTTGATACCTCTATAATTTGAATATTTTTAATGTCTCCTTTGTTCTTATAAAGAGGTACCACGATGCTTCTCCTCCAATCTTCTTAGAGTCGAGACTTTTGTACAAGACTTCATAAGCTTTTGATTTAGCTTTGCTTACAGACTTATTTGCTACCTAGCCTACCTTCTTCGCGATTTTGTAGTTTGAGACAGTTTCATCTGTTCTATCCTTAGACATAACTTTAAAGCATGCTCTTTTAATTTTAACCTTCTCTTGCACCCTTCCATTCCACCACCAAGCCTCCTTTTTGCCTGAAGCTCCTCCCTTTGACTCGCCTAGCATCTCTTTGGCTACTCTTTGGATACATGATGCTACTGCCTCCCACATCTCGTTTGCACTTCTGTTACAATCCAAAGATAAGTCTTCTAAAACCTTCTCTTCGAAGTTTGATTGCTTCAATTGAAGATTCCACCATCTAGTTCTACTGATCTTGAAAATCCTCTTTTTCTTTACCAATCAAGCTTCAAAGAGAAGGTTTTAAATGTTACTCCCTCTTTTTGAAGAGAGTGTTTGTCATGAATAGATCATAAACCGGTACAAAATCCAAAATGATTTTTCCCACTTCATTTCTATCCCCGAAGCCATGTCCTCCATGAATATTAGCATGCCCTGAAGCATCCTTTCACACATGTCCATTAAGATCTCCACCTAGGTAAATCATCTCTCTTTGTGGGATTCCTTGCATAATCTTATCCAAGTCCTACTAGAAAGCTTATTTAATCCTAAACCAATCCGTGGTGCATAAACTGGGATGATATTCAAAATTTCTTCTTCGAGTACCACTTTTAGCAAAATAATCCGATCCACGAATCTTTGCACCTCAACCACGCAATCCTTCAAATCCTTATGAACAACCATTCCAACACCATTTCTGTCCTTATCTTTACCTAAATACCAAAGTTTAAAGCATGTCTTCTCGATCTCTCGTGCTTTCTCTCCTACCCATTTTGTCTCATGGAGACATAGTATCTGAATATTCCTTCTTTCCATAGTATCTGAATCCCACTTCATTTCTATCCTCGAAGCCATGTCCTCCATGAACATTAGCATATCCTAAAGCATCCTTTCCCACATGTCCATTAAGATCTCCACCTAAGCAAATCATCTCTCTTTGTGGAATTCCTTGCATAATCTTATCCAAGTCCTACTAGAAAGCTTGTTTGATCCTTTCATCTAAACCAATCGGTGATGCATAAACTGAGATGATATTCAGAATTTCTTCTTCGAGCACCACTTTTAGCAAAATAATCTGATCCCCGAATCTTTGCACCTCAACCACGCAATCCTTCAAATCCTTATGAACAACCACTCCAACACCATTTATGTCCTTATCTTTACATGAATACCAAAGTTTAAAGCATGTCTTCTCGATCTCCCTTTCTTTCTCTCCAACCCATTTTGTCTCATGGAGACATAGTATCTGAATCTTCCTTTTTTCCATTGTATCTACTATCTCCATCAATTTGCCAGTCAAAGTGCCAATATTCCAGCTACATATCCGCAACTTCCTTTGCAACCTCTTTTGAGCTAACTTCTTTACTCACATGCGTCATCATGCGAGAACCCTTGCAAATTTTAGCATGCATCTGGATGATGATGCAGCGGAACTAGCTTATTTACTCGCATGTGTTCTTCATGCGAGAATCCTTGCAAATATTGAACTACATCCGGACAGCGATGTAGCAGCCCTTGTCAGCTTCTCATTGCAACCAGATGATGCAATGTGCGCTAGTAGGGAGCACCCCAACAAAATCTAAATGTTTGCTTAAATCTGTGTTGAAAAGATCCAAACTTTTTTGAGATAAATTCCTAAATTGTGTTCTTAAAAAGAACACTATTTAGGAATTTGTCTCTCTTGGACTGGTTGTTGGCTACCTAACGCGCAACCCTCCTCAATTCACCCGGGCTTAAGACCGACCATGGATGACTTATATTTTTAAATAAAATATTAGAAAATCATGCAGAACCGCATATATCCCGCATACCGCTTAATCGCTATTCGATGACCTGTCCGAATGCATACCGCTTTCCTGAACCTTGATCTTAAGTATAATATTAATTATTAATAATGTAATTTGTTATGTGTAAGTCATATATGTATCTCCTAAATCGTCACATATACTATATAACATATTAGATTGTTGCAAGTAGCAAATGCAAGTACGTACAAATACGATCAATCAAGCAAACATACACATAGAGACGGATTTATAAGGTTAGCCCGTAAATAAGCTACATCCTTGGGCAATGGCGATCAATTTCACTATATATAAAATTTGTTTCGGGATTGGAGTGTTGCCCCATGCAACCCATGCAAGGGTGGAGGCCCCCTCTCCCCCCCACCCCCACTCATTGACCAAGCAGATAGACCCATGTTCTAGTACGGTATGATGCGATGGGAGGGTGCATATGACGATTCTTCTAGTGGGTTCAGCAAAACGGATAGCAATATATATGTTAGTTATATAACATATATAATACAACATAAACATAATGTATGTTATGTATGTTATTCATATATGTTAGTCACATAATTTTCTTTCGCCTATGCACATAACAGAAGGCGTTGTGTATCGACAAAAAATCACCCGTCAACATTAAGGGAGGTGATATGTTACATAATAAGCTTTGCATTGTAAAGGGATGACAATACGATTTAGGATTGGAAGCATCTCATACAAAGAATATCATATATTCTCATGTTCATAACATATACGATGAATATGTTAGGGAATATTTAAATTCGTGATAAATATATATAGTTATACTTAATTATATTTTACGCATATTTTCCTACATAAACAGAGGCTTACACCTTGCCTCAATTACGTAAAATCGTCTCAATCTGCCTCACGTTTTTAAAATCATGAAGCCAAGCAAACATGAATAAGTTATGAACCTCAGGAAACTCAAAAGAAACCTACGCAAAAACCATGCATTTACTTGTATAAACCACAAAAGAAACTTGTGCATAATTATGCATTACCAAAAATCGAGCTTACCATGTGGATTATAAGCAACGGATGTCTATGTCACGTTATTAGAAACTCTGATCCTTTCATCTACTTAAAGTATACTCAACTTTTACATGTTACACTAGACAACAACTATCATCCTATATTGGAAGAGGTATTATTAGTAATATCCAAAAGGAAATACCTAGTAAGAGCTTCTAGTTTATCGGAGGACATCGGTTACCCATGATGCAACTCGTGTTTAGGTATAGGCTACTATCATCCCGGTCCCTACATTCATGGGTTATAATCAATGGTGTGCCACATGTTTCCTTTACAATAATATTTCTAACAAACCTTTTAATCAATAAGGTCAACATTAAAACATATTCAATAAATCATCCCAACCCACTTAACCGTCCAGACACCTACTAATTAACAAAAGGGTTGTTTGCGTTATTAATCCCTTGAAAGGAGCTAACTCAACCTTGTTACCAAGCAAGCCCCTACGCATCAATGAGATCGATGACAGAGGTTAAAAGATAACTCTTAATAAGCCAATTGTAGAAATTATTAAAGAAAGTTTAGGTTATTTAAATAAAAAAAGATATGTATGCCCTAATTTTCCATAAAAAAATCATTGTAGAAATTATCAAAGAAAATATTGGTTATTTAATTAAAAAAGATATTTATGCCATAAATACTGATAAAAATTTCTTTTATTTTTTAATTAGTCACAAATGAAGAGACATTTGCTGGCATAAAATATTTGGCCACACCAATCTAAGAAATAATAGGTAAACTAAATATATACAACCTTGTGAAAAGCTTGCCTTGATTAGATTCTGAGAAATCTTTTGCTTTTTGTACATTTTAACTAAGCAAATTAATGAAAGTATTTTTTAGACAAGAAAGTTCCATACCGAATAAAACACCCTCCCGAGCTTTTTAACATGGACCCATCCCCATCCAAAAAAAGAATATGTTTAGATCTCAGTTTTATTTGTTGATCATCAATGATTTCTTGAGACTAATTTGGATGTTTTTACATCCGAAAGGCCGAACTTTGGAAGAATCCACCAACTTATATAAATAAATTTTGCTAGAAAGAGGTGGCATCTCTCAAATTCATAACGATCACATATGCAAATTCTAAAATGAGGCTTGAGAAGTTATGTGCCTCCAGAGGAATTCATCATGAGTATTGGTTACCTAGATTTGCACAACAAAAACTGATAGTAGAAAAGAAATTTTGAACCCTACTAGAATGTGCTCCAATGATGTTTGTTGAATTGGGATCATCTATGTACTTTCGTGTTGAAGTTGTCATCACCTTTCATTTTGCTATAAGTCGAGTTTGGTCTATTTTAAAGAAAAGTGCTTTTGAACTTTCCTATCATAATGTACCTAAGATTCCTTTGCATTTATCAAAATTATTTTTAGTATTCAAGACATTGCACTTGCATTTAAAAAATGGAAAGTCGGAATTATTTTTAGTTTTAAAGCTATTTCTATTGCTCATTCTTGTTTCTCTAAAGCTTATCACAATTTCAACAAGAAGATATCAATTATAGATGAGACTGTCCATGTCTCTCTCAGATGAATCACCAAATTGGTTTAACCCTTGATTGTCAATAAGGATGATGAAGACGAATAACCAATTCATAGATATATCAAATATCTACCATGCAGGGGTGGAACCAAGAATTTTATCAAGAGGCCAGGTATACAACTATTATGTATGCTTAAAAATGAAAAAAAATCATTATATTTTCAAATGATATTTTAAAACAGAGTCAATATTTTAAAATGAACCTTTTCAATTTAAAAAAATCAATTTAAATCTATTAGTATAGTCAGATTTTCAAATAGATTATTATTTTCAATAGTGATTTTTAAAATTTGATAAATTTAATAATTTAAGCCTCTCTAAATCCATCCCAAAAAGACCAAATTATCAAGTGAAATTTTGAAACAAAAAATTCATGGTTAAGAGGAAAAAATATTTTTTATTTTCAAGGAGTGCTAAAAACAATGGGAGATATAAATGAACTCGAATACAATTTTATATCAAATTATACTCGTAATTTTGATACTTTGGAAGTGATTGGATAAACTATATAAAAGAAATTAAAATTGGAGGTAAGATCCGAACCATGATCTCAAAAATAATAACCATGTTACTCTACCACTTGACCATTAAATGACTTTACAACCTTTCTCTAACAACACTATTTATTATACAATTAAGGAGGGGTCGTATTAAAAACCTAATACATTACACAAGTTTTTTTAAAGATACATTACACAAGGGACGTACAATAATCAAGGAGGGGACATGGCCCCTCCATGACATATACTAGTTCCACCCCTACGACCATGAAGGTTCATGATTTGCAAAAATATTGCACATTCATGCAAGACCACATGCAATACTAAATTTAAGTTGTGTTTCTAATATTGGACTGAAACCTTTCAAAGTGCCTTGCAACAACAAGTCATAGATAGTATCCATGCACAAGGATCTCAATCGATTTAAACATAACGATATTCGAGACTTTGGTATCATAACAAAAATACTATGTTAATATTGGAATTATGTAGGTCATCCATAACAAATTAGACAAGTCTAGTAAGATATTAAGAACAAAGCAAGGCTAGTTGCTCAAGAATATAATCAAATATAATCAATAAAACGGAATTGACTTTGATGAAACCTATGTACATGTCACTAGCTTGAATCGATTTAACTTCTTTTAGCTTATGCATATTTTGTGACTTCAAGTTGTTTAAGATAAGTGTTAAATGTTGGTTCGTATTTCTTAAATAATGTTATCAAAGACGCAGAATATAATGTCGATTGGAATTCAATCAAGGCCTTAAATGTCGGATTTCAGTTTCGTTTCGGTGACTGACTGAAACGAAATCTCGACCGAATTTTGATCGAAATTCGACCGAATTTCAGTCATTCCGATCGTTTTTTGAACTAGGATCCCCAAATTTCGATCGATATAGGTCATTTCAGCCAAATTTCGATCACCCACTGAAACTGAATTTCGACGAAATTTGATCCCATGAATTCAATTATTCTTTTATTTCAATATGATGAAAAAGAGAATATACAACTTTATGTAAATATATAAGAATGTGTATAAAAAGTATTTATATATTTAAAAAAATAAAAAAATACAAAATCGACCAACTTCAACTAAATTCTAGAAGGTGCCCACCCTTAATCAGTGACCCAATCAACTAAGTACCGACTACCAACTTCGGCAACTTTGTACACAGTCAATCCACCAATATTAAAAAGCATATCCCTAACCTTCCATCAAGCTCTATGATGACCTTTAAGGCCTCGCCCAACATAAGGCAACAAAGAGGGATCCATCCCCCACACCACCATGCAGCACCAACATCCTAAAGAAAGAGCAGTGTCTCATAGTCAAAGGTGTCTCCAAAAGATAGATCATCTTGCCTTAACGATATGTTCATTCAAAAGGTAGCATCGGCAAACAATAGCCCATGCATGTACAACATCATGGCACATCCCCCTTAAACCCAAGTTTAAACCTTCTCTTACTTTGGAAAAGATTTGTCAGGCCATCACCAACATCAGTTGGCAAATCCACCCCCAAACGTCCCTCAAGTCATTTGTCGCCACCCCCTTCAAATGACCCTACGAGGACTCCCACACCGCAATCCATCTTCCTTGCTTGCTAAACACTCATTTAGAAGCAAGAAACACTTCATTGACCTACATTCCTGAAATAAAAGCATATGATCGAGTTTTTGCACGACCTCACGAAGTGACCTAACTCACCTAAGGCATCAAAATCACGGCCCATCTCCAAATACCATCACAAACCTTTCTCGTAATCTCTCATCATCTCCTTGATGCCGCCCACATTCGATGCCTCCCTCACCCCCCCACCCCACTTTGTTACCTAGCCTCTCGCATAATCTTCCTCGTGGTAATCCATTCGAACATACATGTGCAAAAGATGGGCATGAGCTAAGAGCAAATGAGAATCATCGATTGCTCCACGAATAGAAAATAGCCAAAAAAGATGTTGAGGATATACTTCTTGATAAAAATAAGGATATTTAATCAAGGTGATTTTGACACCTAAAGTGAACCAAATGGCGCTAACATGGTTAGAATGTGAGGACACTAGAAAGTGTGTTCCAGCATTTCATTTTCCTAAGTTCTCTGACTTCAAAACTTTAGGAATTCGCTTGTCAAATCTCACATACCTCAACGACCCACCTGCCTCAAGCTAGAATAGTGTGGATCGTCATATAAAGCTATCATCAACCTATTTACGCATTTTTTGAGCTTTTTTATATAGTTTATATTAGAGGCTTGATTAGGCTTTAAATCTACACTTTTTTATAGAATGATGCCAACTCGTACTACATATTTGGGGCTCGAGTTTCAGGTAGGTTCTGGTTTTTCTTCAACTTCAGATGGTTGAAGTTATTGGGCTTGCAGGACGGCTTGGTGACGAGACTGTCCTCGCTACTTGCTCCTTTGTCACGCTATCAATCACTGTTCTAATTCATCTGATCTGACCAGCGACGGCAGGATTTGAACATGTCGCCTTCAGGTCATGAGCCTGATGAGTCAACCAATTTCTCTACCCCGCTTGGGATCGACGGACTGGTTTACCCACCCCCCCACACACACATACACACGGACCCCCAAGCCCCAACTTGTACTTATGGCAGGTTGGCACTGCTATGTAAACCATGATAAGTAGGAAAAGAGATTCCAAAAAGTCCCTTAACATATTTTAAATGATGGATGAGAAACCACAGAACATGCCTTTGAGTAGAATGCGATACACAGTGGGGAAATTCATTTTTGACTTGAGAATACATGTACTGACTGAATTGAACAAAGGCTTCATTTTAATTTTTTTGAATGTGCACAAGAAATTTTTTTAGTACAAATATTACCCTTCCAGTAGAGATTGCTAATTCTCCAAGTTGCTTCCATTTTGACTCACTTTGTACTTCAACAGCGATTGCCTGCAAAGTGAAGTTGCATCCTTGAGCAACTGCTAAGAAAGTATTACATAAAAATGGGAATGGTGCCATGTTTCTTGAATAAAAGTGGGACCTTTGCAATCTCCAACCTCCCAAGTTGTATAGCGAGGTCAAATCTGTAGTTGGGATCTGTAGCAACTTTTAAAGCATCTTCGAGCATCCCTCGGGACTCCAAGAAACGAGCCACGCTACCATATATTAAATAAATATTAAAAGGGCTATTTATAAACAAGAATTCATCAAATAAAGTGCCAACACTCACGAAGCAATTCAATGAAAAGATTAAACAAATCGGTAAACAAGTCAACCCCGCAACTCAAAAAATAAATGTGCGCTAAATCTCCCAAATGCAATATTATGGCATCAGCACAACTGCCAATGTACATCCAGATCGTTTTATAAATCATATATAAAGGGATTTTGCCAGTACACCATTCAAATAAGAAAATTACTACTCTCAAACATGAGGACCTCAAAAACAGCGCATAAGTCAGCCATACCTATTATGATGCTCCACTGGAATAGATTGTAGAACAGTCGTAGCTCTTTCGATATCCCCTCGCATGACTAAAGTCTTGTATTCTATCAGACTCAGCAACAAAGTATATCCCATGACACTGCTCAGCAAGCACAACCCTCAAGTCAGATAGATAAAAGTAAAAACAGGAAGAGGAAACATCCCAGCAGATGACACTATAACTTACTTAAATTCCTTGTCTACAAGATACACCTTGCTTTGACTAGCAAGATAACCTAACAAGTACATTGGACGGTCCAAATGAAACATGGTGGTCACCTGCAAATAAACAAAGTGAGAATCCCATTCCCCTTATAGATAGAATACATGTGAATAGCTTCAGACAAGTTTTTATGCATCAAAACATACCTCACCACCAACACAATAATTTAGCCTCCAAGAAGAGTTGTTATATATAAAACAATCTCCAACCCAAATCCCAGTGCGCACCCTCTCATTGGTTTCGTGAAGAAGCTCAAATGCATCATCAACGCCCTCCTCGTCTACTGCTCTGCCACTTTCTAGATAAGACGAAACAACATCTCTCTGCAAAGGGCAAACTTTATTGTAAACAAATAAATAGAAAGAGGATTTCGATAATCATTTAAAAATAACAAAATAAAATGTGTACTTCTCACAGGGCAATTGAAAGTTTAAGAGTAAATATAAATGCAGGCAAACTTACATTGAATTTCAAAATGTAAAACGAAGAATCACTGGTGATGGCCACCAAATCACCACTATCAGCCCAGTATAAATTCTGAAATCAAAACATTCATCAGAAAGTAACATAGGGCAAATGAACAGAAATCATAATGTTGGAGTTCTTACTTTGACATTGACATCTATCCGGCGTATCAACCTACACTCTGCCCAGTCATAGAAACATACAAAGTCATTTGAGCACATTGCTAGTAAAGTTCCCCCAAAAATATGCTCGGCGGAAAATGTTGGGCGTATACTTTTTTTCTCCTAAAATGCAAAGAGAACGCTAAATTAAGCACCTATTAAGAAATAAACAATAGTCACTGAATATATTTCGGCGACCAACATTACGCATCTCTGCAAGTTCATCTGTTTCAGTCACATCAATAAGGACTGCAGGCTAAAATCCTACTCAACAAATAGCATCTATGGAAAGAAAAAATTTCGAAAAGAACATTGGACTTCCATCTCACAATAGGTTTTTTTCATTTTCCATTAACCAATTTGTTGGTTGAATTTTCAGTCAATCAAGATCAACATCCACTGAGAAATGTTGGGTACTAATACTACAACATCGAAAGAAATTAACCATAGCTATCATAAACAACTAAAATTTTAGGTAAAATTGATAGAAGTACAAAGCAATAATACAGTGACCAGATGACAAATTAGGAAGAAAAAATATCACTCTACAAACATTTCAGTCATTGAAAAGCAAGATCCTTGCTGACATCCAAAAACAAGCCTTTGTAGGAAAATTATCAAACAAATCACACAAAATATCATTTATATTTTACACTAAGAAAAAAAACTGAGTTTGAGATATCCCAAGAATGATAGCGAAAAAATGAATATTCTACTGCAAGCATGCTTAAATAAAAGGAGAAGCTCAAAATTAAAAGAGCATTGCTTAAAAGCTATGTCTAAGGATAGAACAGATGAAATTGTCACAAACTACAAAATAATGAAGAAGGAAGCAAAGAAGGTTGTAAGCGAAGTTAAGTCAAAAGCTTATGAGGTTTTGTACAAAAATCTCGACTCTAAGGAGGGCCGTAAAGATATATTCAGGTTGGCTAAAGCAAGAGAAATTAAGATCAAAAACCTTTCTCAAGTGAGATGCAGTAAGGATAAGGAAGGTCATGTGCTTGTTACTCAGAAGTATACAAACTAGATGGAAGCAATACTTCCATAAGCTTTTCATTGGTGAAGGAAATAGGGAGAGCACTTTGGGAGATCTAGTTAGTAGTGAAAGTTACTTGAATCGTGCAAGCTATAGACGAATACAAAGGAAGGAAGTAGAGGAGCCTTTGAAGGTTACGAGACCTGGGAAAGGTGCAGGACTTAGCATTCCTATAGAAGTTTGGAGAGTTTTAGGTGAGCATGGCTTAACTGGACTTACAAATTTATTCAATGTTATTTGGCGAAGCAAGAAAATGCATAAAGATTGGAAGAGAAGCATCGTGGTCCCTCTTTATAAGAACAAAGGAGACATCTAAATTTGTTCAAATTACAGAGGTACCAAGCTGATGAGTCACACTATGAAAATTTGGGAACGTGTAATCGAAAGGAGGTTGAGGCTAGTTTCCAAAGTAAAAGAAAATCAATTTGGTTGCTAAGGAGAGCAATGGAAATTTACAGAGCTAAAAGGAAGAACCTCCATATGATTTTTATTGATTTGGAGAAGGCTTATGATTCTGTCCTACGGGTGATATTGTGGAGAGTTTTGGAGAAGAGAAAAGTCTGTCAATATTCAGTTTTGAGTCCATTCCTTTTTACTTTGATTATGAATGAGTTGACAAGTCACATTCAGGATGAGATACCTTAGTATATGTTACTTATTTCTGATGATATTGTGTTGATTGATGAGATTAGAGATGGAGTAAATGAGAAGCTTAAGGTTTGGAGACATGCTTTGGAGACTAAAGGATTTCGTATAAGTAGGGCTAAGACTGAATATATGGAGTGCACTTTTGATGGAAGTAATGGTGAAGGAATCGAGGTGAAGATTGGTGACGATACTTTCAGAGGAGATATTCTTTTAGTTTCAGGATCTATTTTACAACATGATAAGGGAATTGATGGAGATGTTACTAATAGAATAAAAGCAGGTTGGCTAAAATGGAGAGGAGCATCTATTGTTCTTTGTGATAAGAAAATTCCTTTGAAAACCCAAGGAAAGTTTTACAAAGCAATCGTGAGACTTGCTACGCTCTATGGATCTGAATGTTGGCGTGTGAACCATAGACATGTGCAGAGAATGTCAATAGCAAAAATGAAAATGTTAAGGTGGATGTGTGGACACACGCGTAAAGATCGGATTCAGAATGATGCAATCAGAAGGAAAGTTGGTGTAGCTCTGATTGAGGATAAGATGCGAGAAAAATCGTTTAAGGTGATTTGGCCATTTGCAAAGGAGGACAGTTGATGCATCGATGAGGAGATGCGAGTTTTGGGATGTTGAGCCGGTTCAGAGAGGACGAGGAAGGTCCAAAAAGTGTTGGAATGAGACTATACGAAGAGATCTTAGTTTTCTAGATCTAAGCCTGAGAATGACCCGAGATAGATCAGAATGGAAGCAAAGAATCCATGTAGCCGACCCTACTTAATGTGGGAAAAGGCTTTCTTGTTGTTGTTGAAGCATGTTTAAATAATAACCGAGTAACAACATTGAACAAGGTTGCAAGTCTAGACGACTAAAAAGCAGCATTTAGGAGACTTATTTATTACCGAAGAACATCGCAAAAAAAAAGAATTTACAGAATGAACTACATGCTACAAACATTTAGTTACGCAACTGAGACATCGTGTTCACTTCGTAAAATCATATAGAAATGAATTTCTGGCCATGTGGAAAAGGGAGAAAAGAGAAAAGAGAAAAACACATCAATTACTTATCGATTGCAACCACGAAGTGGAAACGATTAGGTTACAAAATTAGCTTGGCAACTATTTCCTTGGGAAATCCATCTAAAGCTATAACTAAGAAGTGGAAACGATTAGGTTACAAAATTAGCTTGGCAACTATTTCCTTGGGAAATCCATCTAAAGCTATAACTAAGCCGCCTTGTGTTTTTTATTAACAATTGCACTACCAAGGTAGCATCATGCAAAGAACCTATAACCAATACTAAAGCCAGGTTTTTGCATGGTTTATTGCCACGTGGATAGAGTGCACTTCCAGCATTATCCGCCTCACATCTTCATGCGTGGATAGCGCGGTTGTAACCTCGCCTTTATCTTCCCACGTGGTTCACCATTATTGTTCTCTGAAGATATTTGCCCTTGAGTTGCTTCTCGTGATTTCCCTGCGATAAACCATATGGTATGTTGGGATGTGTCGCTTCCTTTATGTTTTCCGCCGTTCACCTTCCCATCTCGTCTTCCTTCTTTGGAGCGATATCTGTTGCACTTCCTCTCATCGAGGATGAGGTCGGAGGCAATTTGTGGATTCCATTGCTCACCTCTCATGTATGTGTCCTCCATTTGCTTCCCGTGATTTTCCTTACGATAAACCCTAGGGTTTATTGGGCATCGCCGCTTCCATTATGCTTTTAGTCATTCATCTTTCCATCTTGGCTTTCTTCTTAGAAGCAATCTGTTTGTGCCCATATCACTCGGGACACGGACGGAGGCGGCGGTTTGTGGATTCTGTTGTCCACCTCTCATGTATGTTTTGTTCGTGTTTTTTGTATGTTTCATTTTTTTTCTCACAGTTTATTCTTTCATCTTGGTTTTCTTCCTTAGAGCGATCAGTCTTGCATCTCCTCTCATTACCGATGAGGTGGAAGTGTTCGTTGGATCTGTTTCGCAACTTCTTTCATTGACGACGAGGGTGGAGGTATAAGTTGAATGTGCCTTTGGGTATGTTTTATTTGATTACATTTAGTTTTCATTTTTTTTTGGATTAAGGAGGGCGTGGATGTGGGGCTTATCTGAGATGATGTGCTACTGAACTGTTTTTTCTTTCATTAGTTAAAATGTATGTGTTGTTTTTTGTTTGTTTGTTGATGTTTCAATGTATTTGTTGGTTCTGTTGTTTTTCAATTTATGTTGGTTCTGGATTGTTTCCTCCATTCTTCGAGTGGGAGGCTGTGTTACTGGGATTGTTCCTTTCTCTCACATGTGTGTTGGTAATGTTTTTTGTTTGTTTATTGATGTTTGATTTATATTATTGTAGATTTTTATCCTTTGTATCTAACCTCCTCACTTTATTCGTCCTCTGAGATGAGCTCCTATTTAGTTTGTTGGTTTTGTTATTTTTGTTATGTGATCTAGATGTTTATTTGTAGCAAATATGTGTAAGAGTTATTGTGTATAATTATCTAATTGCATATAATTTTTGTGTAGTTTGTGAGTTTTGATATTTTTCAATTGATCTTTGATCTGGATGTAAGTTTTATCAAATATGAGTAGGAGATGACGTAAGTGTTAATGTGATTAGTTAAAATACATATGCGTCGTTTTTTTTGTTGATGTCCGTTTTATATTATTGTTGATTTCTTTATTTTTTGCATCGAATTTCCTCGGTTAATTTGTCCTCTGAGATGAGATTTTTTATCTTATATAGATTATTTCATTGTTGTATTTAAAAAAATTATAGAGTTTTGTATATTTATTGTAACC